>CM073464.1:46861369-47421369 GCA_037074535.1 Gleditsia sinensis
AACGTGAAGATAAACTCAACGTTGCAGAGATGAGAATGTTGCGCTGAATGTGTGGACACACTAGAAGAGATATGATTAGAAATGAGTGCATTAGAGAGAAGGTTGGGATAGCACCTATTGTGGAGAAGATGGTTGAATCTCACTTAAGGTGGTTTGACCATGTGTGGAGAAGATCTGCAGAAGCACTAGTGAGAATAGTAGATCAGATGGAGAATAGTCCAATAATTAGAGGTAGAGGGAGGCCAAAGAAAACAATAAGTAAAACTATTAAAAATGATTTAATAGTTAATAACTTATCTATTGATCTCATCCATGATAGGCCACTATGGCGCCATTTGATCCATGTAGCCGACCCCACCTAGTGGGAAAAGACTTAGTTGTTGTTGTTGTTGTTGTATATGTATATTCATCAAATACAATGTATAATTATCAAGCAACTCGCTATGAGCTTTACGCTTGCCATTCAATCATAATCAGCAACTTTATAATTTTACAAATCAATGCCTCATGCATATAATATTCACTTTATCAAATAATGATAAATACATTTAAAACTACATATTCAATGAGTTTCAAAATCTATTTGCAAAACCATACTCTTCTTGAATTATGTGTTAGTTCATAAATAAAACAGATATTTTAACACATTTCAAAAATATATAAAAGTGTAAATATCTTACAAACATAATCAAATACACATTTAAAGATCAAGAAGAGTACAGGGCATGTTATAGAAAGAATTATCCACTCAGGTCAGGACTCTAAGTTGGACAGCCCTAAATGTATTTTTTCTAGCCAAATTTGATCAATAGATCTTAAAAACAAGTCCGGAGGGTTCAAAAACTTAAGAAATAACTCCGAGAGTTTGGTCAACGCTAGTCACTGTTCACCGTCAAAAAATACTATTCATCACTGGAAAACACTATTCATACTCGCCGAATTTACTGTTCACGACGCACAAAAAGTTATCAAATGACCGAAAAAATTCATATCATAAGGTTTATCTAGCTTCTGAATCCATCTACGGTGTCAGATTTTCAATTTGAGATCTCTAAGTAAAAGTTTCAGAGTTTACCTTTTTCTGAGATTTTCTACTTTCGATCTACGACAATTCTGCGGTTGATTTGAAAAATTGTTCGATCAAAATCTTAGTATTCTCCATCCTGAATCCAGTAGTATCCTTAGTTTTGAGAATAGACACTCTAGATCTACAGGAAAAAAAAATGAAGGTTACTATTCATCCTATTTATACTATTACAGAATCGAGATTTTTGCATTCTCTTCGCCTTCCGTCTCTCCCTCCCCCTTTTTCTTTCTCTTTTTTCTTTTTTTATTTATTATTATTTAAAAATTGAATAATGAGATTTATTTTTATATATATACATATAAATATTATTGTTCATCTTAAAATATTTCAAAAATTTTAAAAAATTTATATTCTTATAAAATTTTAGTTGAACTCTTAAATCACGACTTTTCTTGATAAAATTTTTAATAAAACATCACAAAATAAAATATCTTTATACATAATAAAAGAAATAATATTTCTAAAAATAAAACAAAAATTTATTAGAGAAAGCCTCCTAATAAATTCAATTTATGAAACTTTACACTTGATGTAGATAGATCTTAGAATGATGACTCCAGAAAGCCTCCTAAATCATAATGAGAATGATCACTTATAATTGTAGAGGTTTGGGTTGTACCTCTACAATCCAATAGGTCAAATAGCCCAACCAAAAGTTTCTACTTGATCTCATCTTTTTGCAACAAACCTTGCATAAATTATTAAAAGACTTGTAAGGGCATTCGGTTTTAATTTTTTTTTTATTTCTCATGATATAGTAGGATGAAAAGGATGCCTTTTTTGATGTGGAAAAACTCTATCAAGTTGAATATAATAGATATCTCCCTATACTAGATTCATGGTCTTGTTACATATCAAGATATTATATCTTTCCATTTTTTTGCAATATATGACCCACCAAAACTTTTAGGTAAACATATTTTATGGTCCTTTTCTGGAAAAAGTTACTTGATATCCCTTTTTCAAGACACGGATCCCATGATCAACTTCACTAGCAAGGTAATAGATATGAATTTACCACGAAGGGTAGATACTAAATTTTAATAGACAATGTTCTTATGCTCAGAATCCAAGTCAGTCATTTGAAAAGCAAGGCTCCCACCTAGTATAAGGCTATTCACATGGAGATTATGTCAAGATTGCCTCTCATTGCAGTACAATCTAATTAAAAGAGGATTCCATGTGGAAAAAGATTGTCTCTTTGGATGTGTTATTACGAAAGATTTCGACCACCTATCCATACGATGTTCTTTCTCAAGGGAATTTTGGTTTGGAATAGATCTAGCAATCCAAAAGTTTCTCATATATCCACAACTAACTTAGTTTTCTATAGTTTTGCATAATTACTATTGACGTGGTTATCCGAAAACCCTAAAAATTTTCACTACCATAATGGTAGTATGTTGGTGTATCTATAATCACCAAACTATTGTACTCTTTGAAGCATGAAATCCATCCTCAAAAGCAGTCCTAGTGAAGATCAGTTATTTCATATTATACATTGCCAAGTTCTACCAACAATTGGTATTCAAGACATAGTATAATATGAATCAAACTATTAGGAATCTGGCTAACTCCATAAGAAATTGTCAATTATACCTCAATTGCTATTGTAAGAGAGTTAATTTGCGGCAAGAAAATCTTTGTATGCAAGAGCACCTGTTTAAATGGAAGTATAATTTACATCCCAAACAGAAAAGGTATATGCTATTAGATCTAGTTGGAAGGAATTTGTGTTGTTTTGGAGATAGTACTACTTAATAGTTATTGTACTATAGACCTACGACTGGATATATAAGAGAAGTGGTTATGTGCTAAAAAAATGGTGTGCCATCAGAGTTGATGATATTGTGGGTATACATAAACTCAAGTCTCACTTCTCAAGCCTGATCATCTCTAATAATGCTAGAAATAATCATACTTATTTTGTTTCAAATAACTGTAAATTTATCTAAGTATATATTGCCTATATAGTAAATATCTTACTAGACTTTATCACTACAAGAAAATATACTTTCAGTGGTGACTAAAATCTCCATTAAATGTTAAAAAATCGCCACTCAAAACATTTAGTGACGACTTTTAGTCACCGCCCAATTGTTATCTATAATTTTGTTGCTCAAAGTTTTTTGTGACGACTTTCAAAGTCGCCACTCAAAACTATAAATGCCGTCATTGAAAACCTTGAAGTCATCATTGAATATTAACTTTTTGTGACAATCTTAATAAACTGCCGTTGAAAATGGACTTTCACTAGCAATTTTATTCACTACTGAAAAAAAATTTTAATCACCACTAAAGTAAACTTTCAATAATAACTACAATTGTCACTAAATCCCTTATAGGATGACGTCCAATGGCGAGTTTTAATTGCCACTAAATCCTTTATATTGGTGTTTTTTAATATTTATATTTACATTTATACTAAAATTAAAACCTTGTATTATAATAAAAAATAAGAACTAAGTAAATTAGTAAAATAATATATATTAACAAAATTTCAAATATAAAAAATGTTTGTTGATAGACGAATACTATATCAATTAATAGAAAATACTATACATGATATAATATCGACAAATTAAAAGCAATAAACTCTATTATTCTCTTGGAGATGCTTGTGTTGTATTAGTTGTAGAGCTTGGTTCAACACCATCATGAAGTCTATTGAAATTTGTCCCCGTTCATATCACAATAACAAATGAATACACAGTTTGAAAAGCAACGCAAGCAAAACAATTTTTTTTTATCACAAATTAGCACCAAAATAAACTTTTAAGGTGTTTCTTTAAGGCTTCTTACAAGACATGTGAAAATGATATTGAAGCAAACAATCAAAATATTATTACTCCAGCATTATGACTAACAAAAATCAAGCATGTAATTTTTTTTTCATTTCCATTAGCAGCATTATGACTATAAAAAAATTAAACATGTGAGTGGAAGAAACTTTTTACGTTAGCGTTTTACTTATTCTATAGAAACAAATAATTCAAGAACAACGAATTGAACATTAATATCTCTATTTGCAGACATAAGAGTTCCACCTAAAGAAATATATGCAAAACTTTTGACAGTTGCACAACCTTTTCATATTTTGCTCTATGCTAGTTCAACTTCTAAGTCTCTATAATCAATTTAAGTATTGAAAAGGGAGAAATTAACATGAACAGAAAATCTCTTATACAGGTGTTGGTGATCAAGATATGGTAGCTCCAGTGATTTGATCTTGTGGGGAAGATGAGTGCAGGAAACTTTAAAAAGGTGAGTAGCAGACTCAAATCCAATTACCCCAATGCTCTCTCTGCTTTTCATGTTTGGTAGGAGAAATCATATTATGCCCCCTTTTCAATATCTCCATATCAACACCCACATTCTACTACTTCTTCTTCTTTGGTTAATAATTATAACATTGTTGACTATCTACTTAATCATTTTCATTGCCTTTTACAACAAACACCTATACACAACTGTCTTTGTAGGAGTTTCCAACTTTCATCATTTCAAACTTTTGTGTCCATTCATTACCACTTGCTTTGCTATCATAAGTCATACATCTTTCATTCACTCCTAAGTTGCATCTCATCACTACTACCCATCTACTCTTTGCTTCTTCGCCTTTTACACTCAGTTACATTTCAATGCTTAATAATATATATTCATTTTTGCTTCTTTTTTTTTTTTTAATAATCATATGGCTAATGAGTAGAGCACAGTATTCTATATTAGGAAATTATATGATAAAATACCCAAACCATGATTTAGGAGAAGTGACGAAAATATGAATAAATCACAAACTGAAAATTTAAAACTTAAGAAATCATATAACTAGAAATCTCTCTTAGGCATTTTATCAAACATCTAATGTGCAGAAATATTTCCGAGTTCTGTAACATTCAAGCTCGAGTTGAGAAATCCTCAAATTTTCTCAATACAAAGGTTCCAAGATATATGAGCATATATAATTCCTAAATAGAGCAAAACCTCTCAGCTAAACACCCAAAAATTGTCATGAACAGTGAAATTTTGAATACATATTCAAGCAAATCATAAAACCCAAACTACGCAAGCTTTAAATGAGTTCCAAGAACCTCAAACAAGATCAAAGTCCACTTATTGTTTGAGCTGAAGAAATCACCTAAGATAGGCTGAAACAATATTTCACGAAATGGGTTTGTGGTAGAATGTTGACCTGTGCGATGGGAGTGTCGCGCGGGTGTTTGAGATGGTTGAGCAACGAGCTACACTGTGGCTAAATGATGGTTGCGGTTGTGGGTCAATAGCGGGGGACTAGCTGGACAATGGTGGCTTGCGATGGTTTCCGCAAGGGCTAACGATAGGTAGCCGTGTGTTGGGGGGGAGGGGGTTATGCTATCGTGCTATGCGATGGTGGTTGGTGGTGGTTGAACAACAACAGAGTTTGTTTGTGCATGATGATGCTCAACGGTGATGGCTAGGTTTCGCCGTGGAAATTCAGAGTCTGCTTCTTCTCTCTTATTTTTAGGGCTGTGAAATGAGGTTTTGTCAGATAACATTTGGGGGAAAATGGAATTTTTCCTCCCTGTCATAAGTTATTTACTAAGTTGTGATTAAAAGTGTCCTTTTCAATTATGACCTTCGGATCGCTACTGAAGAAGATTTTTAATAGTGACTTTTTCAATGGTCACTGAAAACTCATGTATATTGTGTTTTTAATTTAAACAGAATAAAATGTATTAAATTTTTGTTTATTTTATATTAAATACACATATTTTTTTATTTTCAAAAATATTAATAGAATTCATTTGTATTTTACATCAAATATATTTATCTCTTTCTATTGTTAAAAACATATATAAACATTCCCCCTATTTTTAAAATAATATCACTGTTATTTTTAATATGAAGCATAATATACATTTTTTTGGGACTGGATGAAGCATAATATGCATATTATTTAAAACATTACATACAAATTTGTTTATGGGCCGAGTAGTTCGCCCAACCCAAAAAAAAAAAATGATTTGCGTCTTAAATTTGATATCCTAGGTGAATTTGAATTTTGGCCTAAGCTTGAAAAAATTTTAATGAAAAGAAGAAAAATATTATTTATTTTTTCAAAATTAAATCTAAAAATTTTAAAAGGGAGAAAAATTAAGTATTTTTTTTTTAAAAAAATGCGTTTATAAAATAATTCAAACACCAAAAATTCTCAAAAACGACTATTGTATTCTTTTTACACTAAAAAGTTAATTATATATATATATATGATCATGTTTACATATAATGTTTTAAATAATAAGTGTATTAAAAATCATATTGAACTAGAAATAAATGATAATGTTTTTAAAATATAAAAGCGATCTATATATATTTTAAAATTAAAAAGAAAAAATTATATTTTATATAAAATATAAGAAAATTTTGTAAATATATTTTAAAATAAAGGAGAGTACGTATATTTATTAAAAGTATTTTCCTTTTTAAAAAAATCTGATTATTATTCCTATCCCTTTTTGGGCTTCAGCCCAATCTTTGATTACATCGTGTGCGAGCTCAATCCGGGAGTTTGACCTGTAGCCGTTGACCCGGGGTAAATTCGGAAACAAGGAAAAGAGCACGCTCCCGAGGGGTATAATCCTTCGGTACCTGTAACCCAGGGCTATCCATCTCACTGTTGCACTCACTTTAGCGGACGTTCTTTGTTCTCTTTCCTCGACTCCGCGGCGTAGATCCGAGGAGTTTGGGAAACCCCTAACTGCTTTCAGACACAATAGCACCCTTTGATCAAGCACAGAGCAACATACTCTCGTCAATTTCGCTTTTTCTCCGATCAAAAGTCAATCATAATCATCATCATCATCAAAAGGTCTCTGTTTTAATTCCATCTCCTATGATTGGGTTGCTTTGTAATAGGGCAATTCATTTGGATTAGTTCGAATTTTCCTTCTAGCGCGATCGATATCTATTTTATGTAGTTCTTGAGCTTTTGGTAGCTGGATCTGTTTATGATGTCGTGGCATGCCAATTGCATTTCCCATATTTTCTAGTTATTCGTTAGATTTTAGATGGTTAAGTTCAGTTCTTTCTTGCCCAGCATGTTCTATTTGTCATAGTGAAATCAATGTCTTTTTTTTTCTGATATGGTTGACGAGAAAATTTAAGTTATCTTTTTGGTTCTTCATTATAGTAAATTTATGCGTTTTTAAGCGTTTATGTCATGTATGCTTGTTGCAGTTCAAAACTTTTTTTGTACGATGAAAAACATGGCTATGTTTAACATTTTTATTTGGATATATCCAATTTTTCTTACCTTGATTCTCGTTCACCAATGGTTTCTTTCTAATCTGCCCCCAGTTTTACTCATTCTAATTTATAAATAGATTATCTGGTATAACTGTTTCTTTACATCCTGCAGTCATGGCAGGAGTAGCACCCGAGGGTTCCCAATATGATGCTCGTCAATATGATTCCAAAATGAATGATTTGTAAGAGTTTAAACTTATCTTCTACTTATTACTCTCAATCTCAAACTAGTTGTTTGCAATTTTATTTTATAAGCATGTTTATTCGGGTTTTGCTCATGCCTTACATTTTCTGAGTTCAATAATCTCAGTTGGATGCTAATGTTTACTGCTTGGTTTTGATGACTATCACAGGCTTACTGCTGATGGACAGGATTTCTTTACTTCTTATGATGAGATTTATGATAGTTTTGATGCTATGGGGTTGCAAGAGAATCTTCTCAGAGGCATTTACGCATATGGTAGATTTTATACTTTATGCACTTTCTTTAAATTTTATCCAAAAAATAATGTTTCTTGTACTCCAATTCCATGAGATTGATTATATAATGGCCATTTGAATTTAATCTTCTAGAGTTTACTTTGTAATTATGAAACACTCTACCCTGTCTTTTTTTCCTGGTTTATTTACTTTTTCAATTATATGGTGCATTATAACTCTGTCCATGTTGTTTTAATTCATTTTTCAGTATTAATGTGTAAAGCATTAGCATGGTGTATGTTTCCCTTGCATATTTTTTGGGATGCATAATTGTGTGTTGAAATCATTAATCTAGTATGATTTGTGCAATAGGTTTTGAGAAGCCATCAGCTATTCAGCAAAGAGGAATTGTTCCCTTCTGCAAGGGACTTGATGTCATTCAGCAGGCTCAGTCTGGAACTGGGAAGACAGCAACTTTCTGCTCTGGGATTTTGCAGCAACTTGACTATGGTTTGATGGAATGTCAGGCCTTAGTTTTAGCACCAACTCGAGAGCTTGCTCAGCAGATTGAGAAGGTTATGCGGGCACTTGGGGATTACCTTGGCGTGAGGGTGCATGCATGTGTGGGTGGAACCAGTGTTCGTGAAGACCAACGGATTCTATCAAGTGGTGTTCATGTTGTTGTTGGTACTCCTGGTCGTGTATTTGATATGCTGCGCAGGCAGTCACTTCGACCAGATTGCATCAAGATGTTTGTATTGGATGAGGCAGATGAAATGCTTTCTCGTGGTTTTAAAGATCAGGTGCTTTTGATGTGTATCTTTGTAACACCTACAATGTCTTTGTATTTGTGTATATCTGTACACAAATTCATACATGTTATTACATGTATGGAAAACCTTCCAAAAGCATTTTTTCTCTCTGAAAAGTTAACTCCTTCAGTTACTTTAGAGGGCCAAAAGTAAGTTTGGGTTAAATGATTTTTGTGTCTTTTAGATTTCTTCCACATTAAGGCATTGATCAACCTTTAACTCTGCCCCAATGTATATTTTTTCTATTTATTTTAAATTTTTCATGCTATACTAATATGAAAGCATGAAAAATTCATGCATTACATAAATTACCTTGAAGATTATATATGTTGTTGCTTTCTTAGTGTCCTTGGCCCTTCCACAGGAATTTTTGCCTTGCAAAATAGTTAAGAAGTCTTAAAAGAACTTGTTAGTATAGCTGCATTAACCTTGGTGTTGTTGTTATCAGATCTATGATATATTCCAGCTGCTGCCATCCAAGATTCAGGTGGGAGTTTTTTCTGCTACAATGCCTCCTGAGGCTCTTGAGATCACTAGGAAATTTATGAACAAACCTGTTAGGATCCTTGTGAAACGTGATGAGCTCACCTTGGAGGGTATAAAGCAGTTCCATGTCAATGTTGAGAGAGAGGAATGGAAGCTGGACACGCTTTGTGATCTTTATGAGACATTAGCCATTACTCAGAGTGTCATTTTTGTAAACACCAGAAGGAAGGTTGATTGGCTTACTGACAAGATGCGAAGCCGGGACCACACTGTTTCAGCTACCCATGGAGACATGGATCAGAACACCAGAGATATTATTATGCGTGAATTCCGTTCTGGATCTTCTCGTGTTTTGATAACAACTGATCTGTTGGCACGTGGTATTGATGTCCAGCAAGTGTCTCTAGTTATTAATTATGATCTCCCTACTCAGCCTGAGAACTATCTTCATCGCATTGGTCGTAGTGGAAGGTTTGGTAGGAAAGGTGTTGCAATCAACTTTGTGACAAAGGATGATGAAAGAATGCTGTTTGATATCCAGAGGTTTTATAATGTGGTTATTGAGGAGCTGCCATCAAATGTTGCTGAACTCCTCTAATGAGATTTTGTCTTCCATCATTGATAGAGGAAAGTTGGATTAAGTTCGGTAAGTGTTATGTAATGCTTCTTTCTTTCCCTTTTTTTATATTTCTGCTTTTAAAGATTAAACCTTGTTTAATAGGCCTAGTAATTTAATTTAAATTGTCTGTTGTCTAAATGCCTAGTGATAAGTACTCACAATGTGGAATCCCATTATTGCCCAATTTGGTGTATGGCCCTTGTTGCACATTTCTTGCAGCCAAATTTTCAATTATACATTTCAGTTTTACTAGATATTTACATACATTTAGGCAGTTTGAGTTCTCTATTTCTTTAGAATTGATAATGATGGCTGAGGTGTGCCATTTATTTGAAGTTCAAGCTCATGTACTTTCTTTCACTTAAAAAAAATGTCTGTCTCTTGATTGCATTATTTCTCCAAATTGATATGCTGGCACCCTGTTTCTAGTGATCATTGCTACTCTCCCTTTGAAATGGTTGGGAAGTTATAATGAATAGATGTTCCACGGATGGAGACGACCATTGTATTCTGAGTCAATTTTAGATATTATTGCAATGAAACATATCCTTAACATTTGGAAATTACGTTTTGAGAATGGCGTGACGCTAGATATAAAATACCATGGCTGGTCCATTGCTGTAGATCTTGTTAAAACTGTAGTTGGGGTTGCTTCAGTTTTCTTTTTTTTGTAAAAGATGAACAAATACAAATTTAGATGTAAAACTTAGAAATCATATATTAAAACAAATTACAAGTTTTAAATATTTTGAGTCCATTATACAAAATGACAGCGAAGTAAAAGAAAACGTAAACTATAGGATTTAAGTAAGATGGATAAAATTGAGGAAGGTTTCGAATGTAATTTGTGATAAAAAAGTGTTACTCAAAGTTAAAGAAAAATTCTATCGTATAACTATAAGACTTGTTATATTGTATAGTACTGAATGTTGGGCGGTCAAAATACAACATGAAGATAAATTCAATGTTGTAAAAATGAGAATGTTACACTAGATGTATGGACACACCAGAAGAGATATGATTAGAAATGAGTGCATTAGAGAGAAGGTTGGGGTAGCACTTATTATGGAAAAGATGGTGAAATCTTGCTTAAGGTGGTTTGGTCATGTGTGGAGAAGACCTGTAGAAATTTTAGTGAGAAGAGTAGATCAAATGAAGAATAGTCCGATAGTTA
The DNA here is from genome assembly GCA_037074535.1 of Gleditsia sinensis. NCBI lineage: Eukaryota > Viridiplantae > Streptophyta > Magnoliopsida > Fabales > Fabaceae > Gleditsia > Gleditsia sinensis. The sequence continues at coordinate 46,872,253 of CM073464.1, forward strand.
GAGGTAGAGGGAGACTAAAAAAAAAAAGGTGAAACTATTAAAAATGACGTAATAGTTAATAATCTATCTATTGATCTTATTTATGATAGGATACTGTAGTGTCGTTTGATCTATATAGTCGACTTCATTTAGTGAAAAAAGATTTTATTGTTGTTGTTGATGATGTTTTATGTTGGTATGGCTGCTGTTAAGATTATAACGAAGCACTGATGGATCAATGAAATCTCTAATTTGAAGATGATCAGAATTATAGTTATCTTAAAATGTAAAGATTTCAGGAAATTGAGGTATGCTCTTCCTTGAGCTTATTAACAAGGTTCATCAGAATTGTGTTGGTCATAATTACTTCCATTGTCTTATCCTGTCGTTAATGTCACCTGCCTAGATATTATTGTTTTCTTTTTTTGGTACAGAAGATATTTTGTTTTTGAGAAATGTGAGACATTCTTGCTAATATTCCCAGTATGAAATTTAGGGGATAATAATGATAATTTGCTTGGATTCGTACCCCTTTTTTTTTTTGGTAATGTTTGATACAAGGTATGTTTTAGGATTTTTGAGAAAGTGGGGCAGGAATAAAATTTATCGACAATTGGTTTCAGAAATAAAATTTTATTTTCAAGAATGAAAATTTATGAGGAAAAAAATCTTTCCTACATGGGAGGGTGGGAATTAAAGATTTTCATGGGAATGGAAGTATTTTATTATGTGAAATAACTTAATTCTCTTCTCTTTTTTATTTAATCATTGTTTTTGTTTTTATTTATTATTTTAAAATTTTAAATTTTTTTTATAAAATATTTTTAAAAAATTAATTATATTATCAAAAATATTTTACATAAATCAAATATAAAAATAAAAATTTAGTAGAAATATAATTAATTATTTTTACAAAAAGATAAGTGATAATTAAATAATTTTTTTTATGTATCTCGTTCTTGAGAATTTTATTTTCAAGAATGTAATTTTATAAATCAAACATTTCTTTTACTATTTTTTTATGTATTTTATTCTTAAAAGAATAAAATATTTCATAAATTAAACACTTTTTTTTTTCCTTTTTTGTTTCATTGGTTCATACCTTCTTAGGCTTTATAACCTAGTTAGGTTTGAGAGATTTTTAGACTTTTTGATAATTTTGGTTGCTAACCTTTTGGCCCAAATGGTTTTCGTCTAATTTGAACACATGTAATCCATATGATACTAATTCTTAATTCGGAAAGCAAAAATTCTGTTAAAATTATCTCATTTGGCGAGCAAATAAATTTCACTTTACTTTTCATATAAATTAAATAACGAGCATAATATATATATATATATATATATATATATATATATATATATATATATATATATATATATATATATATATATATATATATATATATATATATTCTTCAGCTGTTCGTCTCTGACTTATTTTTAATGATTAGTAACATGATGAATTAATTGTATTGAAAATAACATACGGAGAATTAAAATGACTTGACTTAACGTTGAAGATTAAAATTATTTTTAATCTTAAAATTTGAAGTAGACCAAGTTATCAGAAATTAATTACGCGTGCATGTAAAATAATTTTTTTATAGGATTATTCTAACATGTTAACTTCTATTTTTCATTATTCATTTCAATTTATTTCTGCTATATTAATTATACTTCTCAATTTCCACAAGTGTTACAAATTGAGATTAGGGGTGAGAGCGTTTCACTCGAAACTCAACTTCATAAATCAACGTTCGAATTTAAAAAAACAAATTACCAACAACTCACCAAAATTTCTTGATAACCAAAGGAATGGGGTGAGGTTAATTTGCATTCTAAAAAAACTCTTACAATGCAAAATAACTTGAGATAAATGGACCACTTCCTCTCTTTGTTTATCACGAGCTTCACTGAAACACAAGTCTTAAAAAATTAATTTAAGACGCTTTACTAGCATTAAAGAAGCCTCTTAATCAGATTATAAAATTCCATTCATGGAGTTTCTTGCCCATAGAAACAAAGATGAGCAACGGAATGAAGGGTGAAAAAGAAATTGAAAAACATAGCCACAGTTTCTTGCTGAGTTGATGTCATCGGACACTGGTTGCTGAAGATGAGAAGAGGAAAAACAATTTGTTGAGAGAGCCATGAAGAAAACTAAAGATAAGATGGGAGGATGAGAGGATTGATGATGAGTGATGGCTTCGGTTTGAAGTTGAGTGTGTTTGTGTGAAATGAAAAGTCTAAAAGCATGGCAGAAAGAAAAAAGCAAAAAACATGGTATTTAATTGAATGATTGTAAAACTTTTGAAAATTAAAACAATGTCAGCGGAATTTGGTAGTTAGAAGTTTATATTTTCCAATTAAATTAGTTAAATTCGATTTCTTATAAAACAGACTCACATAGATGTTTTTACCTAATTTGACATGACAAAACTTCTTATTTTTTATTAAATTTGAATGAGTGAACGAGTTATGTTCAATCTTTATAGAGATAGCCTGTTTCCATTAAATCGTTGGAAACTTTTCAATATTCAATGTCTTGGGCATGATGAATGATTAATTAAAGGTGGCTTCTATGGTGCATATCTTTAGAGATGGGCACCAATGCCATGCTTACCTCGCACCAATCTGTGCGAAGAAAGCAGGTGGAACCCACAAGATATTTTAAAATAATATAATATAATATAACTTTTAAAATTATAATTTAATATCAAATATTTCTTTATTTATAAAATTATTCCAATTTTTTTGTCTAAATTCTTTTAATACTTTGCTAATCTTTTTAACATTAGAAGAAGTGACATTTATCTACCCTCATGAATACTACAAATTATAATATCTCATAATTTAATCATCATTATAATCTCTCTCTTGATCTATAAATTTATTGTAAATAACACTAAAAATAATATAAATACATCTTTCTCTTATTCTTTTTTCTAACAATTTTAGTCAAATTACTCTTTACTCTCCTAATTTATTTTTTAATTTTATTTTGATCCCTAAATCAAAAAGTTTTTATAAAATCCTTTAACTTTAAAAAACCATAATTTATATCACAAACTATAGTTTAAATGGAGAAAATAAAAAACAAAATTCTAAATCATAAACCTTAAACTCAAAAATCTAAAATAATAAAACTTGAAACTCTAAACCATAAATTCAAAAGTCTAAAATCTTAAAACCCTAAATTTTAAATTTTAAAACATAAACCTCAAACTTTAAAACACTAAACTTAAAAGTCTAAAATTATAAAATTCTAAACTCTAAATTCTAAAATTTAAACCATAAAATTTTAAATTCAAAACTTCAAATGTCAAAATCCTAAAACTTAAAATTCTAAATAATTTATTAAATTATTCTAAATTTCTAAGTATTTTTTAATGAATAATCTAACTAAATATCTATATTATGTTAAATAATAATACCGTTTATTTTATAGTAAAAATATAACATATTCTATAATCAAATTTTTATGCAACCATAATTTAAAATATTATATAATTTAATCACACAAATGTAACACTAAAATATGATGTAAATTTATGTGTAAGGATTTTAAACAAAATTATTACTCAGTTGAATCTCCTTGCATCTTCATAAAAATATTAAATTACTCTAATAAATGAATAACATGGCAATACTACTTTAATTGAAATTAGAGGGACTAATTGCTTTATTGAGTAAATTAAGGTAAGTAAAAATTTAATTAACACTAGAAAAATTAATATTTTTTCTTGAATAAGCTAAAAGGACCAAATGCAATAAAATAAATTTTTTATTTATAATTTAAATAATAATATTTAATCACATAAATATTATATTAAAAATATAAAATTTACTTACAAATATACGGTGATTAATTAAATGAGTACTCAAACATAACATAAATTTATTTATAAAAAGGTGATTTTACTATATATAATGGAATGATGATGTATGTATTCACTTAGAATACATGTCCTTCTTATTAGCTCAACGATATAATTACTATATAATAATATTAAAATTATAAATACATTAAGTCAATGTAGGGGAGCATCCTTACGATCGCTGGGAGAAGAGACTTAATGTAATGACTATATATATATACACACATACACACACACACACATTGGTCTTGTTTTTCCTTGAAGTCATTACTATTACTTATTTATTTGATTTAATAAATACGCTAATGAAGGCAAAGTTTCAATGATACATCTCAAATTTAACCCAAAATAATAAGACTAACATTAGTTGGCAGCCATTATTTATAAGAACTTACATGCATCACAATGAACTAAGTACTATCTGTACTTAAAATGCAGGAGGGCACATGACCACTCTACCAAAAATATCATCATGTTAAGTTAGCTAGCGTCATCTATGTACCATAATATATACAAACATCTATAAAATTCAATCTTCCTTTGTGTCATTTGGTGACAAAGGTGTGGATGGTGGCACATTCACCAAAATTTTAGCTAAATTTACCACAGTTAAATCATGTACCAATAGGATGTAACCCAAAAATAATAATTCGACCTAATGTGCAATAAAAGCCATGACCATGGTAAAGATTGGCATAGCATCTCTAGCTATTTGAACACAACATAAAATATTTAATGAGAATTTACATTCTTAATAGGTTCAATAATTCATAAATATTGCATATAAAACATAGCATGTTATATTCAGTTGCATAGCTACAAAATTCATCAAACCATAGCTATTTATTTTATATCTACAGATATGGAATCATGCAATTATAACAATTATGGCATAACTAGTTGTGTCATCATATCTCATATATGTCACATCATAGTATTATGATTCATTATATCACGACTATTTTTTGATTTTAACATGGAGTAATATTTCAAGGTCAATGTGAGTATGTTTACCTCATTCTACTCAACCCTGAACGTGCTTGCCTCACTCCATCTAGGCATGACCATAATTTCATATTAAATACATGTCTGTGAATATATCGTCCCTTATTTTGTATTACCTAAAAACCATGTGACCTTTCGAAATTTCCTTACTACTTCAAGGGTCATCCTCCTTTGTATTATTTATTTTATTTTATTTCATAATAGTCAAGATATAATATTACTTGTATAACCCATATCCAGTAACAAAATATGACATCATGTATAACACTAACATAATACATATCATATATTTAATTCAATCATTCAATCATGTATATGCACATATTAATGTATTATAAATAGTCTCATGAAATGCATATCAAGTTCAATAACAAATTTAGAAAGCATCCTTGACATCATATTTTTTTGTATGCATTGAATGAGAAAGAATTAATGTCATGGACATGACTTTATTATACTTTACTCTTAAATTAAGTTCCATATTTATAGATTTATTCATATTAATAAAAGTTTCTTTTTAATTACTATTTCAGCCAACTTTAGGGAAAAAGTTGTATTAATGAACTTCTTTTAGTTAGCCTTCCTTATATGATTGATTAATCCTTAGTATTATTTTTGGTTAATTTCTTCCTTGTTACTTCATCCTGATTCGGCTATAGTTTTATTCACATTTAAAATTTCCTTCCTAATAAATTTTATTAGATACTTATTTCTATATTCTATACCTAATTTATTAATTTCATGTTGAAATATTAAAGTGGTCTTCCGAGCTAAGTCTACATAATATTTCTTAATAAAGTTCCTTATTATCCTATTAGGTTTCCACTTACCACTTCTTTAATATTAGACTTTTTGGTAACTTACTATGTAAAATTAAATCCATTTTATATCAATTATTAACTATGCAACACTTTTTAATCACAAATTTTTTCACTTTTCCATATTAGTCAACTATAGGTTATTTTAGTGCCACTACTATCATATTTACAAATTAAAATTTACTTTTTTTCACTTCCATTGGTCTTACTTTACATTAAACTAAGAGACCTTGCTTTCTCTTAAATATAAGTATAAACACTCAATTAACAATTTAAGTATTATTGTTAACATTCAAGTAGCAATTCCCCTACCTAAATAGAAAATTTAATGTTCATTTCGTAAAAGTTACTATTCATATGGTAATTTCACTATTTATTTAGTAACTTCATTTTCCTCACATCATTAAATCTAATCCGTTTAGGTATCTTTAACCCTTAATTCCCTTCTTATTAATACATTTTTACCAAATATCTACAATGAATCATGGAGTTATTTAGCAACTATAACTATTTTCTATACAAATTTTCAGCCACCATTAACTTAAAAATTATGGTAAAGTTTAAGCATCTAAATTACATTATCATTACCATTTCTTCCTTTTTATAATCTTAATATCATTACACCCACATTTCTAATAATCGCATGCATCACGTAAACACATTTTTCATCATATACTACACTTCAAATTTATCATGGCCAATTGTATATTCTTGCTTTGTGACTTCGGCCAACCCTAAGGAATTAGTTTCCAATAACTTTTCTATTTCCTTTATTTATCTCTTTTCCCATTAAAATAATTATATTTTAACCCTTCATCCTCATCATCAACAAATTTCCACCTAATACCCTAAGAATCCTAAAACCCGAAACTACCTTTCCTTTGGCTTCTAAATTTCAAGCTTCCAAACTTATATTTAAATTCCTCCATTACTTCTTCTTTTTAGTTATTCATCCTCATACAAGCATAAATTATTTAAATCCATGTCAAAACAGCACTATTTCCCAACCATACCATGCAAAATTCATAACCATTCAAACATTAGTAAGCTTCCTTTCTTAGTAAGCGTTTCCATTACACAAGCACCTCATATGGATTAGTGTGGGAAGTAGGCAAAATCGAGTAATGATGGTAGCAGGATTTTCAATGGTGTGAGTGGTAGAAGGGGCAAGAATGCAAATTGGCATGATCTGCAAATTATCTCATTTAAGTTTCTTAAGAAGAAAAATATGAAAGACAAGATGAATCTTGCTATCACTAGGAAGCTTAAGGTGATATGCCACTTTTCCCACAAAAGCTTTAATTTGAAAGGGCCTAAAATAACTGAAGGCTTACTATTAAGGCGTTCAGCTACATACTCCTAAGCATAAGGATGGAGTTTAGCAAGCACATATCACTTGGAGAAAAATTCTTTTCTTGCCTATGCTTATTGGTATATTATGTCATTCGATGCTAGGCCTTTTGGAGTTTCTTACAAAAGAAAGAAAGCAAAACATCTCAATCTTTCAATAACTTATCAACAACAATTGCTTGTATAGATCCTAGGATATTGCTTTGCAAAGTTTGTGGAGGCCTCCCATACAGGGTTTGGTAAAGGGTCATCTAAATGGTAGAGTGAAAGAAGGAATTATACCATAACTATGCCCATAATAAGTAGGAGAACTACTTTATAGGATGATGACAAAGAAAAGGCACATAAATAATGTTACAAGCAATGATTAAGAACTTTATATTGCCTATCTGTTTAAGGGTCATGAGCAGTGCAGTGGTTAAGAGTAGTGCCACTATTTTTGAATAACTATTACTAAAACTTGCTCAAGAAGACAAGGCCCTAATCTAAGATCATGGTAGAGGAAAACTTGTGAATTTTGACAACCATATTGTAGAAAAATTGGCAACAAAAGTTGTTGTGAAAGACGTGGGAATAGCACCAAAATGACCATATTTAATGAGCCGATCAACTACTACCAAAATTGTTGTAAATCCATGAGATGAAAGAAGTCTAGTTATAAAGTCCATAGCCAAATCAGCCTACACAGCCCAAGGAATAGGTAAAGATTATAGTAAGCCTGCAAGTATAGTTGTTTGGTATTTGATCTGCTAACAAAAATTCACAGTAGGATACAAAGTTCAAACATATTTTCGAGGTTGAGACCAATGAAAAAAATCAACAATTTTCTTAAAGGATTTTAGTGAACCAAAATAACCTCCAAGAGGGGAGTGATGAAACACTTTCAACAAGATAGTTTTAAGAGGAGAATTAGTAGGGATATATAATTTGCTTATAAAAGTGATAAAGCCATTGATAACAACAAATCCCACAAGAGCTATATTGTCTTGAAACCGCTTGTGCATCTATTTCAAGCCAGGATTATTGGCATTTTCTTACTGCAATTTATCCAAGATAAAGCAATGAATGACCAAGAAAGAATTCAAGGAGCCAAGAGAGTCACAATCATCCTCAAATTGTCATGATAAAGAATATGCTACAACATTTGATTTTCCTAGCTTATAAAATTTTGTAATTGAATCCCTACAATTTGGATAAGTATAAATATTCTAGAGTTTGGATGACTTACACCATGAGTTCTTGCAAACTCTTATGTAATTACATTGAACATAATTAGATGAGAGTGCCATGTGAGAATTAAGTATTTTGCTAAAATAAGCAATTGGCTTTTCATTTTGCAACAAAATAGCACCAATGTCCACATTACTTGCATCAGTATCAATTACAAATAATTGTGAAAAATTAATGACAATTAATACAAGGGCTTAGGTCACGACATTTTTCAAGTGATCAAAAGCAACTTGAGCATCAGGAGACCGTGTAGAAGAATTTTTCTTAAGTAACTCCGTAAGAGGGAAAGCAATGGAATTATAGTGTTGAATAAATTTGCAGTAATAGCCATTAATGTCTAAACCCCCTTAAATGCTTCAAACACTTTAGAATAGGCCAAGATTGCATTACTTCAATCTTCCTTGAATCTAGCTTGACCCTTGAAGAAATGACAATATGATCAAGTTATGTATTAAATAGAAATTTGGCAGAAGATGCATTTGGATAACTTGCCAAATAATGTGTGTTCCTATAAGCATTGAAATACTCGATGCAAATGAGAAACTTGAGAATCCAATAAGGGAATGTAAACAAGTATATCATCGAAAAATACTGCTATAAATTTCCTTAAGAAATGAGTAAACGCCTTATTCATGGCTGCTTGAAAAGTAGCAAGTGCATTTGTTAAGCAACAAGGCATAAACATAAATTCATAATGGCCAAAAGGGGTTCTAAATGTTGTCTTATGGATAACTTGGGGGAACATTTGGATTTGATAATATCCTACTCTAAAATCCAATTTAGAAAAGAAAATAGCTCCAAATAACGCATCCAAGAGTTCATCTAGGGTAGGGATAGAGAACTTGTCCTTAATTGTGATATTATTTAAAGCCCTATAACCAAGGCAAAAGCTTTTGGAACCATCTTTTTTTACTAAGAGGAATGGAGAAGAAAAAGTGTTATGGCCTTTCCTAATCACATCACTTTGTAGCATAGTAGCAATTATTTTGTCTATTTCGGCCTTTTGGAAATATGGGTAATGATATGGTTTGTCATTTATGGATGGGACCCAGGTAAAAGACTGATGTGATAGTCAATAGCTCAGGTAGGAGGTAGGGAAGTGGGTTAAAAAAACGCAGAAAAGGTTTGCAACAATTGGTGTATACGCATGAGTAAGTTGTCACTATGTGGTATTTCTTGATCATTAACAACTTTTAGGTGAAATAATTAAGAAATAAAACTGCCGGCTATTAATTTTTTTAGCTACTTCATAGTTAAAGGACTCTGACCCTAAGATTTTTCACCTTATAAATGAACGGGTTGGTTTTGATAAGAAAAGCCCATGGTAAAATTAGTAACAATAGGTCCCCATGTGGCATACTATTGCACTCCTAAAACTAGCTCAGCCCCTCAATAGCCAGTAAAAAGAAATCCACTGTAAAAGAATGATTATGTAATTGCAATCTAACTCCCTCACTTTGAGATTGACAAATGAGATACTCACCAATCCTAACATAAACGTGAAATGGAGTAATATGAGTCAAATGTAAGCTAAATTGATTAGTAATGCTAGACTGCATGAAATAATAAGTACTGCTAGAATCAACCAAAGCAATAATTAAGAGAGAGTCACATGTACCTTGTGATCTTATGGTATTATCACTAAATTGTCCTATTATTGCATAAAAGCTAATTTCTGAATTTATTTCAAGAAGTTCTAAAAATTTATCAATAGAAATATCAAGCTAAGATAAGGCAGGATAAAGGAGTTCACCAATTTCAACTTGTCCATCTAATGAGTAATAAGAAGCAGCATATTTATAAGCACAAATAAATTTCTCATCACAACAATAGCAAAGACATTTTATCTATGCATTTTAATTTCAATAAGGGGTAACCGGCATACAAAAGCAGGTGGAGCTTTTGTAGTTAAGGCAATGGAGCTGACTACTATGGAAGAAGCAGTAGCATTCGGCTTAGGGAAGGTAGAAGGATCAGTGTATGAAGAAGTGGGATATGGTTTAACAAAAGAAGAAGAATAATAGTTGCTAAAAGCTGATTTGGAAAGTCTCTTTTGAAGTTGAGAATGGTTTTGTTCATGAAATTTTGCTAAGGAAACAACGCGAAAATAAAGTGTAATGACCGAAGTTTTTTATTTTTATTTTTTTTACAGATAATAAAATAGATAAAAAATAATGCAAAAACATATACATCTTATATATATATATATATATATATATATATATATATATATATATATATATATATATATATATATATATATATATATATATATATATATATATATATATATATATATATATATACATGTCCACATTACATTAGATATTAGCTTGTATGCACACGTGTAACCTTAGGTAATAAGCATTACACTCAGAAGGCAAAGTACCGTATGGTTACACCAAAAAAATGGGTTAGCCCATCAGCTATACATATATTAGGTTACTATACATTTGCTTTTACAGTCATCACCCTTAGGGAAAAGTTGGTGAAGGAGGTGGCATGGGTGCAAGTACTTCCACTATGTTAACTACAAGCAGACTAGCGATGACAGTGAATTGTCCCAAATAAGGGACCTCCATTGTATATAACTCTAGGAGAAAATTCAAGATAACGAACATGTCATTGATCTATATCTGAACATAACACCATAAGAAACATAATGAGATAATATATCCCAATAAGATCAACATCCAGCAAATAACCACATACTAGGAAAACTCAAGTGTTATGTTGAGTTGTATAAGCTACAGAAAATATTTTCTCATACATATAGAAGACAACAAGAATTTATAATATACTTATGTGATTAGCATATAGGTTATGCATCAATATCAATTGTTCATAAATAACAGAATATGTATAGAAGATATGCATATACATTAATTTTCGTAGTGGCTCATCATTTGAATTTCACATCTTCTTTACTAACCACAAGGTGGTATGAGCCATTTCCACCTCTAGCTACTCACCCACTGTAACATCCCGTAATTTTTTTTCCTTAGAAATTCTTCACCTTACATATATGCATAGAAATGTTCTAATATTAATGGAATAGGTAAAGAAAGAAAACCTAAGAGGAAATATTAGAAATAAACATGTCAAAGAAAGGTGAAATTCTTAGGTAAAGAAAGATAAATTTTTGTGAAGTAAGTAAAGGTCTTAAAATTTCAAGAAGATTGGATTAGAGTAATTTTTCTTAATTTAAGAGCAAAAGTTACTAAGTTTAGTATCTCCACCCGTAATTGGGCTTTAACCTATAGACACTTCATATAGAGTTTTTCTACTTCACATGAATTTTTAGCAAGCCAATAGGATAGCCTAAGGAAAAAAATAAAACATAGACTTGGACTAGGATATAGAAATTGGACCGGTAGCCCAAAAATCATGAAAATGTGACCAAGCCCATTATGAAAGGTAGAATTTTAACCAAAGTAAGGAAAATGGGCAAGACTGAGCCCAAACCCAAGAGGAAAAAAAATAAAAAATAAAATTAAAATTAAAGTGATGAAATATTGATGTAATCAAGATTAAGTGACATGGCATTAAGACAAAAATTTAGCAAGTGGTGTGATTCTACATTCATCATTTTGGCAAGTGGCATAATAATACAAGGCTTTAGGACAAAAACATCTATATCCTACATTCATAACTTTAGCAAGTGGGTAATAATACATAGCATTATGACAAAACATCATTATCCTACACAAATAATTTTAGTTAAGTAAGGAAAATTCAAGGGCTAGAAATTTGCCACTTAAAAAGGCAAATCTATCATACTTGATTAAGACAAAAGAAAAAGGAAATGAATCTCTAAATCAAAGGGATCTTGCCCCATATCTTAAGAACATATCATCATAATTTTCAAAATACAAATCTCCTTTTTCTATGCATATCTTGACTAAGGAAGAGGAAGACAAGAACATAAGTTGTTTGTTTTCCAAAAATTCAACAAAGTGTATCCTAATTGTGATAAGGTAGACCCATGATCATGAAAGGTGAATTATTTGGTGGTCTATATAAGAAAACCCACCCTTACAACATTAGAATTTCGTCCAAGTGAGGGAGAGCAGAAATAGAAGCAAGGTAGTGTGAGGAAAGGAGAGGAAGAAAGGAAGAAAGAGGAAGGAGAAGTTTAGGGGACTAAGTGCTCCAGGTAAGTTTAACAATATTTCTTTTTGAAGAAAACCTTTGAAACTCATAATATTTATATGAGATTTTGATCTTAGAACTTTGATAATTGGTCATGGATGTTGCTATATCATGTTTCATATTGATCTTGCATGTGATGTATGTTTGAATACTTAGGTTGGTGTAGATAGTTCTGCATGGGTATGGCTATGGTTGACAGAATTTTATGCTTCGGTATTTTAATTTCTGGGAACAAGCTATAAGGAATTAAAATAAATGGTTAACATAAGAATTAAAGATATATGTGTCATGGATTTTTACCCACTGGAATCATTCCATTTGGAGTCCATATGAGGTAGCTATGGTCTGATTAGTAGTCAAAGGTCAGAAAATGAATCATCAGGGAAGAATATGTTAGGATAGCTTCGGTAATTTAATTTCTGGGAATTATTGGTAGGGAATTAAAATAAATGGTTAACATAAGAATTAAAGATATGTGTGTCATGGATTTTTAGCCACTGGAATCATTCAATTTGGAGTCCACATGTGGTAGATATGGTCCAATTAGTAGTCAAAGGTCAGAAAATAAATCATCAGGGAAGAATATGTTAGGATAGCTTCGGTAATTTAATTTCTGGGAATTATTGGTAGGGACTTAAAATAAATGGTTAACATAAGAATTAAAGATATGTGTGTCATGGATTTTTAACCACTGGAATCATTCAATTTGGAGTCCACAAGTGGTAGATATGGTCCGATTAGTAAGCCAAGGTCAGAAAATGGTTCATCAGGGAAGATTATGTTATGATAGCTTTTGTATTTTAATTTCTGGGAATTATCTGTATGGAATTAAAATAAATGGTTAACATGAAAGTTATATATCTGTGTCTCATGGAAATATACCCACTGGAATTATGCAATTTGGAGTTCATATGAGGTAGATATGATCCGATTAGTAAGCAGAGGTCAGAAAATGTTTATTCAGGGAAGAGTATGTTATTAATGCTTTAGTTTTTGAATTTCTGGGAATATTCTGTAGGGAATTAAAATAGCGCGCCAACATAACAATTATAGATATATGGCTTATGGATTTTTACCAACTAGAATAACGCAATTTGGAGTTCCAATTTTGGAGATATGGTCTAATTAGTCAGTAAAGGTCAGAACCTATCCGAGAGGAACTATCATGTACATTGAGGGAGTAATATCACCTTCATTTCTTAATTTTTCGCTACAATGTTCAACATAATAGTTTTAGATAATTGTTTTATCTTGCAATGGACACCAAGATCACCTACATCAGAGTTAAATTGAGGGAGTTATGCTCTGATTAGTAAGAGAAGGTTAGATAGGATGAAAACCTGCATCAAGAAAATAAGGAAATAAAATTAGTATTTAAAAAAGAAGATGAATCTTAATAAATGACTAGTATAGCCATAGCCATAGCCATTGTATGAACTTCTTACCATCTTAAGTATGAAATTTTGACATGGAAATATTTTATAAAGTGATATTTGAAATGGTTATGTTCATAGCATGATTACCAATGATTTATGGTAATAGTTATATTTTGATGAACATACTTGTTATTGAAAGCATATTTTTGGCTATCATTGTGAAAAGAAAAGAAATAAGCACGGTCACATGGCAATCCGTGTGGTGCACCAGTAGGGGACGCCCTACCAACGGTTATGATCATGATAATGAGAAAAGAAAGAGAAAGTGGGCCATGTCGGACGGAGCGAGAAAAGCCCGTACCGGAGAGTAGAGGATACTCACCCTGACCGGGGTAGCTTGAAATGAGAATAAGTTGATGGCCATCATATGATATTTTGAAAATAGTTAATCCTGTCATACATATCATTACAGTATGATTCTTATGTGCATATATATAATGCATTCATGTGACCAAAGATATTTTCTGTAGTTTATATAGCTGAACATGACGTGATGAGCTTTACTGATGATAATTTATTGTTGAACTTACTGGGATTTAATTCTCACTATATTTCCATATCATGTTCAGAAAATTATTTATGCAGCTTTTGTTTTTAAGGCTTTGGCTTTTAGTGCACATTGGATCAAGTAACTTTATGTTGGGCAGATTTCAGAATCAAACAAGATGTTTGTGGTCGAGTTGGCTCAGATCCCGGTGAAGGTGCAACCACCCGCACCTGTATCTCCGGAATTGGTCAACCAAAATAAACAAGATGTAAATATCTATGTCTTTGATATGTTGCATGTACGTTTTGATTAATGACGTGTATGTGAACTTAATATTGTATAAAAAAAAGAGGTTGTTACATAATTGGTATCAGAGCAGGTCGATCCTAGATGGCCAGTGGGTGGATGGTTATCTAAATCGATCTTATAGTGTCTTGAGTATGTTGTGGTTGTGCTGTGTAGGGGATCAGTGACTCATATAGGTAAGAAATTACTAGTGTTTCTTATCTATATGCCGAGGTGGTGTTATGACTGCTGTTAAATATTGTTTTGAAACTAACTATTGGGCTTGATCACCTCAATAGCAGCATAAATTTATTTTTCCCACAGTAGGAAATGGCACCACCAAGGCGGAATCCGGCAAACAATGCGGAGGAAATCTTGCACAACCTTGCCACAGCAATTCGAGAATTTGGTATTGATTTACTCCTTAGAACCCAACTAGTATCTATATCCCTATATAGAATGATATCGATTGAATTTAAAAAAAAAATTGTGATTTGTGAAAAGTGCATGTCTAAGGAAAGCTCTGGCAAGGAAAGACTTGGTACTTAAGCGTGTCCATTAGTGACCCACCTCTCTTTCCTGGGAACTTTTCTGGTGTGTTTTTTTACAGACTACAATTACTATCCAGTTACCGAGATATTAGTGTGGAATTTTAACATGGAATTTACCCTAGTACTCATATAAAATTTCCAAGAAGTTTTGAAAGTGCCGGTTTTATTTGAAAAATCTTAGTATGCTCCGTGGTTGCAGTATTTCCACCTCAGAAAAGAATTATTCTAGTTACTGGAAAAAAAAAATTTACAAGACTTGTTAGACAAGGGATTTAAATGCCCTAGTACTTTTATTTGGAGTGCTCTAGTTCTATTTGTGAAAAAGAAAGATGGATCACTATGACTATGCATAGATTGTAGACAGTTAAATAAGGTAACAATGTAGAATAGAAACCCATTAGCTCGTATAGATTACCTGTTTGACCAGTTATAAGGTGTTCAATATTTTTCCACAAATAGATTTGGGATATGAGTAACATTAATTAAGGATAAGAGAAGAGGATGTAGGACTTATTATGGGCATTATGAGTTCGTGGTGATGCATTTAAATTGACAAATATTTTAGCTACATTCATAGATTTAATGAATAGTAATTAGGTCATCCCTGTATCAATTTTTTTTATTATTAATGATAACTAGAATATTTCAAAAGTTCAGAGGATCATAAGAAACATTTAAGGATAGTTTTACCAACTCTAAAGGAGTATGGTTGGTAAATATGGTATCCAAGTAGACTCTAAGAAAGTAAAAGTAGTACAATAATGGCTATGTTTTACTACATTTAAAGATTAAGATCCAAATCCAATTTACGCTTCTTGCGGTTATCTGTCGACCATTCTATTTGAGTCATAGTTGGATCAGGTACATAAACATAGGCTTGTAAAGCATCAATCAACTCTTCAGCATTTGAAGCTGAGATGAGAATTTGTCGTGCTGAGTGTGGGATAAACCTCTGTTCCACAGCTTGATCTAGAAAAGATAACAGACCATCAAAGAAGTGATTAACATTTAACAAACCCATCGGTTTGTGATGCATATTCAGTTGTGCCCAAGAGACTATTTGGAAAATCTCCTCTAAAGTACCAAAACCACCTGGTAAGGCAATGAAGGCGTCAGCATTGCTCATCATTCTAGCCATGCGTTCATGCATGGAAGCTACCCTATATTCTTCCCCAATTGTCTTCCCTATGTTGCTAGATGTAGCTAGAGCTGTAGGAATAATACCTAAAACTTGGCATCCCCCTGCATGTGCAGCTGTAGCCACACACCCCATTAACCCACAGTTACCTCCACCATACACTAAATGAATTTTTCTCTTAGCCAGCACTATACCCAGATTTTGTGCTGCTTTAACATACTCCTCATCTTTTCCAGGACTGGAACCACAAAAGACACAGATATTTCGGAACTGACGGAATGCGGTTCCCTCCATAATTTCTATCACCTTAACTTTGAGAATGTACAAAGATACTAATGTAAGTATTTATAGAACTCAGAGAAGGGCATATTTATAATAGCTATGCAAATAGGCCAGGTATTATTAGAACAACTATGTGAGTGATTGGTGGATATCAGCTAAATTAAAGATAAATAAATAAAAAAATTTCAAAAATGACAGCAAGCATGTATATGTACAGTAGTATGACTGTGACCCATATTAAGCACATAAAGAGTATAAGATAAGATATCACCAGAAATCTGTCTTTATCTTGTTGTCTTTGATGAAGCATTGATGTTTTGATTCTTGTAGAAAAGTTGTAGGTAATAGCCGTCATTGAAAAAAAAATGCAATCAAATGATTTATTTTGTATTCTCAATGTTTTTGCCAGTCGACTATCAGTATTATTAAGTCGACTAGCTATTTTGAGAAATTTTAATTTGGACTGGTTCTTTTTACAGTTGATTGATTACATCTATTTTGAAGCAATCAACTGCATCCTACCAGTTAACTACATATTCTTTGATTTTCACAGACTTTTATAAGCTCAGAAATGTTTCTTTTCCATGTGATATCTTTCCACCGAATACCAATAGATTTAAAGTAGATTCTGACACATATATTCAAAATTTGCGGCCACCGATTTTTGCTGAAATCATAGATAGATTTTGTTTACAGATTTTCAAGAATTACGGCCACCGATTTTAATATTTTTCAATGCTTTGTCGAAATTTTTGACTTTCGCTTTTGGCACCATTCTCTATTATGCTTTTCGTCTGTTTCACTCATTAACGGTTGGCATTAAATGCAA
This sequence comes from Gleditsia sinensis, assembly GCA_037074535.1. Taxonomy (NCBI): domain Eukaryota; kingdom Viridiplantae; phylum Streptophyta; class Magnoliopsida; order Fabales; family Fabaceae; genus Gleditsia; species Gleditsia sinensis. The sequence continues at coordinate 46,889,676 of CM073464.1, forward strand.
GGTTATTTTCCGTCATTGCAATGAAAGATAATTTCTTTTCTTTAAAACTCGGTTATTATGGTGTCTAAGTTGTTAGTAGGTTAAAGTAATGAAAAGTTTAAAAAGAATGGACGGATGATGGTCTTATGGTGTTTTGACGAATGTAATCAAGAGAATTAGTGGTGTTGAAGTTCTCGAGGAATAAAATATAGGAAGAAGGATTTAAGTTAGTCTTTGAACTCTTAATTTGGAAATATAGAGAATATTCTGAGAACCATGTCCGGAAATAATGTAGGTTATCAAGATATTTGTGTTAAAGGATTATATCATGCTAAATTGAGTCTAGTATCTAGGATGTGAATTATGTTGGAATTGAGAATTCATGTATGAGTAATTGTTAGGAAAAAAAAAACACAAATCTTCTTGAAATGATTGGGTGAATTAAATGGGATTGGCATAAGCTCGAATGAGGTGCTTTTGGATATGATAGAAGAAATAATTGAAATTTTTGACAATGAGTTTAATGGTGTTAATAAGCTTGTATAGAATTACTGTGATGAGGTAAGTTGGAATTATTAGACATGTGTCAATGGTACATAAACGTTATTAAAGGTTTGAAGGATTTATTGCTACGTATGTTTAACATATTGATTAAAGGATTTGAGGATAAAAATAGATGATAGATTAAGATGATGATATTCAGGGGATGATGTTGATATATGAAAAAAAAAAAAATTGACTTGATAGAAGTTTGGAATAAGAAAAGATAGTTACACAATATGAAGGTGTATATGTTCCTTTATATGTGTGTTTTCTAATATCGACCCATAGATATATCCATGCGGGCTAGAGGATATCAATTGAAGAACTTATGATTGAAAGAAATCCTTATGGTTAAGTTATATGGAAAAATCACTCAAGCGAATAGACATATTAAAAAGTAAAGATGTCATACAGAAAAGATATCTCTAATTATTTAGGTAATAAGTTTGGTAACTCTGCACAATGCCTTAATTTCATTCCCTACATGTGGTAGGATGGATTGAAATTCGGGGACCGAATTTCTAAAGGGGGGAAGAATGTAACATCCCGTAATTTTTTTTCCTTAGAAATTCTTCACCTTACATATATGCATAGAAATGTTCTAATATTAATGGAATAGGTAAAGAAAGAAAACCTAAGAGGAAATATTAGAAATAAACATGTCAAAGAAAGGTGAAATTCTTAGGTAAAGAAAGATAAATTTTTGTGAAGTAAGTAAAGGTCTTAAAATTTCAAGAAGATTGGATTAGAGTAATTTTTCTTAATTTAAGAGCAAAAGTTACTAAGTTTAGTATCTCCACCCGTAATTGGGCTTTAACCTATAGACACTTCATATAGAGTTTTTCTACTTCACATGAATTTTTAGCAAGCCAATAGGATAGCCTAAGGAAAAAAATAAAACATAGACTTGGACTAGGATATAGAAATTGGACCGGTAGCCCAAAAATCATGAAAATGTGACCAAGCCCATTATGAAAGGTAGAATTTTAACCAAAGTAAGGAAAATGGGCAAGAATGAGCCCAAACCCAAGAGGAAAAAAAATAAAAAATAAAATTAAAATTAAAGTGATGAAATATTGATGTAATCAAGATTAAGTGACATGGCATTAAGACAAAAATTTAGCAAGTGGTGTGATTCTACATTCATCATTTTGGCAAGTGGCATAATAATACAAGGCTTTAGGACAAAAACATCTATATCCTACATTCATAACTTTAGCAAGTGGGTAATAATACATAGCATTATGACAAAACATCATTATCCTACACAAATAATTTTAGTTAAGTAAGGAAAATTCAAGGGCTAGAAATTTGCCACTTAAAAAGGCAAATCTATCATACTTGATTAAGACAAAAGAAAAAGGAAATGAATCTCTAAATCAAAGGGATCTTGCCCCATATCTTAAGAACATATCATCATAATTTTCAAAATACAAATCTCCTTTTTCTATGCATATCTTGACTAAGGAAGAGGAAGACAAGAACATAAGTTGTTTGTTTTCCAAAAATTCAACAAAGTGTATCCTAATTGTGATAAGGTAGACCCATGATCATGAAAGGTGAATTATTTGGTGGTCTATATAAGAAAACCCACCCTTACAACATTAGAATTTCGTCCAAGTGAGGGAGAGCAGAAATAGAAGCAAGGTAGTGTGAGGAAAGGAGAGGAAGAAAGGAAGAAAGAGGAAGGAGAAGTTTAGGGGACTAAGTGCTCCAGGTAAGTTTAACAATATTTCTTTTTGAAGAAAACCTTTGAAACTCATAATATTTATATGAGATTTTGATCTTAGAACTTTGATAATTGGTCATGGATGTTGCTATATCATGTTTCATATTGATCTTGCATGTGATGTATGTTTGAATACTTAGGTTGGTGTAGATAGTTCTGCATGGGTATGGCTATGGTTGACAGAATTTTATGCTTCGGTATTTTAATTTCTGGGAACAAGCTATAAGGAATTAAAATAAATGGTTAACATAAGAATTAAAGATATATGTGTCATGGATTTTTACCCACTGGAATCATTCCATTTGGAGTCCATATGAGGTAGCTATGGTCTGATTAGTAGTCAAAGGTCAGAAAATGAATCATCAGGGAAGAATATGTTAGGATAGCTTCGGTAATTTAATTTCTGGGAATTATTGGTAGGGAATTAAAATAAATGGTTAACATAAGAATTAAAGATATGTGTGTCATGGATTTTTAGCCACTGGAATCATTCAATTTGGAGTCCACATGTGGTAGATATGGTCCAATTAGTAGTCAAAGGTCAGAAAATAAATCATCAGGGAAGAATATGTTAGGATAGCTTCGGTAATTTAATTTCTGGGAATTATTGGTAGGGACTTAAAATAAATGGTTAACATAAGAATTAAAGATATGTGTGTCATGGATTTTTAACCACTGGAATCATTCAATTTGGAGTCCACAAGTGGTAGATATGGTCCGATTAGTAAGCCAAGGTCAGAAAATGGTTCATCAGGGAAGATTATGTTATGATAGCTTTTGTATTTTAATTTCTGGGAATTATCTGTATGGAATTAAAATAAATGGTTAACATGAAAGTTATATATCTGTGTCTCATGGAAATATACCCACTGGAATTATGCAATTTGGAGTTCATATGAGGTAGATATGATCCGATTAGTAAGCAGAGGTCAGAAAATGTTTATTCAGGGAAGAGTATGTTATTAATGCTTTAGTTTTTGAATTTCTGGGAATATTCTGTAGGGAATTAAAATAGCGCGCCAACATAACAATTATAGATATATGGCTTATGGATTTTTACCAACTAGAATAACGCAATTTGGAGTTCCAATTTTGGAGATATGGTCTAATTAGTCAGTAAAGGTCAGAACCTATCCGAGAGGAACTATCATGTACATTGAGGGAGTAATATCACCTTCATTTCTTAATTTTTCGCTACAATGTTCAACATAATAGTTTTAGATAATTGTTTTATCTTGCAATGGACACCAAGATCACCTACATCAGAGTTAAATTGAGGGAGTTATGCTCTGATTAGTAAGAGAAGGTTAGATAGGATGAAAACCTGCATCAAGAAAATAAGGAAATAAAATTAGTATTTAAAAAAGAAGATGAATCTTAATAAATGACTAGTATAGCCATAGCCATAGCCATTGTATGAACTTCTTACCATCTTAAGTATGAAATTTTGACATGGAAATATTTTATAAAGTGATATTTGAAATGGTTATGTTCATAGCATGATTACCAATGATTTATGGTAATAGTTATATTTTGATGAACATACTTGTTATTGAAAGCATATTTTTGGCTATCATTGTGAAAAGAAAAGAAATAAGCACGGTCACATGGCAATCCGTGTGGTGCACCAGTAGGGGACGCCCTACCAACGGTTATGATCATGATAATGAGAAAAGAAAGAGAAAGTGGGCCATGTCGGACGGAGCGAGAAAAGCCCGTACCGGAGAGTAGAGGATACTCACCCTGACCGGGGTAGCTTGAAATGAGAATAAGTTGATGGCCATCATATGATATTTTGAAAATAGTTAATCCTGTCATACATATCATTACAGTATGATTCTTATGTGCATATATATAATGCATTCATGTGACCAAAGATATTTTCTGTAGTTTATATAGCTGAACATGACGTGATGAGCTTTACTGATGATAATTTATTGTTGAACTTACTGGGATTTAATTCTCACTATATTTCCATATCATGTTCAGAAAATTATTTATGCAGCTTTTGTTTTTAAGGCTTTGGCTTTTAGTGCACATTGGATCAAGTAACTTTATGTTGGGCAGATTTCAGAATCAAACAAGATGTTTGTGGTCGAGTTGGCTCAGATCCCGGTGAAGGTGCAACCACCCGCACCTGTATCTCCGGAATTGGTCAACCAAAATAAACAAGATGTAAATATCTATGTCTTTGATATGTTGCATGTACGTTTTGATTAATGACGTGTATGTGAACTTAATATTGTATAAAAAAAAGAGGTTGTTACACCCACCACTGGGTTCCTTGGTCAGAGTAGTCCTTCCCACATTAACCATTCTATGCTATAAGGCGTCCCCTAATCCGGTACCGTCCGGTACCGTAACAAAGCCACGACCCTTCAGTCGCTTTACCTCCACAAGATGCTGCATATCACTGGGTCACCTTGGTTGGGTAAGGGTCATCTTGGATATTCTTCAGTCCCCTCAACATAATAAGATGACACTTGTTACCCGGCCACCTTGCTTCGGAAAAGGTCATCCTGACATTTCACATATCTCTTTAATGTATTTTACAGCCAATGTTAATCAACAATAGTATACATATCAATACCATCATATGCATGACTAACCATTTCTCTCATACATGCAACATCGATGCTAATAATCATATCAATAACACCATGTGCATGACCAACTATTTATACACATAGAATAGGATAAAACAATTATGTATTAATGCTTTCATATGATATGCATATGCCATTTACCCTTTTTCTTTCATGCACTTATAATTAAGTTATGAGAATTATAATTCATTCAAAGCAAACCATTTTATTTTACCTCAATTTGTAGCTTATGAAACTCTTATTTAAGTCCTAGAAACATTGGTTCAAAGTTAGGAGTCAAAAGGGTAAAAAAAAATAAGCCAAAATGAGATAGGATAGCACACAACACGGCCTGGCCGTGTCACAAAGCACGGTCGTATTAGGTCCTGTGCTCTGCATCCATGTTTCTCATTCCTTCCCAAAGCACGGCTTAGCCGTGCTGCAAAGCACAGTTGTGTTCTAGGCGCCAAAAAGCCAAAATTTCATCTTTTCATTTCTAATCAGCCACAACTAGGAAAACAACTAAAAACATAGATCATAGGCACATTATTTAGGTTAAATACAACATTTACCCCTTCCCACAAAATCACGAGTTTTAAACCCCAAAAACCATCCATAATAGCATTTAAACAACACCCTCTCACCCATGTTTATGGAAAGTAACCACCAAACATCATAAAACACTTCATCAATGCCCACAAACACCATGTATTTATGCCTTCATTAAAGCATATATACATATACACACTGCCATTTAGTCAAGAAATTAAAGGAGTAGGTGTTAATCTTACTCTATTGCACCAATTAGCTCTTTCTCTCTCTAACTTTAACTGAATTTTCTCCTTCTTCTTCCAACCACCAAGTTGCAAAATTTTTCCCCTCCATTAGAACTCTAAGAATCCCATAAAAACCATAAGATTAAGGAAGATTGAAGGGTCCAAACTCACTTTTTCCCTTTCTCCTTCAGCTTTCTCTCTTTTTCCTTCTTTTCTTTCCTTTTTCTTCTTTCTTCCTTCTCCTGTTTGCCATGCGTCTCCTCTTCCTCCCTTTGCTTTGGCCGACTTTTCTCCCTTGGGTCAATAAAAAATAATAAAAACTAAAGTTTCTCTAAGAAGTTTTTCCTCCCTTAATCAAGGCCCTTAATTCCTCTAAAAGTTACATTTGTGCCATGCCATTACATTGGAACTATATCATTAGCTAAGGCCTTGTTTGGGTGAAATGAATTTTGCCAAGTGTTTAATGTTCTATTGAGGCATATGCCAATGAGCTTTTATGCCGCATCTTCCATGGTTCCTCACTCCTCCTCTTACTGCCTGGTCTCTGCCTTGAAAGCAAAGAAATTATTATTTCGTCCTTTTAAATTTTTCTCCAAAAATGAAAATTCTCTTTTCTAATATACATAATTATATTTATAAAAATGATCTATTTAATCCCATCCTAACACATCATTTCCAATAAGAGAATAGAAATTTTGGGGTGTTACATTTCTCCCCCATTAAAAGGAATTTTGTCATCAAAATTCAAAATTTACTTGTCTTTGAAGAGTTGGGGATAAGAATGTCTCATATTCTCCTCCCTTTCCCATGTAGCTTCTCCCTCAGCCAAACCTCTCCAAATTACTTTCACTAACGGAACAACCTTACTTTATAGTTATTTTACGCTTCTATCCAAGACTGCAATTGGTTTCGGTTGAAAAGTCAGGTTCTCCTTCACTGTTACTTCTTCCTCCTAAATTACATGCGACAAGTCTGATAGATATTTTTGAAGTTGAGAGACATGAAACAAATCATGCAAGTTTGACAATTTTGGGGTTAGAGATATCCAATATGCCGATGGCTTAACTTTATTGAGTATCTGATGAGGTCCTATGTATCGTAGGCTTAACTTCTTAGCTTTCATGGTGTAACAACTCCATTTTTTTCTACATATATATATATATATATATATATATATATATATATATATATATTTGTAAAATCTCATAACCTCTTTACTTCTAACTATTTAACTTATAAGAAAATTCAATTAAATTAATTAAGCATAATTAAGGTTTATAGTATACCATGAACACTGATTCAATTAAATCGTACAGTAATGACATGTATGGTATGAATAACTATTTTTAGAATATCATAAGATGGCTATCAACTTATTTTCATATCAAGCTACCCTCGTTAGGGTGAGTACTTTCTACTCTCCGGTATGGGCTTTTCTCACTCTGTCTGACATGGTACACTTTTTCTTTTTTTTTTTCTCATTATCATAGTCATAGCCATGAGTAGGGCGTCCCCTACTAGTGCACCATACGGACCGCCATGTGACTGTGCTCGTATCTTTTCTTTTCTTTTCTTTTCACGTTAATAGCCTAAAATATGATCTTAATACTAAATATGTTCATTATACTCACATGCCATAATTTATCATTCAAGCATAATCATTACCAAAAATAATTGGTAAAATGCAATCATGCCATGATCATAACCATTTTCGAATATCACTTTATAAAATATTTTCATATCAAAATTTCACACTTAAGATGGTAAAGAGTTCATGTAATAGCAATGGTTAGACCATACACTAGTCATTTATTATTTCTATTTATAAGATTCTGCTTCTTTCTTAAATATTATTTTCATCTTTTCATTTTCTTTATGCTTGGCCTCTAGTTACTTTTATCCTACTTATATAATTTTCAACACATGTTCTCACAATTTTATAGGGTATTATTCTCCAATTTGGTTTATATTATTACCCTATAGTTAATGAGGTTCATTTATGGTAGAAAAATATTGAAAATAAACTTTACCAGCTCCCAACATGGCCTAGCCATGTTTCAGGACACAACCATGCTTGAAAAATACTTCTAACGTACTTAAAAATAGCCCTAAACACGGCCTACCCATGTTGAAGCAACCCAAAACACGGTCTGGTTGTGTTTTGTGACATTTCCTCACTTATTCAACCATACCTCCCTCATACAAACTTTAATTGAGGTGATTCTAAAGCCTATAAAAATATAAGACACTTATCTACAACTTTCATGTTTATCATTTTTTCATATTTCTTACGAATTATTTCCAGAAATTCGACGATAAAAATGCTTATATTTACCAACCTAGATTCATGACTGATTCTGACCTCTGCTTATCAATCAACTATATCTCCCTCATATGGACTCCAAATTAAGTGATTTCAAAATCTATAGATCTATGAGACATATATATATATATTGAAAATTTCCTTTAATTCCATACAAATTTTGCCCAAAAATTTAAATACGGAAGCATACTTAACAGATTCTTTCCTAGTTAGCTAGTTTCTGATCACTACTGATTAATTTGACCATATCTCCCTCATATGTAATTCAAATTGAGTGATTTCAATGCTGAAAAATCCATAAGACATATATTTATATTTTTTATGTTAACCATTTTTTTTAATTCCCAACTGATTCTTCCCATTATTCCAAAAACAGAAGCTTCACTGGTTACTCCAAAATCCAGTTTTCAAATCAAACCCTTCCTAAGGTTCTAGTTCATCATTTTATTACGTCTTTTTCCATTTTCTTCCTAATTTACATCTAACCATAAGATTACTCATTTCAACATTTTAATTAGATTTCTTACACTTAATTTAACATATTTCATCATCCTCTTCTCAAGAAAACATAAAATCAAATTATCTATTATTAAGGATGTTCCTAACAACAATTTCTCATGGTCTTCTTCTAGGTGTTTAAGGTCATATTCATTTTATCAATCTAACCATATCCCATCAAATTTTCACCACATTTAAATATACATAACAACAGCACAAAACCCTAAAATTTTGCCACCCATAGCCTTACCTATGCAGAACCTTCCACACCAACCTAAGTATTCAAACAAACATCACATGCAAAATCAACATGTAACATGATATAGCAACATCCATGCCCAATCATCAAAGTAGCAAATATTATAAATTTTATCAAAGTTCTAGGAACAAAATTCCATATAAATGTTATAAATTTTAAAACTTTTCTTCAAAAAGAAATATTGTTAAACCTATCTAAAGATCTCCCTAACTCACTTAGTGAATTCTTTTTCTTTTTTCCTCTTGAAGGAAATGGCAAGATTCCTCCCTTCCCTTAGCTTTTCTAGCAGCTTGAATAAGAGAGGGAAGGTGAGTTTTGAACCTGAAGGATAAAGAGAAAAGATATATTCAAGTGGAGATTAAGTTAACTTACCTTGAATACTTAGTCCTCTAGACTTCTCCTTCTTCTTCCTTCCTCTCTTTCTCTCATTTCCTCATTGTACCTTGCTTCTATTTTTTTTCTCCCTCAATTGGTCAAAATTATAATGTTATAAGGTTGATTTTTTCTTAAATAAATTATCAATTGGTCATTCTCTCATAATCATAGGTCTACCTTATCACAATTATGATACACTTGGTTGCTTTTTGGGGAAAGACAATTCATGTTCTTGTCTTCCTCTCCCTTAGTCAAGATATGCATAGCAAAAGAAGATTTGTATTTAAAAATCATGATAAAATATTCTTAAGACAAGGGACAAGGTCCCTTTGATTTAGAGATTTATTTTCCTTTTCTTTTGTATCATTCAAGTATGATAGGTTTGCCTTTCTAATTTGCAAATTTCCAGCTCTTGAGTCTCCCTTGCTTGGCTGAAATTATTTGTGTAAGATAGGGATGTTTTGTCCTAATGCAATGTGATCTAATCTTGATTATTATTACACTACTATTTCATCACATGGTTCTAATTTTTCTTTCTTGAATTTGGGCTCATTCTTACCCATTTCCTTTACTTTGGCTGAAATTCTACATCTCATGGAGGGCTTGGTCACATTTTCATGATTTTTGGGCTATCGGTCCAACTTCTATATCTTAGTCCAAGTCTATGTTATATTTCTTGCTTGGCTATCCAATTAACTTGCTAGAAACTCATGTGAAGTGGAAAAACAAACTGTATGAAGTTTCCATAGGTGAAGGCCCAATGTATGGGTGGAGATGTTAAACTTAGGAACTCTAACTCTTGAATTAGGAAAAATTACCCTAATCCAATCTTCTTGAAATTTTAAAACATTTACTTGATTCCAAATATGTATCTTCCTTACCAAAGAATTTTGCCTTTCTTTAGGATATTATTTTTAATTTTTCCTATTAGGTTTTCTCTCTTTACCTATTCCCTTAATGTTAAAAACATTTTCTATGCATATACATAAGGTAAAGAATTTCTAATGCTCATATTTTTTTTTCTTAGATATCAAAAAATTGTTTAATAAGTTTTATTTCCTTAATTAAATATTTATGTACCTTTATTAATAAAGGAAACGAAATTAGAGATGTTACACATGGCTCGACCAATCCTAGTAGTGGAAGAAATTTTTAAAAACACATGTTCCCCTTCTTGAAAATGTAATGGCTTCCTCCTCTCGTAGGGGTTATCACTATCAGCTCTTACAAACTAGACAGTTCTTGAAAATCATATCTACAATAAAAGATCGACCATACACTTCCACTAGACAGTTCTTACAAACTATTGAGGTACTTACTTTCCCTCTCGTAGGGGTTATCACTATCAGCTCATAAGCTAAATCAGATATAGGATAATGCAGCTTCTTCACACAATTAGATGGTAAAAAAGAATGACTGGCACTCAAATCAAAGAATACCATCAAAGAAAAAACATAGCGATATAATGTACCTTAGATCAGATCAGGAGATTATTTTACTTTATCTAACAATTTATTTATTATTATACAATATAGAGTTCACATACACGTCATTAATCAAAACGTACGTACAACATTTCAACACATAAATATCTACATCTTATTTATTCTAGTTGACTAATTCTAGAGATACAGGGGCGGGTGGTTGCACCTTCATCGGGATCTGAGGCAACTCGCCCACAAACATTTTATTTAGGATCTGCCCATCATAAAGTAACTCGATCCAACGTGCACAAAAAGCCATAGCCATAGAAAAATCTACATAACTAATTTTCTGAACATGACATGGAAATATAGTGATATTTAAATCTCAGTAAGTTCAACAATAAATCATCATCAATATAGCTCATCACGTCATGTTCATTTGTATAAACTACATCATCTTTGATCACATGAATGTACTTTATCTATGTACATGAGAATCGTACAGTAATGACATGTATGGCAAGATTTACTAATTTCAGAATACCATATGATGACTATCAATTTATTCTCATATCAAGCTACCCCGGTTAGGGTGAGTATTTTCTACTCTCCGATACAGGCTTTTCTCGCTCTGTCCGACATGGCATACTTTCTCTTTCTTTTCTCATTAGCATAATCATAACCATTGGTAGGGCGTCCCTTACTAGTGCACCACACGGATCGCCATGTGATCATGCTTATTTCTTTTCTTTTTACATTAATAGCCAAAAATATGATTTCAATAACAAGTATGTTCATTATACTCACATACCATAATGTTTCATCAAAATATTTCCATGTCAAAATTACACACTTAGAATGGTAAGAAGTTCATCCTTTGGCAATGGCTATAGCATCTTCTAGTCATTTATTATTTTCATTTATAAGATTCTTCTTTTTTAAATATTAATTTTATTCCTTTATTTTCTTGATGCAGGTTTTCATCCTATCTGACATTCTCTTACTAATCAGAGCATAACTCTCTCAATTTAACTCTGATTTAGGTGATATTGGTGTCAATTTAGAGATACAACAATTATCTAAAACTATTATGTTGAGTAGTTTAGTGAAAAATTACGAAATCATGGTGATATTACTCCATCAAAGTATAAGTTATTTCTTCCCGAGTAAGTTCTAACCTCTACCTACTAATCTATCCATACCTCCCTCATGAGAATTTCAAATTAAGTGATTCCAGTGGCTAAACTTCCATGACACATATTGATATAATATTTATGTTAACCATTTATTTTAATTCCCTATAGAATGTTCCCAGAAATTAAAACAAATATTCTATACTAATATATTCTTCCCAGATTATCCATTTTGTAATCTTTTCTTACTAATCGGACCATATCCATCTCATATGAACTCTAAATTGAATGATTCCAGTGGCTAAAACTCCGCGCGACATAGATCTACATTTGTTATATTAACCATTGGTTTTAGTACCCTATAGAATGTTCCCAAATATTAAAACACAGAAGCTATCCCAACATATTCTTCCCTGATTAAACATTTTCTGATATTTGCTTACTAATCATACCATATCTACCTCATATGGACTCTAAATTGAATGATTATAGTGGCTAAAAATCCGTGAGACATAGATCTACATTTGTTATGTTAACCATTTGTTTTATTTCCTTACTAATTCTTCCCAGAATTTAAAAAATAGAAGCTTAAAAGTTTGCCACCCATAGCCATACCTATGCAGAATTATCTACACCAGCCTAAGTATTAAAACATACATAATATGTAACATGATATAACAATATCCATGACCTATCATTAAAGTTCTAAAATCAAAATCTCATATAAATATTACAAGTTTCAAACCTTTTCTTCAAAAAGAAATATTGTTAAACTTACCTAGAACACTTTGTCCTCTAGACTTCTCCTTCCTCTTTCTTCCTCTCATTTCCTCACTCTACCTTGCTTCTATTTTTCTCTCCCTCACTTGGACGAAATTCTAATGCTATAAGGGTGGGTTTTACTTATATAGACTATCAAATAATTCACCTTTCATAATTGTGGGTCTACCTTATCACAATTAGGATGCACTTGGTTGAATTTTTGGAAAACAAACAACTCATGTTCTTGTCTTCCTCTTCCTTAGTCAAGATATGCATAGAAAAAGGAGATTTTTATTTTGAAAATTATGATAATATGTTCTTAAAATAAGGAACAAGGTCCCTTTGATTTATGGATTCATTTCCTTTTTCTTTTATCTTAATCAATTATGATAGGTTTGCCTTTTTAGGTGGCAAATTTTCAACCCTTGAATCTTCCTTGTTTAGCTAAAATTATTTGTGTAGGATAAGGATGTTTTGTCATAATGCTATGTATTATTACCCACTTGCTAACATTATGAGTGTAGGATATAGATGTTTTGTCCTACTGCCATGTATTATCATACCACTTGCTAAATTTTTGTCTTAATGCCATGTCACCTAATCTTGATTACACCATTATTTCATCACTTTATTTTATTTTTATTTTTATTTTTCCTCTTGGGTTTGGGCTCATTCTTGCCCATTTTCTTTACTTTGGTTAAAATTCTACCTTTCATAATGGGCTTAGTCACATTTTCATGATTTTTGGGCTACCGATCCAATTTCTATATCCTAGTCCAAGTCTATGTTTTATTTCTTCCTTGGGTTATCCTATAGGCTTGCTAAAAATTCATGTGAAGTAGAAAAACTCTATATAAAGTGTCCATAAGTGAAAGCCCAATTTATTGGTGGAGATACTAAACTTAGTAACTTTAACTCTTAAATTAGGAAAAATTACGCTAATCTAATATTCTTGAAATTTTAATACCTTTACTTACTTCACAAAAATTTATCTTCCTTACCCAAGAATTTCACATTTCTTTAGCATGTTTATTTCTAATATTTCCTCCTAGGTTTTCTCTCTTTACCTATTCCATTAATGTTAAAACATTTCTATGCATACACATAAGGTGAAGAATTTCTAAGGATTATATTTCCTTAGATATCTAAAAATTGTCTAATAAATTTTATTGCCTTAATTAAATATTTATGTACCTTTATCAATAAAAACAAAAAAACAAAATTAGGTATGTTACTTTGAATACTTTTGTACTTTTATTAATACATAAAACGAAATTAGGGATGTTACATTTCTCTCCCCCTAAAAGAATTTTTGTCCTCAAAATTTCAGAAATGACCTAATAAGAACAATTTTGGATATTTCTTCCTCATGGCTTTTTCTAGCTCCTAAGTTGCTTCTTCTGGAGTTAAACCTTCCCATAACACGTTAGCCAGGAGAATAGTTTTGTTCTGTAATTGCTTCACGTCAGTGTCCAATATAGATGCTGGTACTAGCTGGTATGTCATGTTCTCCTTTATTTGGATTGGTTCATTTCGTATCACATGTGAGGAGTCTGGAAGATACTTCCGGAGCTGTGATACATGGAAGACATTATGTAAGTTGGACAAATTAGGTGGGAGAACAACTCGATATGCTGACGTCCCTACTTTCTTCAGAATTTGGTAGGGTCCCAAAAATCACAGATTTAACTTTTTGGTCTTGAGAGACCTACCAACTCCAGTGGTCGAGGAAAGTTTTAGAAATACACGGTCTTCTTCCTTAAACTCCAGAGGTCTATGTCTTTTATCATAGTAACTCTTTTTCCGACTCTGAGCTGTGAGCATTGTGTCTCGTATAATCCTGATTTGTTCAGTGGTTTGTTGAACTAGATCAGGAGCCAACAAGTTTTTTTCTCCTACCTCAAACCAACATAGTGGAGATTGGCACTTCCTACCGTATAAAGCTTCATAGGGGGCCATCTTAATACTGGAGTGATAACTATTATTATAAGCAAACTCTACTAAAGGTAGGTATTTATCCCATCCTTTACCTTGCTCTATCACACAGGCCCTTAACATGTCTTCTAGAGTTTGAATGGTCTGTTTTGTCTGCCCATCAGTTTGAGGATGATAGGTAGTACTAAACCGTAACTGGGTTCCAAAAGCTTCCTGCAACGCCTTCCAAAACCTTAATGTAAACCTTAGATCTCTATCTGAAATGATATTTAAGGGAATTCCATGTAGTCTAACTATTTCCTGAACATACAACTGGGCCAATTTGTCTAGTGAAAAGTTAATTTTTATGGGCAGAAAGTTTGGTTAATCTGTCAACTATTACCCATATAGAGTCATGTCCCACTGAAGTCTTAGGTAAACTTACAAAAAAATCCATCGAGATACTGTCCCATTTCCATTTAGGGATCTCAAGAGGTTGTAGAAATCTCGCTGGCTTTTGATGCTCTACCTTCACCTTTTGATAAATGAGACATTTCGTCACGAACTCAACAATATCCTTTTTCATCCCTGGCCACCAATACATCCTCTTTAAGTCCTGGTACATTTTAGTGCATCCAGGATGGATAGTATATTTACTCTGATTGGCTTCCTGCAGGATCTTAGTCCTTAACTCTCATTCTTGAGGGACACAAATCCTTGCTTGATACATGATTGCTCCATCTTCGATGATAGAAAAATTGCATTGATCTTTATGATCCTGTAAGTATTGGTCGTGAGCTTAAAACTCTTTGATCTGGGCTTTAAGGTCACACCCTATACTTAAACCATTAATGATTAGCTTCTTTGAGAAAAAAGTAGTGTCCAGCTTCAAATTCCGAAACTCCTCTAGCATCTGCTTCTCATACATCATCATTTGGCCCATGTGTAGAGATTTTCGACTCAGAGCATCAGCTACAACATTTGCTTTTCTCGGATGATACTTTATCTCAAATTTATAGTCATTGAGAAATTCCACCCATCTTCGTTGCCTTATATTTAACTCCTTTTGATCAAAGAGAAATTTAAGACTCTTGTGATTGCAATATACTTTAAAGGTTGCTCTATATAAGTAGTGTCACCAAATCTTTAAAGCAAATACCACCGCTGCTAATTCAAGATCATGGGTTAGATAGTTTCTTTCGTGGGGTCTTAGTTGTTTAGAGGCATAAGCAACTACTCTCTTATCTTGCATTAGCACACACCCTAGCCCTTTCTTTGAAGCGTCACTATACACTTGAAAATGTCCTGTGGGGTTTGGAATAATTAAAATAGGAGGAGTGGTCAATTTTGTTTTAAGCTCCTGGAAACTAGCTTCAGATTGATTAGTCCATTTGAAAGGACTTCCCTTCCTGATCAATTTAGTCAATGGTAAGGCTATACGAGAGAAGTTTTGTATAAACCTCCTGTAGTATCCTGCCAAACCCAAGAAACTTCTGACTTCTGTAACCGTCTTTGGTCTTTCCCATTGAATCACTGCTTCCGTTTTGCTAGGGTCTACAGCTACCCCTTTATTGGAAATGACATGTCTGAGAAATTTTACCTCTGACAGCCAAAATTCACACTTCTCCAATTTGGCATACAACTTTTTCTCTTTCAACACTTGCAGCACGATTCAGAGATGTTGTTCATGTTCTTTCTCACTTTTAGAATATATTAAGATGTCATCAATGAATACTACCACAAATTGATCTAGGTAGGGTCAAAAAATGTGATTCATGTAATCCATGGAAATTGCAGGTGCATTTGTCAACCCGAAGAGCATTACGAGAAACTCCTAGTGCCCATACCTAGTCCTGAAGACTGTTTTAGGTACATCCTCCTCCTTGATCCTAACTTGATGGTATCCCGATCTCAAGTCAATTTTAGAAAAGATGGAGGCTCCCTTCAGTTGATCCAATAAGTCATCTATCCTAGGGAGAGGGTATTTATTTTTGATAGTCACTTTATTCAGTTATCTGTAGTCTATGCATAATCTCAAGCTCCTGTCTTTCTTTTTAACAAATAACACAGGAGCTCCCCAAGGCGATACACTTAGTCTAACGAATTGCTTGTCTAACAGTTCCTCCAACTGTTTCTTGAGTTCTTGTAGTTCTTTTGAGGCCATTCTATAAGGTGCAATAGAGATAGGCCCTGTGCCAGGTAAGAGATCAATAGAAAACTCTATCTCTCTCTTGGGAGGTAAGCCTGGAATATCTGATGAAAATACTTCAGGAAACTCGTTGGCTATTGGGATTTCATCAAGCTTCGGTTTAACTTCTAGATTTGATAAGTGCAAGAGAATGTATCCAAGTACTCCATTCTTCAACTCCCTATTGATTTGATTGGAATTAAGCATCAATAACTTCATCTCCTCTTCGGAAGTAGGAGGTAGAAATTCAATGGTCTTGTTGCAACAATTCAGCAAGACCCGATTTCTAGACATCCAGTCTAACCCTAAAATGACATCAATACCTTTTAAAGGCAGATAAACGAGGTCCACAGAAAAAGTTTTTTCATGAATAGTGACCTAACAGTCCTTACATACAGAGGAAGTTAAGACTTTCCCCCGTGGGAGTTACTACAGATAGCTCATAGAGGGTTTCAGAAATAGGATACTAAAGCTTTCTAATACATTCTTCCTATATAAATGAATGACTAGCACCAAAGTCAAACAACACCATAAGAGCAAATCCATAGATATAGCATGTACCTTGGATCATTTCAGGGGATTGAGTTACCTCTTGGACGTTTAGGGTGATAACCCTTCCTTTCACTTGAGGCTTCTGTTCCAGCTGCTTCCCCAAATTTTGTGGGCAGTTCCTTGCAAAATGACCCTTCTGTCCGCAATTGAAGCAAACATCTTGTCCCATGTAGCATGGTCGATTTCCATGCATGCGTCCGCACTTAATGCATTTGACTGGAGTGAGGTCTTGCTGGAAAGGTCAGGGACTTAAAGTCATTGGCCTCCTTCCAATACCCTTTCCTTTTCCTCTAACATTTCTGCCAGAGTTTTGTGAACCATTTTTCCTTTTCCAAAAATTCCATCTTTGTTTCTCATCTTCCACTGCTCTCAAGCTCTTCTCCAGGAGTCTGCATTTATTTATCAGAGGTACAAACTCTCTTATCTCCATAGCTACAACATCATTCCTTATTTCTAGATTCAATCCCGATTTGAACTTAACAGCCTTCCATGCTTCATCAGGGTTAAATCGCAAATAAGAGGAGAACTTAGACAACTCCTCAAACTTCGCGATGTACTAGTCTACGGTCATGCTGCTTGTCTAAGTTGGAGAAATTTAATCTCTTTCTTCACTCGCACAGTACTTGGGAAGTACTTTTCCAAGAAGGTATATTTGAACACCTGCTAGGTGATCTACCTTTCCTGGTGAGCCAAAAGTTCTCTAGTTCGACGCTACCAGTATTCTGTTTTATTTTTTAGCATATATGCAGCGAAGATAACTTGCTACTCCTCAGTACAACCCATCACTTCAAATATTTTCTCTAGTTCCCTTATCCACCTTTCAGCTATAATTGGGTCAAAGCCGCCTTGAAAATAAGGTGGTGTAGTCCTTAAGAACTCAGATATGCTGTTATCATTCCCTGCCATCTGGTTATTAACATCATTCTCACTATTCGAGTTATTAACATTTTGGAGGTATTGTAGAATTTGATTGGTGGTCATGACCTGGTATCGAATTGCCGTGGCAAGGTTGTGCAAGGTTTCCTCTGCATTGTTTGTCGAATTCCTCCTTGGTGGTGCCATTTCCTACTGTGGAAAAAATAAATTTATGCTGCTATTGAGGTGATCAAACCTAATAGTTAGTTTTAAAAATATTTAACAGCAGTAATAACACCTGATGAGTGAGTTTTATACTCATAAATTAAATATTTTCATCTTATCTTTTGCCATAATTAAGCATAAATCTCCCTTACTTGTCTTTAGTTTTGTGTCTTTCTTACAGATGGAGAGAAGAGTAGAAAATGGACTTAATTGGAGGAATCAGAGCTAAATTGTGGTTCTTTGGGAATGATGTTTATAAATCAAGCAGATAAAAAAATTCATTAAGGATGGCTGAGTAAGGAGCATTATCATATTGTCTCTTGAGACGCA
The DNA here is from genome assembly GCA_037074535.1 of Gleditsia sinensis. Classification (NCBI taxonomy): domain Eukaryota; kingdom Viridiplantae; phylum Streptophyta; class Magnoliopsida; order Fabales; family Fabaceae; genus Gleditsia; species Gleditsia sinensis. The sequence continues at coordinate 46,908,126 of CM073464.1, forward strand.
TCCTAATGGATATATGTACAAATTTATTCTTGATTTATGGTCACATTTCCAAAAGAACTAAAACATAAAGATTCAAGGCAAAGCACCCAATGTTGAGAATATGTTTGCTGGTTGCAGTCCAGCCCAACCTTGTTGTAGTACTTGGGCCATATCTCTGAAAATACATATCCAATATGTATTCAATTTGGTAGGTGTGTAGCTGACACAATTGGGTACAACTTTTATGTTCAAGTGGTCAAAAAATACGGACATTAAAAGGGCTAAAAGTGGGCTAGAATAGAATCTGACTACTGCTGCAGTCCAGCCCGACTTTGCTCTAGTATTTTGACCATAACTCACACATTACGTATCCAATTTGTCCACAATTTGTATTGACGGAAAGATAATGAAATTGTCTACAACTTTCTTGTTGACGAAGTCAGCAAATTCAGCGTATTTCAAGACGATATTCAAGGATCAATTTCGGTGCACATGATGGAATCCAAATTGTCAACTTTGTACAACTTCCTACCTAACAATTTTGACAATTACCACACCTACCACACTTAATTGTATCTATAAATAGAGGGCTTGAGGGGTGAGTAGGGGAGTTTTTGGAGAGCTTAGGAAAGCTTTGTTGGAATTCTATGTACTTGTAATGTTATTTTCTCTTTAGAAATCTTGTATTTTTCATTTTCTTTCGTAATATTATCATGTTTCTTCATCTTTCATTTCACTTTCTTGCCTTGATTATGGAGAACTAATCTCCTAATGCTAAGGTGAAAGGGTGAAACTCTTGGTATGAGAATAATAATTTATCTAACTCTTAATATTAATGTTTATCTTTGATATTGTATTTACCTTCCTATCTCTTTTCTCATAATTATTTCTTAATGGCTAGTTTTATCATACCGCCGATTTCTTGTTATGTTATTGGCTGATTTTATTAGACCGCCTATCTCTTATTATTTTCATGGTTGGCTTTTCCTCCTACTTTATTTTATTTTACTATTGGTTGGCTTTGCCACCGATTCTATTTCATTTTATTTTGTTATGTTAATTAATTTTCTACCTTTCATTTTTTGCATAAGTTAATCTTGTAAAATATGAACTTTGATATATTGTAGACAATCTTTGGCACAATAAATGCTTGAATCAATCTTGATTTATTGTAGACAATATAATGATTGGCACAATTTATGCTTGAATCCATTTACAAGTTATCTTTTGCATCTTTGTATTTTTAATCTTGTAAAGTGTGAACCTTGATACATTGTAGAAAATTTTTGGCACAATAAATACTTGAATCACTCTTGATTTATTGTAGACAATATAATGATTGGCACAATTTATGCTTGAATCCATTTACAAGTTATCTTTTGCATCTTTGTATTTTTAATCTTGTAAAGTGTGAACCTTGATACATTGTAGACAATTTTTGGCACAATAAATACTTGAATCACTCTTGATTTATTGTAGACAATATGGTGATTGGCACAATGTACGCTTGAATCCATTTTACAAGAATGTTTTAATTATTAGAAAGGAGGTAAATATAATTCATGTATAAACAAAGTTGAGCTTAAATTAACATATCATCCGATTAGAACTTTATTCGTGTAAAGATTCTAATTGAGTAATAAAAGAGTTAAATTTATTTTTATTCGATATATCAAGAGCAGATCCCCTAACCTTAGCATGCTTCTTTACTTTGATTACATCTTCATTTAATTTCAGTATATTAGTTCTTTGTGTAATTTGTTCAATATTCCTCTCACAAAACAAGACATCGGGAACTAGGTTAGAAGTATTTATTTCGGATCTATATTAGAATTTTCTCTCAATTGGCAATCTCTGTGGGATTGACCTTGCATACCACTAAATCTATACTCCAATAGATTCGTGCACTTGCGAGTTTTAATTAAAACAACAACAACACCACCTCGGCATATAGATAGGAAACACTAGTAATTTCTTACCTATATGAAATCATTGATCCCCTACATAGCACAACCACAACATACTCAAGACACTATAAGATCGATTCAAATAACCATCCACCCACTGGCCATCTAGGATCAACTTGCTCTGATACCAATTATGTAATAACTTTTTATTATTATTTATTATTATACAATATAGAGTTCACATACACGTCATTAATCAAAACGTACGTACAAAATTTCAACACATAAATATTTACATCTTATTTATTCTAGTTGACCAATTCCGGAGATACAGGTGCGGGTGGTTGCACCTTCACCGGGATCTAAGCCAACTCGCCCAAAAACATTTTATTTAGGATCTGTACATCATAGAGTAACTCGATCCAATGTGAACTAAAAGCCATAGCAATATAAAAATCTGCATAACTAATTTTCTAAACATGACATGGAAATATAGTGAGATTTAAATCCTAGTAAGTTCAACAATAAATCATCATCAATATAGCTCATCACGTCATGTTCATCTGTATAAACTATAACAAATATCTTTGGTCACATGAATATACTTTATCTCTGTACATGAGAATCATACAGTAATGACATGTATGGCATGATTTACTAATTTCAAAATATCATATGATGACTATCAATTTATTCTCATATCAAGCTACTCTGGTTAGGGTGAGTATTTTCTATTCTCTGGTACGAGCTTTTCTCGCTCCGTCCGACGTGGCACACTTTCTCTTTCTTTTCTCATTAGCATAATTATAACCGTTGGTAGGGCGTCCCCTACTGGTGCACCACACGGATCGCCATGTGACCGTGCTTATTTCTTTTCTTTTTACATTAATAGCCAAAAATATGATTTCAACAACAAGTATGTTCATTATACTCACATACCATAATGTTTCATCAAAATATTTCCATCTCAAAATTACACACTTAGAATGGTAAGTTCAACAATAAATTATCATCAATTTTCTGAACATGACATGGAAATATAGTGAGATTTAAATCTCAGTAAGTTCAACAATAAATCATCATCAATATAGCTCATCACGTCATGTTCATCTATATAAAATACAACAAATATCTTTGGTCACATAAATGTATTTTATCTATGTACATGAGAATCGTATAGTAATGACATGTATGGCATGATTTACTAATTTCAGAATATCATATGATGACTATCAATTTATTCTCATATCAAGCTACTCTGGTCAGGGTGAGTATTTTCTACTCTCCGATACGGGCTTTTCTCACTCTGTCCGACATGGCACACTTTCTCTTTCTTTTCTCATTAGCATAATCATAACCGTTGGTAGGGCGTCCCCTACTGGTGCACCACACGGATCGCCATGTGACCGTGCTTATTTCTTTCTTTTTACATTAATAGCCCAAAATATGATTTCAATAACAAGTATGTTCATTATACTCACATACCATAATGTTTCATCAAAATATTTCCATGTCAAAATTATAAACTTAGAATGGTAAGAAGTTCATGCATTGGCAATGGCTATAGCATCTTCTAGTCATTTATTATTTTCATTTATAAGATTCTTCTTCTTTTTTAAATATTAATTTTATTCCTTTATTTTCTTGATGCAGGTTTTCATCCTATCTGACATTCTCTTACTAATCAGAGCATAACTCCCTCAATTTAACTCCACTATATGTGATCTTGGTGTCAATTTAAAGATACAACGATTATCTAAAACTATTATGTTGAGTAGTTTAGCGAAAAATTAAGAAATTGTAGTGATATTACTCCCTCAAAGTACAGGTTATTTCTTCTCGGGTAAGTTCTGACCTTTACCAACTAATTTGTCCATATCTCTTTCATGAGAATTCCAAATTGAGTGATTCCAGTGGCTAAAATTCCGTGACACAGATAGCTATAATATTTATGATAACTATTTATTTTAATTCCCTATAGAATGTTCCCAGAAATTAAAACACAGAAGCTATCCTAACATATTCTTCCCTGATTATCCATTTTCCGACCGTTGCTTACTAATCGGACCATATCCACCTCATATGGACTCTAAATTGAATGATTCTAGTGGATAAAAATCAGTGAGACATAGATCTACATTTGTTATGTTAACCATTGGTTTTAATTCCCTATAGAATGTTCCCGAAAATTAAGACAGAGAAGCTATCCTAACATATTCTTCCCTGATTAAACATTTTATGATCTTTGCTTACTAATCATACCATATCTACCTCATATGGACTCTAAATTGAATGATTCTTGTGGCTAAAAATTTGTGAGACATAGATCTACATTTGTTATGTTAACTATTTGTTTTATTTCCTTACTGATTCTTCCTAGAATTTAAAAAACAGAAGCTTAAAAGTTTGCCACCCATAGCCATACCTATGCAGAACTATCTACACCAGCCTAAGTATTCAAACATACATAATATGTAACATGATATAGCAACATCCATGACCTATCATTAAAGTTCTAAAATTAAAATCTAATATAAATATTACAAGTTTCAAAACTTTTCTTCAAAAAGAAATATTGTTAAACTTACCTGGAGCACTTTGTCCTCTAGACTTCTCCTTCCTCTTTCTTCCTTTCTTCCTTTCCTTTCCTCACTCTACCTTGCTTCTATTTTTCTCTCCCTCACTTGGACGAAATTCTAATGCTATAAGGGTGGGTTTTACTTATATAGACTATCAAATAATTCACCTTTCATAATCGTGGGTCTACCTTATCACAATTAGGATGCACTTGGTTGAATTTTTGGAAAACAAACAACTCATGTTCTTGTTTTCTTCTTCCTTAGTCAAGATATGCATAGGAAAAGGAGATTTTTATTTTGAAAATTATGATAATATGTTCTTAAGATAAGGAACAAGGTCCCTTTGATTTATGGATTCATTTCCTTTTTCTTTTGTCTTAATCAATTATGATAGGTTTGCCTTTTTAAGTGGCAAATTTCCAACCCTTGAATCTTCCTTGCTTAGCTAAAATTATTTGTGTAGGATAATGATGTTTTGTCATAATGCTATGTATTATTACCCACTTACTAACATTATGAGTGTAGGATATAGATGTTTTGTTCTAATACCATGTATTATCATACCACTTGGTAAAATTATGAATGTAGGATGTCACACCACTTGCAAAAATTTTGTCTTAATGTCATGTCACCTAATCTTGATTACACCATTATTTCATCACTTTATTTTATTTTTATTTTTATTTTTATTTTTCCTCTTGATTTTGGGCTCATTCTTTCCCATTTTCTTTACTTTGGTTAAAATTCTACTTTTTATAATGGGCTTAGTCACATTTTCATGATTTTTGGGCTACCGGTCCAATTTCTATATCCTAGTCCAAGTCTATGTTTTATTTCTTCCTTGGGCTATCCTATTGGCTTGCTAAAAATTCATGTGAAGTAGAAAAACTCTATATGAAGTGTCCATAAGTGAAATCCAAATTTATTGGTGGAGATACTAAACTTAGTAACTGTAACTCTTAAATTAGGAAAAATTACCCTAATCCAATTTCCTTGAAATTTTAATACTTTTACTTACTTCACAAAAAATTATCTTCCTTACCCAAGAATTTCACCTTTCTTTAGCATGTTTATTTCTAATATTTCCTCTTAGGTTTTCTCTCTTTACCTATTCCATTAATGTTAAAACATTTATATGCATACACGTAAGGTGAAGAATTTTTAAAGATTATATTTCCTTAGATATCTAAAAATTGTCTAATAAATTTTATTTCCTTAATTAAATATTTATGTACCTTTATCAATAAAAATAAAAAACAAAATTAGGGATGTTACTTTGAATACTTTTGTACTTTTATTAATACATGAAACAAAATTAGGGATATTACACTTTAGCCCCACTCAAAGTAAACACCCTTCCCTTAGCTAGCTGGGCTTGATCCACTTTCTTCCCAATTTCTAGTGGGCATCGGCGAGCCACATGCCCTTTTTGGCTACATTGAAAACATGTAATCGGATTGTAAAAACACGATCTATTTCCATGGAATTGCCCGAATATCTTGCACTCGTTTTCGAGGGTATTTTGCACTGAAGATTTGGCCCCCATGGCTAAAGGTTTCTTGTCCTCCATCACTTGCTTTCCTCTCACGTTACGATTTGGAATTGGAAATTCCCTGCTCATTTTCTAGGTAGCTCGCCTTTCCTTCTCTTCTTCTACTGCTTTCAAACTCTTCTCCAACAGATGACACTTATTGATTAGAGGAACAAATTAGCGAATTTCCAGGGCCACAACTGCATTACAAATTTCTAGATTCAGCCTCGCTTCAAACTTAATTGCTTTCCAGGATTCATCTAGGTTGTACTTTAGACAGGAAGTGAACTTGGATAATTCTTCAAACTTTGTAATATATTAGTTAATAGACCATCCCCCCTATTTGAGTTGAAGGAATTCAATTTCTTTCTGAACCCTCACACTACTGGGAAAATACATACCTAGGAAGGTTTCTCGAAAAACAGGCCAGGTAACCTGTCGACCCTGGTGAGCAAGCAATTCACTAGCCCCTTTCCACTAGAATTTTGCCTTATCTTTTAACATGTAGATAACAAAATTAACTTTTTTCTCATCTGAATAGTCCATAACTCCAAAAATCTTCTCTATTTTAGTTATCCACCTGTCCACAATCATAGGATCGTATCCCCCGACAAAAGAAGGAGGCCGGGTTCTAATGAAATATGCCCATCCATTCCCTGAATTTCTTGGGTTTTCTCCCACCTCACCATTGCCATTACTATTATTTTGAATGTGGCGCAGAATATGGTTTATAGTAAAAACTTGATCTCGAATAGTTGTGGCTAGATCTTGTAGAGTAGCCTCTGCACTCAAAGTCAAATTTCTCCTGGATGATGCCATTTCCTACTGTATCAACCAAAAGAAAGAGCTACTATTGAGGTGATCAAGCTCAACAGCAGTTAAAAGAAATTTTATCATACAGTAGTCATAACATCATCAAGCATACAAATTAGGAAAAATGCTAGCAATTTTTCCTAACTATTATAGTTTCCTACTCTACTCCTTTTATCCATATCTTATTCAAGATATTCTTAGATCAATCCAGGTAACCATCCACCCACCATAGCCACTTAGGATCAACTTACTCTGATACCAACTTGTAATGATTGGAGTTTTCTTTACATATAATAAAACAAATAAATAGTAATTCAAAAACATATGCATCTTTTATATATATACATGTCCACATTACATTAGATATTAGCTTGTATGCACACGTAGGTACTAAGCATTACATTCAAAAGGCGAGGTACCATGTGGTTACATCAAAACAATGGGATAACCCATTTAACAATACATATACTAGGTTACTGTACATCTGCTCCTACGACCATCACCCCTAGGAAAAATATGTAAAGAGGGAACTGCTATGAAAATCTTTCAGTTATGGTGCGTCCTAATGGATGCCCAACTTTCCATGAAGAATCATTTGAGCAGGTAAATATAGTTAGTGGTTTCCATGGACCACCATAAGGGAGGTATGATTCCTATTCAAACATGTATAATCCTTGATGGAAGGATCATCCTAACTTCAGGTATGAGAATGCACAAAATAATCCTGTAGAACAAAATTTTACAAATTTTTAGCACAACCAACAAGCATATTATCCTAGATAGACTGCATCTCAGGATTCCCAAGTAAGTAGTTCTTTAGAAGAAATCGTTAAATCTCTTGCACATAACACTCAGCAATTTCAACAATAGGTACATGCTAGCCTTCAAAGCTTAACAAATCAAATGGGCCAACTAGCAACAACAATCAATCGACTAGAGGCTCAGAATTCAAAAATTGAAAGTCTAGCCCTAGCATCATTAATGCAAAAAGAGGAAAATTATGCACTTAATGAAAAAGATGACTTTGAAGTTGACACTAGTATGCCTACTAATAAAGAGGTTGTGGAATCTACCCTAAATGCCAAATTCTAAGAGAAAATTACAACAGTAGAGGAAGCTCAAAAAGTGCTGCAAACAGGTAAGGATATTTCTATTTTGTTACAAATTACTAATAAGATACCTGTACCTTATATTTTACAATATCTTAGCCTAGGCTTAAAGAACTTCCCTAGCCACTTAAATGGCATATACAGTGGAGAACTACCCCCAATGATAACCTTAAATAAATATGCCCTACTCAAAGATAGAGGAAAGCTACCCTATACTTTGATAGAATCTCAAAAAGATGAAATTAAATTGGATGCCAAAAGCTACTCAAGACATCGGTTATTCCTAAATAAGTTGAGTTCTCATTTAATTAAACCTTTGGTTAATACTAAACCCCCCTTCATGATACAGCTGAACCTCAAAATTTTGCAACCTCCATGAATGACATAGGGAGCTTTAAGTCGAGCCAATGACATTAAACAAAGACTCTTATTAGGAGGCAACCCAACATAGTAATTGCAAAAAAGAAAAAAGGTGGAAATCTGAAATATTCAAGGTCTAGTAATGCAACGCTCTCATCCTACCCCAAATAAATTCATGGGGGTGAAAGTATATTTGTCTGAATAATTGTGACACTATTTTGAGCATCAAATTTCTAATTTTCATTATCAATGCATATTTATTGCATTTAATCAATTTATGTTTTGTCTTGTTAGGCACAACCAATAGCCAATGATACGACTATCCAAATTATTTTTCAACTCTTGAAAAATGTAGCAATTCATGGTTCTATGCAATTTTAACCCTTTTGCAATTTATTTTTGACTTTAGAATCTTGAAACATTTTTGCACAATAACTTTGGACATTTAATTTGTATTTTACTTAGAGAAGGTTTATATACCTTAAAAATATTTTATGATCTCAATAGGATTCTAGAATTTATTTGAATGCCACTTGAGGCGAGATACTAAACTAATACTATTAATTAAGAGATGATTTAGGCATTATTTGATAGATTGAGCCTTCCAAGCCTAACGTAAGCAGCGAACTATCCTTAGTTCCTCTATTTTGAGTTTAATAAACTTTTTCTTTTATATCCACAAATGAGTCAAAAGGTAACTTTTGAATAAATTTCCTTATTTTTTTTACCATATTCACTCACTCCTTGATTATTTTTCTGAATATTTGTTTCGTAAAGCTTTATTGACAAAAGGATGGAAGGGCGGAGCAAGGAAAGAAAAGAAAGAAAAAAGTCTTAAAAGAAAGGATGAAAACATATGCAGTGGGTGAAAGAAAAGAAATAGAGAACCAAGGAAAAGAACAAATTGAATTTGATTGAAGCAAGAAAATGAGTGTGCGGAAAAATCTCTCCAAACTTGAAAAAGTTCAAGAGATCAGATTTAACCATGTGTTGCTTAGTGATTGAGCCTAAATTTTTATCCTTTATCATACCTTATGTAACAACTCAATTTTTTTTACATATATACATATATATTTTTAAAATTCCATGAAGTCATTACCTCTTTACTTCTAACTATTTAACTCATAATAACGTTCAATTAAATTAATCAAGCATAATTAAGGTTTATGGTATACCATTAACACTGATACAATTCTGAGTTCACATACACATCATTAATTAAAAACGTCAGTACAAAAATCAAGCACATATATGTCTACATCTTATTCATCCATATTGATTAGTTCTGAAGATACGAGTGCGAGTGGTTGCACCTTCACCGAGATCTTAGCCAACTTGACCCAACGTACGCTAAAAGCCAGTAATAGAGAATATCTGCATATTTAGTCTTCTAAACATGATATGGAAATATAGTGAGAATTAAATTCTAGTAGGTTCAACAATAAATCATAATTATCATCAATATAGCTCATTATATCATGTTCATCTGTATAAGCTACAGCAAATATCTTAGGTCACATGAATGCACTTTAGCTATGCACATAAAAATTATACAGTAATGACATGTATGGCATGAATAACTATTTTTAGAATATCATATGATAGATATCAACTTATTTTCATATCAAGTTACTCCAGTCAAGATGAGGACTTTATACTCTCCGGTAGAAGCTTTTATAGCTCCGTTCGACGTGGCACACTTTCTCTTTCTTTTATCATCAACATAATCATAGCCGCGAGTAGGGTGTCCCCTACTGATGCACCACACGGACCGCCATGTGACTGTGCTTGTCTCTTTTCTTTTCAGGTTAATAGCCAAAAATATGATTTTAATAACAAGTATGTTCATTATACTCACATGCCATAATTTATCATCAAAGCATAATCACTACCAAAAATCATTGGTAAAATGCAATCATGTCATGATTATAACCATTTTCGAATATCAATTTATAAAATATTTTCATGTCAAAATTACACACTTAAGATAATAAAGAGTTCATACAATGGCAATGGCTAGGATATACACTAGTTATTTATTATTTCCATTTATAAGATTCTTCTTCTTTTTAAAATATTATTTTCATCTTTTCATTTTCTTTATGCTTGGCCTCTAGTTACTTTCCTCCTACTTATATCATTTCTAACATATGTTCTCACAAATTTTATAGGTCATTTTTCTTCAATTTGATTTCTATTATTACCCTACAGTTAATTATGTTCATTTAGAGTAGAAAAATGTTGAAAATAAGCTTTACCATCTCCTAACACGGCCTGACCATGTTCCAAGACACAGATATACTTGAAAAATACTTCAAATGTACTAAAAAATAGCCCTAAACACGGCCTACCCATGCTGAAGCAACCCAGAACACGGCCTGGCCATGTTCTGTGACATTTCCTCACTTATTCAACCATATCTCCCTTATACAAACTCCAATTAAGGTGATTCCAAAGCCTATAAAATGCTAAGACACTTTATATACAACTTTCATGTTAATCATTTTTTCAGTTGCCTTACAAATTATTCCCAAAAAATCGAAAACAAAAATGTTTACATTTACCAACTTGGATCAGGCCATCAACATATCAAGTTGTATTTTCACTCTATCTATCTTTCATGATGTTTTTCATGTATCTCAGTTATGAAAATACCTTCCATATTCTTCACACATAATAAAGGAAGAAACAGTGCAAGTGAAGAAAAACCTAACATAACAATCAATACATGTATATATTGTTGACACAAGTGTAAAGCAATTGAGGAACATCCACAATCTGACTTTGATGTTTGTAGTCTAATGGATAGAGCTGCCCTATTTAGGATATATACCTGTAGTGCAAAATATAATATCCCGTAACTTTATTTTTAAATGATAATGTTTTGCTATGAACAAATATATTTTTATTTGTTTAAAAATGATTATGTTTTGCTAAAAGTAAGTATATTCTGATTAAAATGATTTATGTTTTGGTTACAATAATTATATTGGCTTCTAATGAATTTTTGTTGTATTTTTAGAAATATTCTTTCTTTTAATATGAATAAAGATATTCATTTCGAGATTTATTTTATAACGATTTTTATCAAGAAAAATTATGATTTAAGAGTTTAACTAAAGATTTATGAGAACGGAAATTTTTAGAAATTTTTGGGATATTTTATGGTGAAATACGGAATTTATATGAATTTATATAAAAGAAAATCTAATTATTATTATTTAATAATTATTATTATATTAAAAAAATGAAAAAAAATGAAATGATAAAACGAAACCGGGGAGGGGAAACGAGTACGAAAGAAAAATGAGAAAGATATATAGTGAATGAATAGTACATAAATAGTAACCTCCAACATTTTCTCTCGATTTGGAGTACCGATTGGCTTCTGATATCAAAACTGAAGGTGCTACTAGATTCAGGACGAAGAGTACTACAGTTTTGACCGATCAATTTTTTAAATCAACCGTTGTATCGCCATAGATCTGAAGTAGAAAATCTCAGTAAAAGGTAAATTCTAAAACTCTTACTTAGAGACCTCAAATTAGAAATCTGACACCGTAGATGAATTCAGAAGTTAGATAAACATTAAGATATGTATTTCTTTCGGTCATTTGGTAACTTTTTATGTGGCGGTGAATAGTGATTTTCGGTGTGAATAGTGGCGATAAATAGTAATTTTCGGTAGTGAATAGTGATTTCGGCAGTGAACAGTACCCCTGAGCGTTGACCTGCATTGACCGAGCTCCTAGAGGTCAAATTTAGCAAATCCAGAGTCATTTTCAAGATTTTTGGACCTTCCGGACTCTATTTTGGGGTTTATTTTACCGAATTCGGACCAGAAACGAGGATTTTAGGGCTGTCCAATCTAGAGCCCTTACTTGTGAGTAGATGATTCTTCCTATGGCTTGCCCTATACTCTTCTTGATATTTGAGCATGTATATGATTATGTTTATGAGATATTTACACTTTGATATGTTTCTGAAATACATTAAAATGATCTGAACTGCTTATAATTTGAAATATGATTCAAGAAGAGTATAGTATTTGAAAAAGGATTTCTGAACTCATGATGTATCTGATTTCACTTGTATTTATCATTATTTGATAAAGTGTATATTATGTGCACGTTGCATTGATTTGTAAAGCTATATACTTGTGAAAATGATGCATGTCATATTATGTGCATGTTCCCTGATCACTTATTGTGACTAGGGTTGAGGTCACTATGCGTATAGCAAATATTTTCATTGCATTGTGATAGTGGTAATGTGAGGAGGCAGTAGGGTGATGTACTCACATTCCCTTATCACTTATTGTGATTGAGGTCGAGGTCACTATGCGTATAGCAAATGAGTTATATTTTCATTGCATTGACCAGATTGCTGAGTGAGGCAGGTGCATTAAAAGTAATAATTTTACCTTCAAATCATAATATTTTACTATAGCTTATAGAGCTGAACATAACAACATTTGTTTAATGATCATACCATGGTGCATATGGTTTTGGATATCTGAATATCCTTTGATTTGAAAATATTTGAAATACGGGTCCCATATGAATGTACTTCTGAATTGTATTTTCTATGTGACATATTTTAAAACATAAGTACATCCATATGTTGACCTAAGAGGTCATAGGAGGAATTATTTGCTCACTGAGTTGTCAAACTCACTACACAATATTTTCACATTTTTCAGATAAGACTATCAGAGTCTAATTCGACAGATAGGTGATATATTCTTTGGATGAGTCTACGTTGCTTCCAAGTCTCACGGTCTTTGATTTATACTGTATTTGTATTCTAGAGTGCTCTGAACGCTACAGGCAGAGATGTTTATAGACTTGGTCTGTATATTGTGTATACATGAGAGATCCTATATGTATTTGTTCCCATGATAAAGAATTGAATTATGTATGTTTATGGAGATTATCTTACATTTAAAAAAAAAATTGTTTATTTTACGTAACGTAAATTAGGGACGTTACACAAAACTTAGTAGTAGTTAACATCTCTGAACTCCTGGTGTACGTGCTGCCACCTTCACCAATATTATGGAGAGGATCAGATGAGTAAAGTAAAGATTGATATGATACTATATAGATAGTTGTACTAAACTGACCATAAGAGATTTTTTTGGAATAGTAACTAGGTACCTGATGAGTGAGTTTTATACTCGTAAATTAAATATTTTTATCTTATGTTTTTGCCTTAATTAAGCATTTATCTCTCTTATTTGTCTTTAGTTTTATATTTTTTTATAGATAGAGAGGAGAATAGAAAATATACTAAATTGGAGGAATCAAAGTTAAATTATGGTTATTTGAAAATGATGTCTATAAATCAAGCAGACAAAATAAATTCATTGGGGATGGCTGAGTAAGGAGCATTATCTTTGTGACTCCTGAGACGTATCCTAATGGATATATGCATCAATTCAATCTTGATTTATGACCACATTTCTAAAATAATTGAAACATAAAGATTCAAGGTAAAATACTCAATGTTAAAAATATGTTTGTTGCTTGTTTTTCAACTTGATCTTATTGTAATATTTTGACCGTATTTTAGAAAATACGTATATAATATGTACAAAATTTGGTATATGAATAGTTGACACAATTTCATACAACTTTCATATTTATGTGATCAGCAAAATCGGACAAGTCATAAATTACATATCCAATTTGTCCACAATTTATATGGTTGGAAAGATAATGAAATTATCTACAACTTTTATGGTTATGGGTTTAGCAGATTCGGTGGATATAAAGTAATAATTGAAGGATTACTTTCGGTGCCTATTTTGTCAACTTAATGCAACTTGTTAGCCACCATTGTTAACAATTACCACACCTAATTGCAACTATAAATAAAGGGCTCGGCTTGTGGGGAAGCTGAGAGTGATCTTGGAAAAACTTTTGTTGAAGTTCTAAGTGCTTGTAATATTTTTCCCTCTTTAGGAATTTTGTATCTTTACTTTCTTTCATAATATTATCATGCTTCTTCATCTTTCATTTTGGTTTCTTACTTTGATTATGGAGAACTAATCTCCTAATGCTAAGGTGAAAGGTTGAAACTCTTGGTATAAAAATAATAATTTATCTAACTCTTAATTTCAATGTTTATATTTGATGTTTTATATATCTTCTTATTTATTTTCTTGTTATTTTCTTTCTTAGAGGATGGTTTTGTCGCCCATCTGTTGTTATTTTCTTTCTTAGAGGATTGCTTTGTCGCATCTCTGTTATTTTTTTCTTGTTATTTTTTTCTTAGAGGATGGCTTTTTCTCCCCTTTGTTATTTGTTTTCTTATTATTTTCTTTCTTAGAAGATAGATTTGTCGTCTGTCTATTATTTATTTTCTTATTATTTTCTTTCTTAGAGGATGACTTTATCCTCCTTCTATTATTTATTTTCTTATTATTTTCTTTCTTAAAATATGGCTATATCCTCAGCTTTTATTTATTTTCTTATTATTTTCTTTCTTAGAGGATGTCTTTGTCGCCCCTTTGTTATTTATTTTCTTGTTGTTTTCTTTCTTAGAGGATAGTTTTGTTGCTCTCTGTTGTTATTTTCCTTCTTAGAGGATGGCTTTGTCGCCCTTCGGTTGTTATTTTCTTTCTTAAAGGACGGCTTTGTCGCCCATTTGTTATTTATTTTCCTATTATTTTCTTTATTAGAAGATGGCTTTTTCACCCCTCTGTTATTTATTTTATTGTTATTTTATTTCTTAATGGTTGGTTTTACCACATACTTTATATTATTATTATTGATTCTGCCACTTATATGTTGTTATATTTTTCTTCCTTTTATATCTTTATTTTTAATTTTGTAAAATGTGAATCTTGATTTATTGTAGACAATCTTTGACACAATAAATGCTTGAATCATTCTTGATTTATTGTAGACAATATAATGATTGGCACAGTATATACTTGAATCTATTTTACAAGAGTTGTTTTATTATCAGTAACACAATAAAAAAAGGCAAATACACTTCATATGTAAACCAAAGTGAGTTTAAGGTAACATATCTTCCGAATGGAACCTCATTTATGTGAGGATTCTATTTGAGTAATAAAAGAGTTAAAATTTATTTTTATTTGATATACCAATAGTGGATCCCCTAACCTTAGCATATTTCTTTACTTTGAATACCTTCCTATTTCTTTTTGGTATTTTATTTCTTGTATACTTTGTTCAAAAAAATTTTCACAAAAGAAAATCTTGACAACTATGTTAGAAATATTTATTTTAGATCTGAATTAGATTTTCTCTCAATTGACAATCCTTGTGGAATTGACTTCGCATACCACTAAATCTATACTCCAATAGATTCATACACTTGCTTTCTTGTTTTTTCTCTGCCTGTGTGTCTTCTGCTTTCTTTTTCTTTGGACATGGATGCCTTCTAGTTTCACCCACGCTGAGAATGAATATGGCTTTGCGTCTTCTAATTTTTTACCGCCTTTCTAGAGTGTTTTGCGTCTTCTGATTCTTACATTTAATGGGCTTTGGAAAATCAAATCAATATTTTCATTAAAAAAAAATATGTTTCACGGATCACAGTTAATGGCCTTTGGGAATTCAAAAACCAAAATTAATATTTTAATAAAATTGATTATTCACGGAGGGAGAATGCATCAGTAATTTGACTTTCTTTTATTTATTTTTTAATATATAATTTATATAATAATTTTAATATTTTATTTATTATAATTATTTAAAACATTTATTTAAATTTTCTTAAAAATTATAATTATAAAAATATAAATTGGTGAAAATTAAAATTTAATTTTAAAAAATAAATAATATATTTATTAAAATAAATATAATATTTTAATATTTAAAATTTTTTACTATCCCAAGTAACGTAAAATTTAAATGTATAATATTTTTTAATTTAATTTTTTATTCTTCTATTAATAATTATTTTTTAAAAATTATTTTAATTAAAAATATTTATATCTTTTTAACAAAAACTTTAATATATTTTTTAATACAGTTATTATTTTATATTTTTTGTTAAAGTATTTTTATTTTTAAAAATAACATTTGAAAATAATAAAATATAAAATATTATTTTAACATCCTAATTAAGTTTATATCATTTCTTTTAGTTATATAATCATTTTTACACATAAATTGTAATAGGACTTTGGTCATTTACTCACAATTTTTACACTTTCTTAATTTTTTATTTTCGTATTTTACACATTTATTTAAATACATAAATGGATGCTAAATTTACTTTGTGTTTAGAAATGACTTTTTTTTTCAAATATTTTATTCTATATTTTGCATATTTAAATAGAAAAAAGGTTATTTGTGTTCATAATGTTAATTTTTTTTGTTTATTTGTATTAAAATTAGTTACTATTATTTATATATAGTATATAGTTAATATTTATGGTATTTATATAATAATATGTTTTTTACATATACATATATGAATAATATTTAATATGAGATATTAGGATATAGAGTTTATTTTTCTATTTACATATTTGTATTATAATTGTACGGAAACAGGTATGAGTTCATGTAAGAAAAAAGTAATATTAATAGAGGAAGATCCAAAAGAGAAAAAAAGATAAGAACATATCCTGGTTGGACCTATAGGGAAATGGTGGGTGGAAATAGATAACATGTACAATGCAATTTTTGTCACAAAGTAATGAAGGGTGGTGGTGTAACTCGATTGAAGCAACACCTAACTGGGGTTATACAAATGTTGAGAGATGTGAAAAATGCCCTAGAGAAATTGCTAATAAAATTAGAGAATTTTTAAAAGGTAAACAGAAAGAGAACGAACAATTCAGTACTACAATAATTGAAATGAGAGAAAATCTTATGGGTGAAGCTAGAAGAAGAGCTAGCATTGAAGAGATATCGTTTGAGGAATCAGACGATGATATGACAATTAAAGAGAATGAGCAGTTGGAATATGAAAAACAAATATCTATACACAGGGCAGAAAGAGGACATAAATCTAGTTATTTTCAACCAATATCAAACAAAGAAAAAAGACATTTCTTTCATAGTAAAAGTGTAAGAGTCTATAAGCAAATTTTTTGGCAAGAAAAAAGTCTAAGCAAGGAAGAAATGGATACTTCAATATATCGCCAACGAGATGTCTATCAACAAAAACTGCACCATTTGTGGAATCCTAAAAAGTGGAAAGTCAGCAAAGCAAAGGTCCATTTTATGATATCATGATTGATGAAATTGTTCGTGCACGTGTAGGGGTAAAAGGTCCAACTCCTTATGAAATTGGTGGACCAATTCTTGATGATGAAATTGAAGAGATAAAAGAATATATAGAATAATTTAAGAATAAATGGGAAACTTATTGATGAGTGAGTTTTATAAACATGAATTAAATACTTTCATCTTAATTGTTTATCATATTTAAGCACTTGTTTTTCGTATTTATCTTTATTTTTGTGCATCTTTTACAAATGGAGAAAAAAAATAGAAAATTGACTCAATTGGAGGAATCAAAGCAAAATTATGGTTCTTTGGGAATGATGTCTATAAATCAAGCAGATAAAATAAATTCATTAATGATGGCTGAGTAAGGAGCTTTATCTTTTTGACTCCTGAGATGCATCCTAATGGATATATGTGTCAATTCAATCTTGATTTATGACCATATTTTTAAAAGAACTTAAACATCAAGATTCAAGGAACATCCAATGTTGAAAACCTATTTGCTGTTTGTTTTTCTCCCCGACCTTACTCCAGTATTTTAACCATAAATCATAAGTTACATATCCAATATATATTAAATTTGGTAAGTAAATAGCTGACACAATTTTCTACAACCTTCATGTTTACGTAATCAGAAAATTCATATATTAAAAGGGCAAAAATTGGGCTAAAAAAAATCTGCTAACTGTTGCAGCCCAGCCCAACCTTGCTGTAGTATTTGGGTTGTATCTCATAAAATATGGAATCAATATATACGAAATATTGCAAGTAGATAGCTGACACAATTTTCTACAACTTTTCTATTCACATGGGCAGCAAATTCGGTGGCTATCAAAGAGGAATATCATGATTACTTTCGGTGGACATAGTGTAATCCAATCTGTCAACTTTAGTGCAACTTACTTTGTCACTTACCTCACTAGTTGTATCTATAAATAGAAAGAACTTGTGAGATAGGTGGAAGTCAAAAATAGATGAAGAGAGTATAATTTTGTGAGCATAAATTTGAGTTTTTAGTATTGTAATGTTCTTATTTTTTTAGACACTTTGTTATCCTTTCATAATATCATCATGCTTGTTCATCTTCAATTTTTCTTTCTTACTTTGAATATGGAGAACCAATCTCCTTATGCTAAGGTAAAGGGTGAAAATCTTGGTATGAGAATAATAATTTATCTAACTCTTAATTTTAATGTTTATCTTTGATATTGTATTTACCTTCTTATTTCTTTTCTCATGTTATTTCTTAATTGCTGGTCTTATTAAACCGCCGATTTCTTGTTATTTTATTAGCTGGTTTTACCAAACCGCCTATTTCTTGTTATATTATGGTATTGTGTTTACTTTCTTACCTCTTATCTCTTGTTATCTTATTGGCTGGTTTTATCAGACTGCCTATTTCTTATTATTTTTATGGTTGTCTTCTCCACCTATCTCTTGTTATGTTTCTTCTTCGTACCTCTTTTCATTCTAATCTTGCAAAGTGTGAACCTTGATACATTGTAGACAATTTTTGGCACCATAAATTCTTGAATCAATCTTGATTTATTGTAGACAATATAATAATTGTCACAATGTATACTTGAATCTATTTTACAAGCATGTATTAATGGTGTAAAAGGAGGTAAATATAATTTATGTATAAACAAAAGTGAATTCAAAGTAACACATTTTTCGATTGGAACCTTATTCATGTGAGGATTCCAATTGAGTGATAGAAGAGTTAAATTTATCATTATTCATACCAAGAGTGGATCTCCTAACCTTAGCATTCATTTTTACCTTGAATACATTTCAATCTAATTTAAGTACATCAATTCCCTGCACATTTGATTTAATATTCTTCTCACAAAACAAATATTTTGACAACTAGGTTAGAGTTATCTATTTGGATTCAAATTAGTGTTTCCTTTCAATTGACAATTCTCGTGTGATCGACCTTGCATACCGTTAAATTTGTACTCCAATAGATTCGTGCGCTTGCGAATTTAATTAAAACAACAAGTTTTTGGCGCCGTTGCCGGGGATTGCGACGAAAAAGCTAATCAGACCCAGGTAAGTATAATTCTTCCACTAGTTATTATTTAGAATATTTATTTATTCTTTGTATAGAAAATTTTCTTTGTTGCATAATTTTGTGATTTTTTTTGTTGTATTTGCACTTTGTTACTTGTAGTTAACATTGTATATATATGTTATTAAGTTGTAATTGTAATTGTGTTAGAAATATTTATTTATAGTTTTTCTTTTAGTTTATGCATGTTTGGAAACATGATAAATATCAATGTTTGGTTAGGAAAAGTTTAGGATCACCCGTTGATTTCAAACTTGAAACATTAGACTTTGTTGGGACAACATAAAAAATTGAAGAACAAGTTGTACACGAGAAAACCCTTATGGAATATTTCTCACCTGTCATAGCTAGTACTCCATCTTGTATAGTGTTACCACAAATAAATGTAACTCACTTTGAGTTTAAACCAGCCATAATCCAACTATTGCCATCATTTTAGGGATTAGAGAGAGAAGACCCATACATGCATATTAAAGAGTTTCTTGAAATCTGCTCGACATTTTGCTTCCAAAAGTTCAATGATGAGTCAATCAGGCTTAGAATGTTTCCATTTTCATTAAAAGATGAAGCTAAAGTCTGGTTAAATTCATTGCCTACAGGAACTATTACTAGTTGGAATCAATTAGTAAATAAGTTTCTAGTCAAATTTTTTCCCATGTCTAAAAATGATGCCCTTATGAGAGAAATCTTTATTTTTTTCCAAAAAAAGGGGGAATAATTTTTTGAGTGTTAGAAAGATTGAATGGCCATCTTTTGAAGTGTCCTCATCATGGTTTTGAAACTTGGAGACTCGTGAAATATTTTTATGACGTCTTGACTCCATCAAATTGTCAAATGATCCAAAGTATGCATGGTGAAAAGTTTTTACAGTTAAATGAGGCTGAAGCTTGGGGATCCTTAGGGTCTCTATCTGAAAACTCTCAACATTGGAACGGCATTGATTCAAAGGATAGTGTTGTCTGCGTTTTATAAATAACCGCAAGCGCACGATGTAGCTGTAGCTAGTCCGATGAGTATGGGTCATATCCCACAGAGAACAATTATCAACTACTAGAATTATACTAAATATGATATCTAAATCGATGTAATGTGATAGAAAGTTTGTCACAATCAAGTAAATAAGTAATTCAATTAAATTAATAAAAGCCTAAGGTTAGGGTTCACCACACTTATGGTATTCAAAATTCAACATGTACCTCTAATTGCAATTATCAAGGTAATTAGGGATGGTTTAGCCTTAATTAACTAGCAACCTCTTTCAAGAATTACTAATCATACCTAGGTTAATCAAATTGCCTACTTTCGTGATTCTTAGTTCAACCTAGGTCCATTAAGTTTTATGCTAACCATGGAATACAATTAGTTGGTTTTCTCTTGCCCACTAATTGATTCATTCCTAAAGAACCTTAAACTACTTTTTTGATAAAGATATCCCTAATTAACTATTAGGTTCTGGTTTTAACTTTCACCTTTCAGTTCATCAATTAAATACCTAAGACGTGATAGATTGGTGATCAAGCATTCTACCAACTCTTATTCATGCACATAATAGTTAATCCTAATTAATCTAGAAGTAATCACAATTAGGGTTCCAACATTCAACTCAACAATGTAGTATCATCATACCATAAGTGGGTTTACCAAAACCCTAGATCAATATCTACCGACACATCATAGAAACATAAATCAAAATCATATTCATTTAGTAAATCATTCAAGTTGAATACAATTCAAGAGAAGGAGTAGAAGTAGAAGTAGAGAACTAAAGTAGAAAGATGAAACCTGAATTGCAAAATATAAAGATGAAATACAATGCTTCAATTGTTGTAAATCCTACTCTATAACATAAATTCAACAATGATCCTAGCAAAAACCTAATCTAAGAGTGTTTTCTAAGCCTAAAAACTGAGTCTAGAATGTCTGTAAGTGTCTGCCTCTTATTGGCTATGCTTCCCCATGTATTTATAATAATTTGACTGCTCAAAACCCTAGAAATCACGTGGTGTATGGACACGAAGCACGGCTGTGCTTCGGGATGAAAATCTGGGAAATTCTCCACTTTTCGCACTGGGCACGGTTTGGCCATGATTTATGCACACCGAGCACGGTCTGGCCATACTTTATGCACACCAAGCACGGCCTGGCCGTGTTGGGGGCTGCAAGTCTCTTTTCTTGCCAATTTCTTCAGGGTTGCCTCCTTGCTTCCTCCTCAGCATGTTCCAAGTCCATATGGCTCTTCTCATGAGTGTTTTTCCTTGCTTCTTGATCTCTTTTGCTCTCCTACAAACATAAAAGAAACCAAATCAGTATTCAAAGCAAAGCATAACCAAATACAGGGAAATAATCACAAGTTTACTACTAATTAGGGGATAAAATATAACCATTAAACACTTAATTTTCCCCTTTATCATATAGAAAGTCTCAAACCACAAAAAGAGGAGGAATTTATGAAGTGAATGATGATACAGATGGGAAGGCTACTTTGGCTAATCTTACTAGAAAGGTAGAAGCTTTGAATTTAAGCCATACTTTGAACTCTTTTACCAATACTAGAAATGAAGCATGTGCTTTATGCTCTAGTACATCTCACATTGTACAATCTTGTCCATCCATACCAGCTTACCAAGAAGCATTCTCTGAGCAAGTTAATTCCCTCAAGTCTTATAGAAAGTCATCAGATAGTCCATTTACACCAACATATAATCCAAATAGCTAATCTTGTAGGACAGAGATAAAAAGGAAAATTTCCCAATCAACCTATTCCTAATCCTAAGAGTCAATTTGAAATAAGATCATCAACAAATCATAAGAAAGAAGTAAAGTCTGTAACAACCCTTAGATATGGAAGGGTTATTGATAAGCATGTTCACATGCCAGAAAATGAGGAATAGAGTCAACATGAATCCCAAAATAATGACTCAAATGAAAAGAAAAGTTAACAAATTCCTTGTGCCCCCAAAACTCATTTTCCACAAAGACTTGCATCAATCAAGAAAGGTACTCAGTATAGTGACATTTTAGAGGTGTTTAAGCAAGTAAGCATTAACATCCCTTTTCTAGATGCTATTAAATAAGTACTCACTTACTCAAAATTTTTGAAAGATCTTTGCACTGTGAAAAGGAAAACTAATGTTACAAAGAAGGTATTTTTGTCTAAACAAGTGAGCTCTATAATTCAACAAAAAACTCCTATCAAGTACAAAGATCTTGGTTGTCCTATAATTTCTCGTGTGATAGGTGACCATTCGATTAACCGAGCCTTACTTGATCTAGAAGCAAGTGTGAATTTGTTGCCATACTCTGTATATGCAAAACTTGGGTTAGGAAAGTTAAAGCCTACATCAGTGACTCTTCAATTAGAAAATAGGTCAACAAAAATTCCTAGAGGTGTCAAAGAGGATGTTCTCATAAAGGTTGATAAATTCTACTTTCCAATAGATTTTATTGTTCTTGACACTGAACCTGTTGAGAATGTAGATACAAAAATACCTATCATTCTAGGTAGACCATTTTTGGCAACATCCAATGTAATCATCAATTGTCGTAATGGTGTCTTAAATCTATCTTTTGGAAATATGACAGTTGAACTGAATGTCTTTAATGTCTCCCGTCAACTTGTGGACACTGGTGATGTATGTGAGGTCAACATGATTGAGAGTATAGTCTATGACTCATTTTTGAGTTCTTTTGGTGATGACCCTTTGGAAAAATATTTGGCCTACTTCAACATGGACATAAAGGATGACTGCTTAATCGGTGAAGTAAATTTTCTGTTAGAGACTATTCCATTGATGAATACCAATAAGTGGAAAGCCAAAATAGAGACACTTACACCCTCTGAGTCTGTCCTACTACTATCCATAGAGAAACCTCCCCAGTTAGAATTAAAACCTCTACCTGATTCTCTAAAGTATGTTTTCTTAAGACCTTTTGGGACCTTGCCTGTGATCATAGCATCTGACTTGGATAGTAAACATGAAGTTGAATTGATAAAAGTCTTTAGTGAGCATAGTGAAACCATAAGGTGGACAATAGCAGACATTAAAGGTATCAGTCCATCAACTTGCATGCACCGAATACATTTGGAGGACAATGCCAAAATCTCAAGAAAGCCACAAAGACATTTGAATCCAAACATAAAGGAGGTTGTGAGGGTTGAAGTAATTAAACTTTTTGATGTGGGTGTCATTTACCCAATTTCTGATAGTTCATGGGTTAGTCCTATTCAGGTAGTCCTTAAGAAGTCTGGCAATGCTGTAGTTAAGAATAAAGATAATGAATTAATTCCCACTAGAATAAAAACAGGGTGGCGTGTTTGTATTGACTACCGTAAGTTGAGTGTTGTTACAAGGAAAGACCATTTTCCACTTCCCTTTATAGATCAAATGTTAGAAAGGTTAGCTGGACATGCGTATTACTACTTCCTTGATGGATACTCTAGTTACAATCAAATTCCCATTACACCCAAAAATCAAGAGAAAACTACCTTCCCTTGTCCTTTTGGAACCTTTTTCTATCGTAGAATGTCATTTGGATTATGCAATGCACCTGCCACATTTCAATGTTACATGACAAGCATATTTTCTGACATGTAGAGCAATTTTTAAAAGTATTCATGGATGATTTTTCTGTACATGGGTCTAGTTTTGAGGAATGCCTACACCATTTAAGATTAGTCTTAATTAGGTGTAAAGAAAAGAACCTTGTTTTGAACTGAAAAAAATGCCATTTTATAGTTAAAAAGAAAATTGTTTTGAGGCATGTTGTGTCACATCAAGGTATTGAGATAGATAGAGCCAAAATTGAATTGATTTTCAGTTTTCCACTTCCTCAGACAGTGAAAGAGGTATGTTCTTTTTTTTGGTCATGTAAGGTTTTATCACATATTCATCAAAGATTTTAACAAAATCTCTAGACCTTTGTGTATTTTACTTACCAAAGATGCATCTTTTATCTTTATTGACGAGTGTTCTCAAGCTTTTGAGAAGCTCAAATTCTTACTCACCTCTACACCCATCATTAGACCACCTGATTGGAATCTTTCATTTGAAATCATGTGTAATGCTTCTGATTATACAATTAGAGCTGTTTTGGGCCAATGTCTTGATAAGTTTCCTTATGTGATATACTATGCTAGTAAAACTCTTAATGATGCTCAATTGAATTATTCTACAATAGAAAAAGAGTTATTAGCTGTGGTATTTTCTCTAGACACGTTTAGATCTTATTTGTTAGAATCTAAGATTGTAGACTTTACAGATCATGTTGCACTTAAGTATCTTCTTTCTAAGAAAGATACTAAAGCACATTTGATAAGATAGACATTATTTTTGTAAGAATTAGATTTAGAAATTTAAGATAAGAAAGGATCTAAAAATGTTGTAGCTGATCACTTGTCTAGACTGGTAGTTGAATTGAGTGAAAATAACTTACCTATCAAAAAATCCTTCCTAGATGAGCAACTCATGTCTATTTCTTAATTACCTTGGTTTGCTGACATTGCTAATTATCCCGCCATAGGTCAAATGCCTACACATTAGAGTAAGTAAGATCGGGTAAAAATTTTAACTAAAGTAAAAAAATTATTTTGGGAAGATCTATACTTGTTTAAGTATTGTCCTGATCAAATAATTCGGAGATGTGTTCCTAAGAGTGAGCAACATAGTGTTATTTTTTTTTTCATGATCATGTTCGTGGAGGTCATTTTAGTGCTAAAAAAACTGCTGCAAAGGTTTTGCAATGTGGCTTTTATTGGCCATCACTGTTCAAAGATGCCCATTTGTACTATAGTTCTTGTGAGCGTTGTCAAAAATTAGGTAGTATCTCACGCAGGAATATGATGCTTTTGACTCTCATTCTTATTGTTGAGATATTTGAGGTTTAGAGAATTGATTTCATGGGTCCTTTTTCTAATTCATTTAGAAATTTATACATCCTTGTTGCTGTGGATTATATGTCAAAATAGGTATAGGCTCTTCTATATAAAACAAATGATAACAAGATTGTGGTGAAATTCTCGAAAGAAAACATTTTTTCAAGGTTTGGCACACCACGAGCTATCATTAGTGATGGAGGAAAACATTTTTGTAATAGGCATTTTGAGCATTTAATGAAGAAATATGGCATCACACACAAAGTTGCAACCCCATATCATCTACAGACTAGTGGTCAAGTTGAGATTTCAAATAGGGAAGTTAAAAACATTTTGGAAAAAACAATTAACCCAAATAGGAAAGATTGGTCTTTCAAACTTTTTGATACTTTATGGGCTTATTGTACTGCTTTTAAAATCCCTATTGGAATGTCTCCTTATCGACTTATGTATGACAAGGCCTATCATTTATCTGTTGAAATAGAGCATAAAGCTTATTGGGCTATCAAATAATTTAACTTTGCTCTTGATAAAGCAGGTTCTCACAGGAAGCTTCAACTCAATGAACTAGAAGAAATAAGGAATGCTGCATACGAAAGTGCAAAATTGTATAAGGATCAAATGAAAGTTTTTCATAACAAACATATTTTAAGAAAATCATTTAATACAAGTCAAAAGGTCCTTTTATATAACTCTTGTTTGCACTTATTCCCAGGGAAGCTACGTTCTCAGTGGTCAAGCCCATTCATTGTTCGTACTGTTTATCCACATAGTGCAATAGAGATAAAAAAATCCCAAGAATGTTGAGGTGTTTAAAGTTAATGGTCAAAGATTAAAAGCATTTTTGGAATTACAAAACTCAGAGATAGAGGAGACACCTTTGCGTGATTCTGTCTACCAGGATTGATTTGCTTCTGTTGTTAAAGGTTGTTGTGCATGCTATCTAGGTAAGATCTTTCTTTATTTAATTTGCATTAATGTGTTCTCTCAGTGTTATCTTATTTTGAATTTCTATTATTTTCTTGCCTTTTTTATTTTCTTCTTTCATAAAAAAAAATTGAGTCGAGAATAGAGGACATTCTCACAAAATTGAAAAATCATTTTCCTTCTCTTTCACCCAATACATTGACAAAAATTTACAGAGCAAGGGTTGCAAGATTAAGGTTTTTGATGAACATGTAGATGCTTGTTAATATTCGTTGGCTAATTAAAGCTAAGCTACGGTTATCAGGTGAGTCTGCAGATGGTTTCATCTCTTACATGCCTGGTTTAGGAAAAAATAGTTTTGCTAAAACGCGTAGAGCTAAACGAATGGGTGTGTTACAAATGTGGACGTGAAACTTGTAACAAACGTTGCTGTTCTTTGGGTTAGGTGTCTATAAATTGAGAAGACAAAATTAACTTCATTAAGGATGGCTTGAGTAAGGATTCATTGGATGATGACTTTCATCCAATGTCTCTTGAGACACATCCTAGTGGATCTGTTCATATCGGTATTATCAGTTTATGGCCCTATTTAAAAAAGAACATAAATGGTACAGTCTTGGAAATTTGATGTTAAAAGACCCTGTTTGCCAATTTATAAGAAAATTGGATGGGAAGTATATCCTCGACCCATAAAGGGCATTTAAGCCGATACTGGACGTGAAACCAAAGAAAAATGTGAGCCACAATCACAACTACTATACATATGCATGAATGCTATCATTTTTGAATTTTTTTCACCTTTACTTTAGCTGAAATTCACCGACCTACTCACCTAACTACTGTAAGTATGTCCTTGTCTGAGTTCTATAAATGCACATTTTCTTATCTTCATCATCATACCCAAAATTAGTGTAAGTGCAGTCATGGAGGGAACCGCAATTTGCCAGTTTCAAAGTATATGTGTTTTTTGTGGTTCTAGTCTTGAAAAAAATGAAGAGTATGTGAAAGAAGTACAACTTTTGGGTATGGTACTAGCAGGTAGAAAAATTCATGTAGTCTATGGTGGAGGTAGTAGTGTGTTAATAGGGTGTGTGTCTGCAACTGCATATATAGGAGGAAGTCAAGTTCTGCGTATTATTCCTACTGCTCTAGCTGTATCAAACCTCATAGGAAAAATAGTTGGGGAAGAATTTAGGGTATCCTCCATGCATGAACGCATTGCTAGAATGATGTGCAACGCTAATGCTTTCATTGCCTTACCTGGTGGTTTTGGTACTCTAGAGAAAAATTTTCAAATTGTCTTTTGAGTACAACTGAATATCCACCATAAACCAATAGGTTTTTTGAATGTTAATAATTTCTTTGACAATTTGTTGTCTTTTCTTGATCAAGCTGTAGAACAAAGGTTTATCTCACACTCAGCATGACAGATTCTCATCTCGGCCTCAAATGCTGATGAGTTGATTGACGCATTACAAGCGTTTGTCCATGTACCTGATCCAACTATGGCTCAAATAGATTGGACATCAAACAACTGCTTAAAGCGCAAATTGGACTTGACTTACCATTTTTAACTTGTTTTATTTGATTGCATAAATTTTCATTTTTCTGTAAGTTTGCTGCAGGTTCATCTTTTCCTAAATCTCTTTTCAGGTAATATCTCTTTCAATCTTTGTTGTCTGTTTTGTGTTGTTTATCTTTAAAAAATGTTGAGTGATGTTTTGGAATTAGGTAAAACTAACACCAATGATGAAAATAATTTAAAGTGCTTGTAACATTTGAAAAATAGATGAGTTCTGAGTGCTATGTATGAACTTAAACTCTATTGTAACGTATGTTTTACTTGAAAATCTCAAATATCTTGAGTACTTAATCTTTTACATTTGACTTATTGTTTATTCAGAAAAGATTTATGTGATTCTAATATAACAAGTGATCTCATAAGACTTTAGAACTTATTTGATTGTCACTTGAGGCAAAATCCTAGACTACTCTCCATTTAAGAAATGAATTAGGCATTGTTGGAATCGTTTGAGCTTTTTAGACCAATCTATACATTATGCCATCTCTAGTAACCCATTTTGAGCCTATGCTTATCATTTCTTGTACACCTATATTATATCTAGCCTTTAAACAAAAATGTTTCTAACTCTTACCTTTCAGAAATGATCATTTGAAAAGCTATGGTTCATGGATGGATGGATGACGTTAAAATTTTTTTATAGAACTCCCTAAATAAATAAGTTTGGGGGTTTATGTTCAAAATAAAAATAAAATAAAAAAGAAGAAAAAAGAAAAAAATGTAGTATGAGTAAATAATGTAAGGATGAGAATAAGGTTAGAGATAGAATCTACATGATAATATCAAAAGATTTTGAAAGGACACAAATGATCATGTATGTTGAATTGAGTGTTCATTAATATCTTTTTATCTACCTTTAACCTATGCCATACATTACAAGCCTAATGAAAGTTCTGATGATCTTAAATGTTATGATTAATCTACATTAGTGGAGCGTGGCATGAAAAATAAGCTTATGGAGTCTTAAATACATCTATCTGGAGATTTATTTTAAATATTTAATTACATAAATATATGTAATATCCCAAAATTTTTATTTTTAAATAATATTTTATTATAAACAAGTATTTTTTTTAAAGGACTATGCATGTTTTGTTGAAAGTAAATATATTTTTGTTTAAAATAAATATTGTTTTATTTAAAATAATTATATTAGCCTCTAATAAATTTTTGCTGTATTTTTAGAAATATTCTTTCTGTTATTATGTATAAAGATATTTATTTTGTAATATATTTTATTAAGATTTTTATTAAGAAAAATCATGATTTAAGAGTTCAATTAAAGTTTTATGAGAATGTAAAATTTTAGAAATTTTTGGAATGTTTTAGGATGAAAAATAGAATTTATATGAATATATATAAAATAAAATCTCATTATTAAATTATTATTATAAAAAAAATAAATAGAGAAAAGAGAAGGGGAAAGGAGACGGAAAAACCAAAGAGTGTAGAAGAAGATGATGAATAGTATAAATAATGTGAATAGTAATTTCATTTTTTTTTCTCTAGATATGGTGTGTTTATAGGCCTCTGATCTCAAAACTAAGGGTACCACTGGATTCAAGATGGAGAATACTACAATTTTGACCGAACAATTTTTCAAATCAGTCGTTGAATCGCCGTAAATCGGAAATAGAAAATATCAAAAAAAGATAAACTCTAAAACTCTTACTTAGAGACCTCAAATTAGAAATCTGACATCATAGATGGATTCAAGAGCTAGAAAAACCTTATGATATGAAATTTTTCAGTTATCTGATAACTTTTTGTTCTTAGTGAATAGTATTTTCTGACGATAAATAATGTTTGTCGGCGGTGAATAGTGTTTTTGGGTCATGAATAATGACTAAATTTCCGAAGTCATTTTCTTAATTTTTAGACCCTCTGGACACGTTTTTAAAGTATGTTTAATCAAATATAGATTGGAAAAGTGCATTTTTGGGCTGTCCAATCTGGAGCCCTTACCTTGTGAGTAGTGTAACAACCTTTTTTTTTCCTTTATTATTATACAATATTGAGTTCTCATACATGTCATTAATCAAAACATACGTATAACATATCAAACAGATAGATATTTACATCTTGTTTATTTTGGTTGACCAATTCCGGAGATACAGGTGCGGGTGGTTGCACCTTCACCGGGATCTAAGCCAACTCGACCACAAACATCTTATTTGATTCTGAAATCTTCCCAACATAAAGTAACTCGATCCAATGTGCACTAAAAGCCAGAGCCTTAGAAACAAAAGCTGCATAAATAATTTTCTGAACATGATATGGAAATATAGTGAGAATTAAATTCCAGTAAGTTCAACAATAAATTATCATCAGTAAAGCTCATCACGTCATGTTCAGCTGTATAAACTACAGAAAATATCTTTGATCACATGGATGCATTATATCTATGCACATAAGAATCATATTGTAATGATATGTATGACAGGATTAACCATTTTCAAAATATCATATGATGGCCATCAACTTATTCTCATTTCAAGCTACCCCCGTCAGGGTGAGTATCATCTACTCTCCGGTACGGGCTTTTCTCGCTCCGTCCGACATGGGCCACTTTCTCTTTCTTTTCTCATTATCATGATCATAACCGTTGGTAGGGCGTCCCCTACTGGTGCACTACACGGATTGCCATGTGACCGTGCTTATTTCTTTTCTTTTCACAATGATAGCCAAAAATATGCTTTCAATAACAAGTATGTTCATCAAAATATAACTATTACCATAAATCATTGGTAATCATGCCATGAACATAACCATTTCAAATATCACTTTATAAAATATTTCCATGTCAAAATTTCATACTTAAGATGGTAAGAAGTTCATACAATGGCAATGGCTATGGCTATACTAGTCATTTATTAAGATTCATCTTCTTTTTTAAATACTAATTTTATTTCTTTATTTTCTTGATGAAGGTTTTCATCCTATCTAACCTTCTCTTACTAATCAGAGCATAACTCCCTCAATTTAACTCTGATGTAGGTGATCTTGGTGTCCATTTCAAGATAAAACAATTATCTAAAACTATTATGTTGAACATTGTAGCGAAAAATTAAGAAACAAAGGTGATATTACTCCCTCAAAGTACAGGATAGTTCCTCTCGGATAGGTTCTGACCTTTACTGACTAATTAGACCATATCTCCCAAATTGGAACTCCAAATTGCGTTATTCCAGTTGGTAAAAATCCATGAGCCATATATCTATAATTGTTATGTTGGCGCGCTATTTTAGTTCCCTACAGAATATTCCCAGAAATTCAAAAACTAAAGCATTAATAACATACTCTTCCTTGAATAAACATTTTCTGACCTCTGCTTACTAATCAGATCATATCTACGTCATATGAACTCCAAATTGCATAATTCCAGTGGGTATATTTCCATGAGACATAGATATATAATTTTAATGTTAACCATTTATTTTAATTCCATATAGATAATTCCCAGAAATTAAAATACAAAAGCTGTCCTAATATAATCTTCCCTGATGAACCATTTTCTGACATTGGCTTACTAATCGGACCATATCTACCACATGTGGACTCCAAATTGAATGATTCTAGTGGCTAAAAATCCATGACACACATATCTTTAATTCTTATGTTAAACATTTATTTTAATTCCCTACCAATAATTCCCAGAAATTTAATTACCGAAGCTATCCTAACATATTCTTCCCTGATGATTCATTTTCTGACCTTTGACTACTAATCAGACCATAGCTACCTCATATGGACTCCAAATGGAATGATTCCAGTGGGTGAAAATCCGTGACACATATATCTTTAATTCTTATGTTAACCATTTATTTTAATTCCTTATAGATTGTTCCCAGAAATTAAAATACCGAAGCTTAAAATCCTGTCAACCATAGCCATACCCATGCAGAACTATCTACACCAACCTAAGTATTCAAACATACATCACATGCAAGCTCAATATGTAACATGATATAGCAACATCCATGACCAATCATCAAAGTTCTAAGATCAAAATCTCATATAAATATTATAAGTTTTAAAAGTTTTCTTCAAAAAGAAATATTGTTAAACTTACCTGGAGCACTTAGTCCCCTAGACTTCTCCTTCCTCTTTCTTCCTTTCTTCCTTTCTTCCTCTCCTTTCCTCACACTACCTTGCTTCTATTTTTGCTCTCCCTCACTTGGACGAAATTCTAATGTTGTAAGGGTGGGTTTTCTTATATAGACCACCAAATAATTCACCTTTTATGATCATGGGTCTACCTTATCACAATTAGGATACACTTTGTTGAATTTTTGGAAAACAAACAACTTATGTTCTTGTCTTCCTCTTCCTTAGTCAAGATATGCATAGAAAAAGGAGATTTGTATTTTGAAAATTATGATGATATGTTCTTAAGATATGGGGCAAGATCCCTTTGATTTAGGGATTCATTTCCTTTTTCTTTTGTCTTAATCAAGTATGATAGATTTTCCTTTTTAAGTGGCAAATTTCTAGCCTTGAATTTTCCTTACTTAACTAAAATTATTTGTGTAGAATAATGATGTTTTGTCATAATGCTATGTATTATTACCCACTTGCTAAAGTTATGAATGTAGGATATAGATGTTTTTGTCCTAAAGCCTTGTATTATTATGCCACTTGCCAAAATGATGAATGTAGAATCACACCACTTGTCAAATTTTTGTCTTAATGCCATGTCACTTAATCTTGATTACACTAATATTTTATCACTTTAATTTTATTTTTATTTTTATTTTTCCTCTTGGGTTTGGGCTCATTCTTGCCTATTTTCCTTACTTTGGTTAAAATTCTTCCTTTCATAATGGGCTTGGTCACATTTTCATGATTTTTGGGCTATCGGTCCAATTTCTATATCCTAGTCCAAGTCTATGTTTTATTTCTTCCTTGGCCTATCCTATTGGCTTGCTAAAAATTCATGTGAAGTAGAAAAACTCTATATGAAGTGTCTATAGGTTAAAGCCCAATTACGGGTGGAGATATTAAACTTAGTAACTTTTGCTCTTAAATTAAGAAAAATTACCCTAATCCGATCTTCTTGAAATTTTAAGACCTTTACTTACTTCACAAAAATTTATCTTTCTTTACCTAAGAATTTCACCTTTCTTTAACATGTTTATTTCTAATATTTCCTCTTAGGTTTTCTTTCTTTACCTATTCCATTAATATTAGAACATTTCTATGCATATATGTAAGGTGAAGAATTTCTAAGGAAAATATCTAAAAATTACGGGATGTTACAAGTAGATGATTCTTTCTATGACTTGCCTTTACTCTTCTTGAACTTTAAATTGATAAATGAGTATGTTTACAAGTTATTTATACTTTTATATGTTCCTGAAATGGTTTAAAATATCTGAAACGGTTACAATATGATATTTAGTTCAAGAAGAGTATGACTTTTGAAATGAATTTTGAAATACATTGAACATGTGATTTTTAAATGTATTTCTCATTATATGACAAAGGAGGTTATGCATATGATATTGATTTATACAGTAATATGTTTGCCTCATATATAGGCATGTATACGTGATTCCCCTAATTGGGAAGTTTTGACAGAGGAATGTAAATGAGAATGAAAAAGCTGCATTATATTAGTACCTCTGTTTTGATTAATATGGAATATATGAGATAATGGTTTTATGAAGAATCCTATTGGAAACATTGTCTGCTAACAGTAGGTGATGTTAGCCCTAGTGCACCTTGATTGCCTCAACTAGCAGGGGGTGATGCTAGTCTCGTGTGAGGGCCAACATACGGAAGATAATATGTGAAGGAGAGCGGAATGCCTCCTATATAGGCGAGATGCCAGTTATATGAGATGTGATTTGCCTTCCCTTGCTATGTGTTTGGGAAATACCCATATAGAGTCCCTTCGCATGTCCTCTTGAATAGTAGTAGGGCAAACCTCAACGGGATGCTGAAGTTAGGCAAATCCTATACCACCAAAGTACAGAAGGGGTTAAACTCTGATATGGTGGTTCTGATATGGGATCCTCCTAATGTTTTCATGTGAAATGTTTTTAATGCATATCAAGTTTGATTAAAGATCATATTATATCATATGGGGTTACAGATATTTGAATGTGATTTGAACTGAGAATATTTGAAAATGCAAGTCTCATATGGATGTACTTCTAAACTGTAATTTTCAATGTGATAAATTTTAATATATGAGTATATCCATATGTTGACCTAAGAGGTCATAGGAGGTTTTATCTGCTCACTGAGTTGTCAAACTCACTACACAATGTTTATATGTTTTTTAGATAAGGATATAGAGTTTGATTCTTTCCCTTCAGATAGTTGACCAGTTAGACAACATGATCTTTGGATGAGCGTACCTTGTTTCCATAGCTCATAGATTTTGATTTATATTGTACTTGTACTTTAGAGTATGCTCTGAACGCCACAGGTATGATCACTATTTCTGTTGTACTATGATGTTTATAGATTTGGTTTATATAATGTTTATACATATTTGTAAAAGAGTGTATTATACATGTTGTGGAAAATATATGATTGTAAAGAAAGTGTTTCACGTGTCCTAAAATTAGGGGCGTGACAATCTATTTGAGTGCAAAAAGTCCAATGTTAAAGGATTACTACACACACACACTTAAGATTCAAGGTAAACTATACGTTGCATTTGAATTGAAGTTTTACATAACCTTGGGATCCTGATATTTTCTTTGGTTGCACATTTTAAATCCTTGAGGAATGTTTAGTAAGTCAAATACAACTCATCACTCATCTTTCGAAATTTGAAGTTTGTGTGTTCTGCTTGAGGACAAGCAAAAGATTAAGTTTAGGGGTATTTGATGAGTGAGATTAAGCACTTATTTTTCGTATTTCTCTTTAGTTTTATGCATCTTTTACATTTGGAGAAAAGAAAAAGAAAATGGACTCAATTAGAGGAATCAAAGCAAAATTGTGGTTCTTTGAGAATGATGTTTATAAATCAAGCGAATAAAATAAATTCATTAAGGATGACTGAGTAAGAAGTATTATCTTTTTGACTCTTGAGATGCATCCTAATGGATATATGTTTTAATTCCATCTTGATTTATGACCATATTTTCAAAAGAACTTAAACATAAAGATTCAAGGAACATCCAATGTTAACAATCTATTTGCTGTTTGTTTTTCTGCCCGACCTTACTCTAGTATTTTAACCATAAATTATAAGTTACATATCCAATATATATTAAAATTGGTAAGTGAATAGCTGACACAATTTTCTAAAACTTTCATGTTCACGTAATCAGCAAATTCGAATATTAAAAGGGTAAAAATTGGGCTAGAAGAAAATATGCTTGTTATTGCAATCCAGCCCAACCTTGCTACAGTATTTGGGTTGTATCTCATAAAATACGAAATCAATATATACAAAATGTGGTAGGTAGATAGCTGACACAATTTGCTGTAACTTTTATTTTCATATGGGCAGCAAATTCGGTGGCTATCAAAGACGAATATCATGATTACTTTCGGTGGACATAGTGCAATCCAACCTGTCAACTTTAGTGCAACTTGTTTTGTCACTTACCTCACCAGTTGTATCTATAAATAGAGAGAACTTGTGAGATAAGTGGAAGTCGAAAATAGCTAAAGAGAGTATAGTTTTGAGAGCATAAATTTGAGTTTTTAGTATTGTAATGTTCTTATTTTTTTAGACACTTTGTTATCCTTTCATAATATCATCATGCTTGTTCATCTTCAATTTTGTTTTTTTACTTTGAATATGGAGAACTAATCTCCTTATGCTAAGGTAAATGGTGAAACTCTTTGTATGAAAATAATAATTTATCTAACTCTTAATCTTAATGTTTATCTTTGATATTGTATTTACCTTCTTATTTATTTTCTCATGTTATTTCTGAATTGCTGGTTTTATTAGACCGCCGATTTCTTGTTATTTTATTTGCTGGTTTTACCAAACCACCTATTTCTTGTTCTATTATGGTATTATTTTTACTTTTTTACCTCTTATCTCTTGTTATCTTATTGGCTGGTTTTATCAGACCGCCTATCTCTTATTATTTTTATGGTTGACTTCGGCGGCTATCTCTTGTTATGTTTCTTCTTCGTACCTCTTTTCATTCTAATCTTGTAAAGTGTGAACCTTGATACATTGTAGACAATTTTTGGTACAATAAATTCTTGAATCAATCTTGATTTATTGTAGACAATATAATAATTGGCACAATGTATACTTGAATCTATTTTACAAGCATGTATTAATGGTGTAAAATGAGGTAAATATAATTCTTGTATAAACAAAAGTGAGCTCAAAGTAACACATTTTCGATTGAGTGATAGAAGAGTTAAATTTATTATTACTCATACCAGGAGTGGATCCCCTAACCTCAGCACTTATTTTTACCTTGAATACATTTCAATCTAATTTGAGCACATCAATTCCCTGCACACTTGATTTAATATTCTACTCACAAAACAAATATTTTGACAACTAGGTTAGAGTTATCTATTTGGATTCAAATTAGAGTTTCCTTTTAATTGGCAATCCTTATGGGATTGACCTTGCATTTCGTTAAATTTGTACTCCAACAGATTCGTGCACTTGCAAGTTTAATTAAGACAACAACACTTATGGCATCACAATTATGTGTGATAGTTGGCAATCTACCACTCGTTTGGCAATCATAAACTTTTTAATCTATTGTGATGGGAGAATAATTTTTCACAAGTCAATTAATATGAGTGGAAAAGAAAAAGATGTTATATATATTTTTTAGCTTGATGGATCAAGTGATTGGTAAAACTAATGTTGTACAAATCATTACAGATATTGCATCTACATATAAGAAGACTAGTGAGTTATTGATGCAGAGGAGACCACACTTGTATTGGACTTCTTATGCTGCTCATTCTCTTGATGTAATAATTTTGGAAATTTTGAAAAAGTTCAAAAGGTTTTAGAAGATACTAAAATATGTTTCAATTTTATTTATAATCGTTCTAAAATTCTTCCCATTATGAGAGCCTGTTGCACAGGAGAGTTGATTAGACCAGCTCAAACACTGTTTGCAACCAATTATATTGCTCTTGCAAGTCTCTTAATTGGAGCATAAGAATGGACTACAAAGAATGGTAACTTCAAATGAATGGTCTAGAAGTTCTGTTAATAAAGATTCAATTAGAATACGAGTCCATACCACCATATTAGATCCAAATTTTTGGAGGAATGTGAAGAAAATTGTTGATATACATATGCTAATTGCTAAGATTTTAAGGATGGTTGATAGAGAAAAGTGAGCCACAATGTCGTATGTTTATGCAGTAATGTGTAAAGCCAAATCAACAATTCAAGCAATGGTTCCTAAGTCATGCAAAAAGTATTTTAATGTCATTAACCGTCGTTGGTATAAACAAATAATAAGTGATATTCATATGGCTGGTATGAAATGAAATCTTTGATTATATATTTATATTTGTTACTTTGGCAATATATGATTATTTATTTCATTTTTTATTATACTAATTAGCATTTTATTTTTTATTCGCACTGAAAAAAAAGCATATTATTTGAATCCATCATACCAATACTCTAAAAATCTTGGATCCCGAAAAGATTTGTTGAAGACACTTAAGCATGTGATTTCTATATTAGAGCCCAACTCAACTAAGGTTTCCTATGCACTAAATGAGGTATTTATCATTATTTTTCTATCTTTGTTGTTTGTGATCAAAACCATAATAATTGCTCACACTATATTTTTTTTGTAGGTAAAAATATATCGAGATGCTATGTATGAATTTTTTTATAAATTGGCTATGAAAGGAAAAGATAAAATAGATCTAGGTTTGACTTATTATATCACTAAAAAAATATCATTTGTATATAGAAGAACTTCAATATATTATTAACTAACATGCACTACTTTTTTTTATTTTCTAGCTAGTTTATGCATGGTACTAATGCTCCAAATTTGAGAAAAATTGCAATAAAAATATTGTCATAGACAGCTTCATCTAGTGGATGCGAAATAAATTAGAGCACATTTGCACTTATTCAAACAAAAGTGCATAATCATTTGAATTATGATAAACTTGAAAAGCTTATTTTTGCACAATATAATATGTGATTGAAATTGAAGCATGTTATGAAGGATCATAATTCAAAAGATGTTGAGTTCAGAGCAATTGATTTAACTACAATTTTTGAAGAAAATGATGGCTTTTTAGAATGGTTGGATGATCTTGATAATGCATTATTAGATGAATTGAATGAAAATACTGAAAATATTAGGTCAAATAGTTATTTGGCTACATTTATTAATTGATGGTCAGATTCACAAACTACTCAATTAGATAGATTAACTATTGATAAGGAGTTTGAAAATTTGATGACAAGATCAGCACATCGTCGATTTTTTACCTACTATTGATATTGATGAGGAATCAGAAGAAAATATTGATACTGACACAGATACAAATATAGGTGATAGTGATGGGTGTGGTGAAATGGGTGGTGGAAATGTCACCACTACTAATAGAATTGATGAAAAAGTCATGTGATTTTTACATCAGAACACGATTTTTAGTATTGCACTGATGATCAAGATCATGGTTATAGACCTTCTGATTACAACAGAGAAAGTGATAATGATGTTGAAATGCAAGATGTTCAACAGTTGGCTTCTGATTTTTCTTCACTTAACACTGGAAGATATGAGTCTCATAGTCATGGATTTGGTTATCATTCATCATCTTCAACATATGGTCAAAATTATGAATATGATTCAACGTTCTCTACATATAATCATGGTGCAACTTTGGGATATGGTTCATCTTGCTTGTCATCTTCACAGGTTGGTTGGCGTCCTCCAATATATAATATAGAAGATTTTGAAAAATTTAAGAGGGAGTATGATAATTTTTACCATTCTCACATGACTTGAATTGATTATTGTGATCATGTAGAGAGACATTATCAATTTTCTCTTAGATTATATCCAAGTTCTAGTTATCTATCTCCTAGACATTCTACTTTTAATTGATTTAAACTATCTAATAATCTTTATTTATATTGTATTGTATAATTTGAAACTAAGTATAATATGTAATTTGTATTAAATTTTTTATACATGTTAAATGTTATCAAATTTTATGAACGTTAATTATATCAATGTTATTTGAATGTCAATATTATTATTTAACGCTATGTTATCTAAATTTATATATCTATATTGTTAATAGTATACTAAGATCCTTTAAAATAAAATAAATTTTTTTTTTACAATTATTTGAAACGTTTCTTTAAAATTCTTTCATTTTCACGAAATTTTCAAAACGTTTCGAAATATTTTCAATTTTGGAGTTACCAAAACGGTACCTCGAAAAGAAATTTAGTTCCTTGATCCAACACAATATTTTTATCTTTGCAACATTGAGTTTATATTTATATTGTCTTTAAGTCGCTCAACATTCAGTATCATACAATATAGCAGGTCGTATAGTTGTACGATATAATTTTTCTTTAACTTTGAGCAACAATTTTTTATGACAAAAGATACTCGAAACCTTTCTCCATTACATACATCCCGACTGAATGTTATGATTTGCGTCCTCTTTTACTTCACCGTTATTTTATATAATAAATCCAAAATATTTAAAACTTGTAACTTGTTTTAATATATAGTCTTCAAGTTTTACTTCTAAATTCGTATTTATTCGTCTTTTACTAAAAATACATTCCATATATTCTATTTTATTTTTACTTATACGAAAATTATGTGTTTTCAAAATTTGTCTCCATGACTCTAACTTTATATTTATTTCCTATTTCGGTTCACCAACTAAGACTATATCATCTGTAAAAATCATACATCGAAATCTCATGTTTTTTCTTGGTTAATGTCCAAATCACAAGGGGTACAAATATTATGACTCCAATTAAGGCAAACTGTATATTAATGGGGATGTGATTTTTGATGAATTTTGTATCCTTTATAAAATTCTTATTTTTTACTCACGTTCTGCTCTAGTTTCTAGTTCATTATAATCCTTACCTCCTGCTATTCCCCTTTTGTCTCCTTTGAGTGTGCCACATGATTTGTCTTTGTCTTCTACTATTTCTCCCAATCCTATTGACAAATCACGGCATGATGTTTTACCATCACTGTTATTGATCACAATATTACTGACAGTGTAGACTTATTATCTCTTGGTAATTCAGCAAATACATCTAGCCAAATGCAGGTTCCTGCCTTTGTGCAGCGGCATATTCTACAACCAAGTCATAGCATGATGACTTGGGCCAAGTCAAGCATCTTTATACCTTAAGCTTTTGTTTACCTCTACTCCTTCTACAGTTAAAGCTTCCTTATTCATCCCAAATGGAAAGTTGCCGAGGAAGACCAATATTAAGCATTATTAAGAAATAATACTTGGAGTTTAATTGATTTACTTGCTGATTACCAACCTACATGCTACAAACGGTTCCAGGGTCAAAGAGAGCCCAAATGGCAGTGTTAACAAGTATAAAGCTTGCATTATAACCAAGGCTTATCATGAAAAGCTTGGTTATGACTATACTGAGACATTTAGGCCAACTGTAAAAGCTGTGACATGCGAGTTATTCTTACCATTGCTTTTTATCGTGGGTGGATGTTCAAACAAATTGATGTAAATAATACGTTGCTCAATGGGGCATTGTCTGAGGAGGTTTTCATGATTCAACCTCCTGGATTCGAGAGTGATAATAAGCAATTAGTATGTCGGCTGCACAAGGCTCTCTATAGCCTTAAACAGGCCCCTAGAGCATGATTCGTTAAATTGACTGCTACTTTACTGCATTTTGGCTTCCCGTGACCTATGTTTTGGTCTATGTGGATGACATTAGCCTTACAGGTAGTTGCCCTCAAGAAATTTCTGCTCTTGTTTCCAATTCAAATTCTTGATTTTGCATTGAAGGATTTAGGAAATTTGAATTATTTTTTGGGTATTCAAGTTTGACCTACAGTAGAGGGGGTTCTCTTCACTTATCTCGAGAAAAATTATCAAAGATCTATTTGAGAAGGCTAAGATGGAGGATGCCAAACCCATGGAAGCTACTATGGTTGCTAATATGAAACTTACTGCAGCTAGTACTGATGAGCTCTCAAACCCACAGGATTACCAGTCTATTGTAGGTGCACTTCAATACTTGACCATAACTCGACCTCATAGCTTTTGATGTTAACAAAGCTTGTCAATTTATGCATTAACCCATGCAAAATCACTAGCAGGCAGTCAAACATATCGTTAGTTATCTTAGTGGCACCATGACTTATGGATTGAGGTTACGGTAGTAAAAAAACCTTGATCTGGTTGCCTATTGTGACGCCGACTGGGTTATAGACTTGGTCGACAGAAGGAGCGTTTGCGGAGCTTGTGTATACCTTGGATATAACCTTTTCTCGAGTGTTAAAGAAACAGCCAGTGTTTTCGAGATCCTTTATGGAGGTTGAATACAGGAGCCTTGCTACTGTAGTTAATAAAATTCTTCGGTTAAAATCTTTGTTAACAGTGTTGATGATTCCTCTCTCTAAACCTCCCATTTTTTTATGTGATAATCTGAGTACAGTGCTTTTGACTACAGACCCAGTGTTGCACTCTTGGATAAAAGCATTTTGAGTTGGATAACTTCTTTGTTCGAGAGAAGGTTCAGTGAAGGGAAATCATAGTAGGCCATGTTTCTTCTGGAGATCAAGTAACAGATGGGCTGAATAAACCTCTTGCTGCTCCTCTGTTTCATAGTATTCGTTTCAAACTCAGAGTTGAGTGTCACTTACCTCTCAGTTTGCAGGGGACTGTATGATAACTAGGTAGTCTATGATTAGTTTTGTATTACTTATTGATCATTGTAGACATAACCACTTGTGTACAAGTGGTATGCTAGCATTGATAGAGTTGTTCTGTACAGCAGCTTTATAAAACCAAATGTAAAATTAAAATCAGAGGTGATATTTAGTCTAACAATAACGATATTTAATTTATAATATATAATAAAAATATTTTTTAAAAATATTTTTTTTTTACGTATTATAATTTGATTATTGTTATTAAATAAAAATTTATTTATTTTTCATAAATTAAATAATTTTTTTAGAAATTAAATATAATATTCCTTTTTTGTGCATTACTCTGTGTCTTCTCTAATCTTTGACACATATGATCTTGTAGAGATTTATAGATTATTTAATTGCATTCCTAGCCATGGCCTAAAGCATAAAAAGAAATTTCCATGAAAGAATCAATTTTCATTACAGGCTGGTAGATATGCTTTCCACGACTTGGATGTACTTAACTTTTGGGTTAAGCTTGCGCATTTAGTAGAGTTGCGGCTAACGTAGCACGATGTTAGTAAATGTTTGTCAATTAATCGAAAATGTGTATAATATGATTATGTAATTAAGAAAAAGAAACAGCTAGCATTGATGAAGGAGGAGGTGTACTTATTTAAGCAGGATAAGAAAATAGGAAAATTTTTGAAGTTCACCGATTTATTCAAAGATAAACAAATTAAAATAACTATGAATGACAATATAAGTGTATCGTGCACATATTTTTAGTCAAATATAACACGTTTAAGTAATGCTATTTATTAATTCATTCGATCGATTTTTAAACCTAAATCAAATTAAACTAAACTAGTTAGTTTATTAAAATATTTGACCTATTCAACAATTTTTTTTAAATGATTTAACCCAACCAAACTAAATCATTATAATTTGATTTAATTTGTTTAGTCAATTTGTCTTCTCAATCTTGTTTTTAATAAATTACTCTTTTTTCTTTTGATTATTATTCTTATTATATAACACTCTTCTCTATTATAAAAATATATATAAATTTTTCTTAAAAATAAGAGTAAAATATTTTTATATTTATTGATTAATACTTTTATTATATGATTATTTTCTCAATTAAAAAAATATACATGAACTTGCCTTAAAAATAAGAGTAAAATACTTTATCCTCCCTTAACTAATGACATAATTAAATGGTTTGTTTCTTTATTATGAAAATATACATGAATAGTTTTAAAAATAAATATGCTACAGTTTAACCAAATATCTTAAATACTTTTTATAAAATAGAAACATATAAGAAAAATAAAATAACACTCTAATGTTCCTTCATCTTTTCTTCTAGTACCAATTATTTATTTTCAACTATTTTATCAGCATCTCCCATTCATGTCTTATGGTATTAATCTCCTATTTTTGTTTCTTGCAAATACATTTTTATACTAATAAAATATGATTAAAGAGAAATGTTTCAATCAATTTTCTAAGTCAACAAAATTGGTATTTTGATAGTCTAAATCATTTCACAAAGAAATATCCCAAGGTATTTATTTCCTATCTCTGTCTTGCTCTCTTACCTTACAACTTTATGTATTATTTGTCAATGAATTGCCTCTATGACCAAAATAAATAAATTTTGTCACACTGAATATCATATTGAGTTTGTTTTTATGAATATCTATTAGTTTAAATAAATGGATGTACAATCATTTATTATCACTATATAGCTTTCTATTGTATGTTAAAATAAAATTTACCACAAAAAAGATAGGATAACAAAACAGGTGAAATGGATAATTGGCATTAGACAAGTGAAGAAAAATTTGAAGGAGTTATTATTATTATTATTTGTTTCTCTTTCATAAAAACTATTTGAATTGAATTAAGTTACAGCATATTGTTTATAGTAAATTATATTCACCTCTCTTGAGGTTTATGAATATTACACAATTACTTCTTCGAATTTTAAATTAAGATAAGAATCTTCAACAAAATTTACATTCACACTCCTTTAAATTTAAAAAAATATATATACAAACCTCTATTATTTTAAATTTTCACAAACATTAATTTTACTTTTTTATTATTTATACTATATTGAATTCAGACTATTTATGCTTTTTTTAAGGATAAATTATTTATAAATTTTGTATAATTTGAAAATAGAAGTTGAATGTTCAGGAGAAGCAAATGTAATTTATTCTATTTTTTTACTTTTAAAGGAAATTTTTATATGTTCTCATGATAAAAGGAAGAGTCATGTAATTAATAAGTAAATTAAGTAAGGAAAAATAATAATATTTTATTCTATATTTTTAGTTTTAAAAAAGATTTGTGTATACTTCTAAAATGAATAAAAAAATTAAAAAAAAAAAGAGTAATTTATTTTTTTATTCAAGAAAAATGTGTGTGTGTGTGTGTGTGTGTATATATATATATTGAGAAACCAGGATGCCTCCATACTAAAAACTGCCTTCACTTCCACAAATAAGTTTAGGATAGGTTAGGCAGGTTGTTTACGAGCAACAAAAAAGGAGTGAAGGAAATAGAGACGCAAAATCAGATTTAAAGAGATATTTTCAGATTAACCAATTCATGTCACACAGATTCATTGATTAGTGAGGCTAATCGATGATTTAAGCTTAACAAAATTTCAGCCTTCAAACATTCGAAGAACCCACAATAATTCGGCTGATGTAATCTTCACAGAAATTTGCATCGTGGAAACCTTTTAAGTACTATAAAAAACATGAGTACCAAGTTTAATTAAAATACCACTGGTTTTTTAGAAACTAGGATGTCTGCATACTAAAAGCTACCTTCACTTGCACAACTAAGAGTGGAATAGGCTAAGCAGGTTATGTTACTTCTCAGTGCAACAAAAAAGGAGTGAAGGAAATAGAGACAAACAGCAGAATCAGATCTAAAGAAATCATTTCAGATTAATCAATTAATGCCTTGCAGATTCATCTATTAAAGAGAGTCAAAGCAATGAATT
The DNA here is from genome assembly GCA_037074535.1 of Gleditsia sinensis. Lineage (NCBI taxonomy): Eukaryota > Viridiplantae > Streptophyta > Magnoliopsida > Fabales > Fabaceae > Gleditsia > Gleditsia sinensis. Next base: position 46,952,913 of record CM073464.1, read on the forward strand.
AAGTTTGACAGAATTTCAGCTTTAAGATATTCGAAGAACCCACAAAAATTGCAAATAATCTCCACAAAAACTTGCATTGAGGTAACCTTTTAAGTATTATAAAAAACACGAGTACCAAGGTTAATTACACTGTCACTGGTATTTAGTAATTTTGAACTGTGCGGTCCCAAGAATTGTAAACATCTGGTAAACCAATAATTACTCACAGGAAGGGTTATATAAAATTTAGGAGCTCCCGCCGAAGGGAAGTGCCAATAAGGCTCAGCTTTAAAGAAAGCACAATTCAAATATTTTCAGATTTTCAGCTTTATCCCTATGAGCAGTGTGAATTCACAATCCAAACCCAGATTTCCAAGTTTAGACCCAAATTTCCTCACAACTCAACTTAGCAGCCAAAGCAACTAGAGCAGTGCCTGTCATCTCACAAATTTACATGAAAGTTGACAAGTTAATAATGGGCCCTCTCATCATTCTCTAACTGCAAGCTTTCAATGCCCCTGACTGCAGTTTCATAATTCTTGACATGAGAAGCATGTCTTCCTGATGATATTCTTTTGGGATCTGAAGTTCCTAGGGGGCAACTTCTTTGCCCACTAGATATTCTGTGAGCAGCTCCAGGACTAGCATCAGTAGCACGAGTACGAAGATCTGATTCACATCCAACAAATGCATCACGGCTACCTGAAACAGCAACTCGCTGAGATGATCCACTTGACTGGCCCAAGATATTGGCGCCTGATAACTGCATGATCACATAAGATGGATATTAAATTAAGTTGGAAAATTAATGTACGTTTTACTTATATTTTGACATCACATCATATTGAGAATCAGTGCAAGTTACAAAGGAACAGCGATGAGATTTCTCAATGAAACCCATGAAAACCATGCACTCCAAAGTCCAATCAACTCATCATGGTATCCTTAATTACAGGGGAATCATAGATGAGTAGATTTTTCTGCTTTGAGAAACTTACAGAATTTAAAATGGGGCCTGACATTTTTCGCCTCACAGAATCCATTGAAACAAGACCAGGAGTTCGTCCTTCTTCCCCTCCTGTGAGAGAGCCGGAGAAGCAAACATAAACCAAAGCTCAAAAGCTAACTAGCTACTATTTAAATTAGGAGAAATATTTACAAAAGATAATAAATAAAATAGAAGAAATAAGACAACTAGACAAGCTATCACAATTTAAAATGGGTAGATGAGACATTAAAAATGGCAATACCAAAGCATTAGCAAGGAACAACAATAACAACAACAACTAAGTCTTTTTCCATTAGTAAGGAACAATAGACAAAATTAAAAATTTATTACTTTTCAAATAATAAATAACGAAATAAGTTTTCATGTGAAAAAAAAAGAGAGGAAGAGAAAAGGTTGATCATGTCGTAGACAGTGGTTAGACTTGAATATACTAAAGAAAACCATACACTAGCGAAGTATGTATACCAAGGTTGTATGTCACACAAACAGAAAATATATATGACCTGTCTATAAAGTAACTTAAAAATACTACCTGTCTGTCTATCAGCATTAGTCACAGCCGGAGGCATTCCAGAACTAGTTCCAGCACTAGGACCCTGTAAAAACAAGCATCTAAAAAATTTAAGCATTGCTAATAAAAAAGACGATTCCAGGAGAAATAAAGGAACAGAAAAACATTTACAAGAGCACGTGCTGGAGGAGTAGCCAGCTGTGATTGCTGATACTTCAAGATGGTCCAGTCAAACACATAGTCAAACTGAAATCCTGTCCCAAATCCCACAAAATACAATGAAAAATGCAAGGTCATGTTGTCCTCCGAAGATTGAAATGGAAAGTATAATTGAAAGTAAACAACAAAAAGAATGCTTTCTAAATGAGATATAGTTCAAACCTTCACGAATAAAGAGGTCACGAAATATCCTTTTGAGGTAAGCATAATCTGGTTTATCATCAAACCTTAATGAACGGCAGTAATGGAAGTATGATGCAAATTCTGTTGGATAACCCCGACACAAGGCCTGGAATAAACAACATAATCTCAGTGTAATTCACCAAAAAGCACATAGTATGTGCATTGAAGGAGGCTAATTATAACTCAACTAACCTCAATCGAGGTAGAAACCTTTTTCTCACTGATTTTCTCGTACTTCTGTTTCTTGGTCCCAGCTTTAAGTCCCTGCCAAGGAAGACTACAAAAAAAACAACAGATCAGATACAGGCTTTCAACACAGCACTGGAAGACAACAAAGTAGGGTACACAGCTATAATCACCTTCCTCTCAGGAAGTACATCAGCACATAACCAAGAGACTCTAAATCATCTCTTCGGCTTTGCTCTATGCATTGATCACCAGAAAAGAACAAGCATCATGTATCCAATGAAGAATCCCAAAATTCTTCCATGCATTAAATAAATGCCACTGAAGAAATATAAGAGGATACATACCAATACCAAGGTGAGTGTTCATGCTTGCATATCTTGCAGTTCCTGTCAAATTCTTATTTTCCCTACAGTATTAATGATCAAATGGATAAAGCATCTTGTAATTCTTGTCGAAAAAACAAATTGGTAAACAAACATAAGCAAAAAGGCCTGGCTATATAAAATCCTGGCTTTTATATGGTAACTACTTCACTGATAAAAATCACAAACTAATCCCATAAACCAGAGACTAAGGTAAAATGGCTGATATTGTACGGAAATAATAAAGTTATGAAAATAAAAACCCAATCTAAATTATCTAAAAAAAAAAAATTCCCCAGATAATACAGTAGACTTTTTTTCAGGGATTCGCCCTGCCCAGGGTGGCATAACCTGCCATGCAGAACCTTTTTTTATTTCAAAAATAATTTATTTTTTTTAAAATATATTACAATATTTATTATAAAAAAATACTATAATAAATTAAAAAATTTATAAACTCCAAAAAAAATTTAAATAAATAAAAAGATATATAATAAAAAAAATTTCCAAACCCAAAACCCAATTTTTTTTTTAAATAAATAAAATTTTATAATAAAGAAATAATTTACAAACCCCAAAATCCTAAACACTATATCTCAAACCCCAAACTCTTAAAACCCTTGAGCTCAAACCCCAAAACCCTAAACCCCTCAGCTTTAAGTACACCAATCCCTGAAACTTTGTTAGTACACTAATCACTACCAATGCAGTTGGTCAATAAACAACTAAAAGTAGAAAATCAAACAACGGTGATGATGCAGGAAAAAGAGCATACCACTGTCTTCAAAGCAATATTATAGCAAGTTAGGAACTAAACCAGACCGGCCTGCCCAACTGGTAAACCAGCAAAAAAACATAAAATCTTAACTCATTCAATCTCTTAGGTAACACAATTTACACTCGTAGGACCCTTTCCCATTAAAGGTGTTTCAAGTACTTTAAAATAATAAAAGTAGAGAGAATGAATTCATAAACTTGAGGTGAAATAAATGCCAAGGAGCAAGCTCTTGTGATGCTTTTTAAGTGGTCAGATGAGTAACTCCGCACTTCCAACAAACTAGATCCAGATAAACAGAGACGAGGGATAAATGCTTAAGATCTACAATCAATGCTCTTAATGACTGATTGGGTTGCTTCTTAATTGCTAAGGTATTGAATGCTTGGTCACTACTTAATGATTTTCTGAAAGCAACTAGGCAGCATAACAAATGTCTTGAATACTAGGGTTCTGATGAGGAAGATGAAGGTAGGAGGTAGCATTTATATTCAAAACAAGGTAGGTGAAGCTAATAAATGCAATGAAAGATGTTGAGACTTAAGGCACGGCTGACAACTAAGTATTTTTGGGTGGTCATTAAATGCAAACTGGGTTCAGAATTTTATATGTCTCTTCTAAGCATGGAGAAGGCAATCTTTGCCTTCTTCAACCTAGCGCATAAGTGCATAGTTGTCAAAATCGTGCGATTCATGATTCAACTTGATTCAAATGCCCAACAATTCTAATCATGCAGTGAATCGAAGTTTTGCAAGAATTATTGCTTGAATCACCATAATTGTGCAATTCAGAACGGAAATCATGGATTGCACAATTCTGAAAATTACAGAAGTTGTTCATGCAGGGGTCATGCTTCTTGGGTTGTTAATGACCCACACAACCCAATTTGAATTTTATCACTTTTTTTTTAAATAAAAAATGAGACAGACCAGCAAAACACAACATTCTGTCTCATTCTATCCTACTAGGACTCTTAAACTTGTTTTAATTAAAATAGGAATGCTTGCAAGTTACGAACTCCTCAAATAATATCACAATAGGAGACTAAGAGTCTTCAAACCTACACAAACTCTTTTATAACAAGCAATTCTTCTTTGCAGCTTGAATAGTAAATACAATTCCCAAATCCTATTTCCCATAGCTTTATGCCTTTGTGGATTGTGGCTTTGACACATCCTTACACATTTGAATTGAGCCTTTGAGTCTTTGACAGTTTACAGTTTGACGTAGTGGTGAAGCTTTTGAGAAATTTGTGTTGCTTTGCTATTAGTAATTTGGTATAGCTATGGCTTCAAAAAAAGAGGATGAAAAAAAATTACCGGGGATCATGGAAAGTCTCTTAATAATATATTACATGTTAAATGTAACTATTGTCCCAAACAATGTGGGAAAGTGCATTTAGGATGACACATCACATAGCTTGAATGCACAAAGAAGTTGCTCCACGTGAACAAGTGGTAAGGAATTTATGTGAGAAAATTTTAGATGATGCGAACAAAATTGATGATAATATTGTTGAATGCTTTGATGACGAAGTGATAGCCCTACAATCCAATGTCATAGGTTTTGATGATGACAAATGTATATGTGTGATGTCATATATTGCATAGACATGATTTTGATCTTTAATATGTTATATGTTACCTTTGAATCATGCTCTATGCACCATGCATATAACATATATGCAATAGTGTTGTAAAATGTTTATATCTTACAAAATTGGATATATGTTTGAATCATGTATATTGTACTTTAGACTAACTACTTAGTTTACAAGATAAACTCTTATCTATGTAGGTTGGTCTAAAGCAAGAAGCTTGGAGAAAGATACTCTCAGAAATAAAGAAAAAAGAGTGAAGACATAGAAACTTGGAATGCCAAGCCACCATGTATCTATCAAAGGAATGCATCAAGCTTATATGGATTCAAGAAAAAGGAACCAAGGTTGAAAATGCTTTTAAAACTCTCTTAAATTTGGTTCAGTTTGTTGGCTGATTAGTTTGTAAAAATGCTTAAAACAAAGTTTTTCAAAATGCTATAGAAGCCTAAGTTTAACAGGCATCTATAGGTTTATAATGGAGCAATTTTACAAATTAAGTAAGCCTTAGACGCCTATTGGCTTCTGGATTTTGAAAAATAACAATTAGAAGCACCAATGAGCGCCTATAGCAGCCAACAGATGCCTAAATTGTTCTAGAATTTTGAATTACAGAACAAGAAGGCGGCTTCTGGATTTTGAAAAATAACAGTTAGAGGCACCAATGAGTGCCTATAACAGCCAACAGACGCCTAAATTGTTCTAGAATTTTGAATACAGAACAAGAGGCACCTATAGTTTTTAACAGGTGCCCGTAGACGTTCTAAAAATATGGAATCAAGTATTTTTCACAACAACAGATGCTTATAACTTCTAACAAGCACTTAATGCATAATTGAGAGAGAAATTTATAGTCTCATAATGATCAAATTTCATTGATTTCAGTTGTAAATGACCCTCAACAGCTATAATCTTCATTTATCTTTAAATAATGAGTTCCTTGAATGTTGGCAAGTATAAAAAGCCATGCTTAATCCGTATTTCATCTTTGAACTCTTGCTTTTCTATATTTTTCTAATATAGACTGGAATTGTATTACATATACTGTCAGAGAATAATTGTGCTTCTACATCTTTTCTTTCGTGAGGTTTGTGTCAAGGAAAGGGTCCTTGACGTGATTCAATGTGGGAACCCAATTGAGAATTGTTGTACGCGGTTGCACAAGAAAACCCAATTTTCAACTCTTTGTAGTTGTGTTTATGTAGTAGCTCACAAGAACCTATGTTAAACTTTTGATGGTTAGTGAAAACACTCAAGTTGTGACTTGGAGACTAGATGTAGAGTCGTGGTTGAGCTTCATGTTTGCTTCTCTCTCTTTAGCCTTTGCTCTTTAAATTTGTTGTAATATAATTCTGAATTATTTTATATATAATTCTGTTTTGTTTTGTGGTTTTTCTAAAATGGCATTTTCCTTAAGCTTGCACAATCTTCTGTTATAGTATTCTGTCATATAATTTCTCTAATATAAGTTTCTAGTTTATAATGCATATATTTTTCTAATATTATTTTGCACTAATCTTTATGCTTTGTTAAAAGTATAGCTTTATCCTTGAGCTATCTTGCTTGAATGATGCAACAATTTTTACATGTTTACTCAGATATTTAAAGTGTCCATTCATCTTTTAAATTAACTTCATCGTCAAAGGCTTTTTGTTTTGAGTTTTTGAAAACCTTCCATGCTTTATTGAAACATCCAATTCACCCCCTTGAGTATGGGTTGCCTTGCCTAACATAAAGAAAAGCAATAAAATAATATAGTCAATAGATGCTTTTGTTATAAAAGGGATGGGAGAAGGCACATCTAACTTGATAAGAAAACAAACTTTAAATGAAATGGTTAAGGACAGAGAGTTGGTTGTCAAAGATATATGTAGATGTATACATTGCAATGTATTGCCATTTAATTTGGTAAAGATAACTTTATTTATTAATATGGTGAAATCTATAAATGAATATGGTAGAGGCTTAAAGCCTTCTATTTATAGTAGTCAAATTGCGTTTCAAATTGTGAACCGGATAATTTATTTTTGAATTGAAAATCATATCAAATTGTAAGATTCACAAATACATTGAAGAATAATTTAAAAATAAAATACTTAATTTAATATATTTATTATAATAATTCTAAACATAATTAACTTTAAAAGATGAGGATTGAAACTTAAGAGTCCAGAGGAACTCACCTTTGCTATCCAAACAAAGGAGAAGATTGATAGTAAAGAATACCTTGCTAAACTTACCTCTTTTTTTTGGTACGTCCAAACTAACTCACTTTCCCCAACCCCCCCCCTAGGGGGCCCCGAGGCGGGGTTGCTAAACTCAACTTTGAGTTTGAATAAGTTTAGAATTGTGAAGAAGAAATGGTGTCTTTTGAGTTTGAATAGATTTAGAGTTGTAAAGAGAAAAAGTTATTTAAAGATTGCCTATCTGTGTTTGTTAGAATTAATATAAATAGATTATGAATCAATTAAAATTATATGTAATCAAGAGAATTATAGTAACGGTCATATCCATTAATTTAGTGATTGTAATTATGTTTGTAATTAATGGTTTGTTTATATATTTTTCTATAAATATCAGAGATTAATGTAGACCTCTCTCACGAATTACATTCTTACTATTCTAATTTTTTCTTTTCTTTTGTCTGATTTTACATGGTATCAGAACCTGAGAAAAACATAAATTAGTAGTCTTTTTCTTTTCTATCAATTTTCTCTCTTTTTTACTTCCAAAAAAAAAAAGGGAAAATGATCGTCGTGTTGCAGAAGCTACAAAGCCTCTGCCAAAGACGTTGTTGCCTAAGCCAATGTACTAGACCACCACAGACAGATGTAACCAAGGAATCATACCACCACAGGTAGTTGTGTCCAGCCATCCCCCACCACCAACAGTCCTTCGACATCCCTCCGGCCACCACAAGTTGAGCATTTTCTATAGTCCTGTTGTGCAACAACCTCTCAGTCACCCAATAAGTACCAAAAACCATCTCAACCACATTAGAGAGTGCCGAAATTCATCCTTGGCACATACTTAACTGCTGCTTCGGCCACTTTGCTCTCTCTGTTAATGGTATTTTGCTGTGACAAGTTTGTTTTTGGTTGGTTGCTACTTTGGTCACTTTGCTTTTACTATGATAGGATAGTTTTTAGGTTGCTTTCTTCATTCACATGTGATGGCTTCCTCCTCCTTGGTATCCACTACCCCAAAATTGGGTATTTTCCCTCCAGTAATATTTGAGTTTCCTGTCATTACCACATAAAAATTAACTGAATCCAATTATTTTTCATAAATTGCCTTTGTTGAAATATGGTTCCTTGGTCAAGGTCATGAAGACCATCTAATAAAAGAATTAAATGATATTCCTAAAATTGATTGACTTGCTTGAAAAAAATTAAACCATCAATTATGTGATTTGTTATAGCATTTTGTCGATTCTAAGCTATTGCCTTTTCTATATGCTTATAATACTTTTCATACTTTTTGGAGAAAAATTAAGTCTCTGTACTAATGACATTTAGCGCTATCATTCGGTAGTAGAAAAGATGACGAGTTTGAAACAACTCAACTCGAATATAAATACTTATCCAAGCTTAGTTCAGTCAGTAAAGGAAGAGTTTAATGAGTTGTTGCCTATTACTGCTGATGTTGATGAACAAGTCCTCACTCTCGTTGGATAAAAACATGAACTTGAACCAACTCGCGAGCAAATTCTTTCTAGTTCTAACATTCCATCTTTAGATAATATATTTGCTCGCTGCTTGTGTGTCTTTGAACCAGCTCCTCTGAAGACTGAAGGTATACTATCTAATAGCTCTTGCTTCCCATGTTACCAATCATAGCAGAATAAGTAATGTTGTCTAGAGTGGCAACCATAATAAAAGGTCACGCTCTCAGTACACCTACTGCCATAAGCTTGGTCATACTCGAGATAGGTGTTATTCCCTCCATAGTTGTCCAGCAAAAGCTGCTCATCTTGTTCAAGCGGACAACTCTAAGACTATTCCACCATCGACATTAGTCTCTTGGTCCGAAGCAAATTATCAAGAATTCTTACAATATCAGGTCACTAAAAGTGTTGCTAGTTCCATTACTTCCATTGCCCATACCTGTAATCTTATTGCCTGCCTTACATAGTCACCTTCCTCAAAGTCTTGGATTTTAGACTCAAGTGCTTCAAATCATATCTCTGATAACCCTTATCTTTTCTCAAAAATTGATTTTTCATATCCTCTTCCTATTGTTATTCTTATTAATGGTTCAAATACTGTTACCAAAGGTACTGGTCAAGTATAACTACTTCCTTCCCTAGTTCTTGAGTCTGTTCTTTATATTCTTAGTTTTCTTTTCAATCTCATCTTTATTAATAAACTTATTCGAACCTTGAATTGGTCTATGACTTTTTTTGGTTCTTATGTGATTATACAAGATCAACTCTGCCTATATTCGTATAGCCGGTTCCAAACCCGAATAAAAGAGGAGGGTTGGTTGTGTTAGGCGTGCAGCAACCAACGTAAAACTTTTTCGTAGCTACATGAACATGGATAAACGAAACAATAGTGTTAAAATTAGGTTGTTGCCCGAAAGCAACACGCTGTATAACTCAAGTATAGTGTCAAAAGAGCAAGGGCCGCTGTATCAGCGCCTGGATGCAGTGAAAAATAAGCAAGGGTTCCCACACTTTAATAAACAGGTGTAGACAAAAAAATTAGCTCATGAGAGTAGGATCCATTTTAGAACTTGGAATGTAGTCACACTCATAGAAAAATCAATGGAAATAGTTGATACCATGATTAGGAGAAGGATAATATCATGTGTCTACAAGAAACTAAGTGGGTAGGAAAAAAGGCAAAGGAATTAGATTCTTCAGGTTTTAAGCTTGGGTACATTGGCAAGACAAGAACTAGCAATGGTGTAGGTATAATAGTTGATAAAGAGTAGAAGAACAATAGAGTAAATGTGAAAAAATTAGAAGATAGGATTATAGCTTTAAAACTTGTAATTGAGCGGGACACTTTTAATGTGTTTTGTGTATATGCACCCTAAGTTGGATTATAGGAGCATCACAAGAGAACTTTTTTGGAAGATCTAGAAAGTTTGATTCAAAAAATACCTCTGAGAGAAAAGATTTTCCTAGGAGGGAATTTGAATGGTCATGTTGGGAGAGAATCTAAAGGATACGAGGGTATACATGGAGGTTTTGGATTAGGAGAAGCAAATGAAGAGGGTAAAACTATTTTGAATTTTTCTTTAGCCTATAATTTTACCATAGTAAATACTTGTTTTAAAAAGCGGATAGAACATCCTATCACATACAAGAGTGGAGAAGTAAGCTCTCAAATAGATTTCTTCTTGGTAAGAAAATCAGATAGAAAATTTTGCACAAATTGTAAAGTCATATATGGAGTGAGCTTGACTACCCAACACAAAGTTTTAGTTTTGGACGTACGAATTAAGAGAAGAGTAGAAAGAAAAAATAAGAAAACAATTCCTAAAATTAGGTGGTGGTCTTTGAAGAATGAACAACAAAAGAATTTTCAAAGAAGAGTGGAAGAAGAAGAGCTTTGGGAGATATAGGGAAATGCTAATGATATGTAGGACGAGATGGCCAAAGGATTAAAAATATAGTAAGAGAGATATTTGGAGAATCAAGAGGCGTTGGACTAAAGGGTAAAAAATCTTGGTAGTGGGATGCAGAGGTGCAAGATAAGATTAAAGTTAAAAGAAAGTGTTATAAGGAGTAGCACTTATGTAAAGATAATGAAAATTGGGATAAATATAAAGTGGCTAAGAAAGACGCTAAGAAAGCTGTGAGTGAAGTTAGATCTAGAGCTTTTGAAGGGTTATATCAATCTTTAAGAACTAAAGATTGAGAAAGAAAAATTTACAAGCTTGCAAAGGGTAGGAAAAGAAAGACAAGGGATCTAGATCAAGTGAAATGTATTAAAGATGAAGAGGGTAATGTTTTGGTAAGGGAGCAAGATATCCAAGCACGATGGAGGAGTTACTTTCAAAGACTTTTTAACGAATGACATGAATTGACTTGTGACTCTGACAGACTTAATATTGCAAAAAATGACCGTAATTATACCTTTTATCGTAGAATTCAAGAGCTTGAAGTAGAGAAGACTTTGAAGAGAATGAATAATGACAAAGCAGTAAGTCCTGATAATATACCTATTAAGGTGTGGAAAAGTTTAGGAAGGAAATGTATAAGTTGGTTCACTAAGTTGTTTAATGTGATAATGAAATCTAAAAAAATACCAGATGAATAGAGAAGAAGTACTTTAATCCCTATCTATAAAAATAAAGGAGACATACAGAATTGTTCCAACTATCGGGGGATTAAACTCATGAGCCACACTATGAAGTTATGGGAGAAGATCATTGAGCAAAGATTAAGATAAGAGATTCAAGTTACAGAGAACCAATTTGGTTTTATGCCAGGAAGGTCAACTATGGAAGTAATTTATTTACTACGGAGATTGATGAAAAGGTATCAAAGAAGACAAAAAGATTTGCATATAGTTTTTATTGATCTGGAAAAGGCATATGACAAAGTGTTAAGAGAGATTTTATGGAAGGCTTCAGAGAAGAAATGAGTACGTATTGCATATATTCGACCAATCAAAGACATGTACAACAGGATAATGACTTGCGTGAGAACACAAAATAGAGACACAAAAGATTTTCTCACAACTATTGGACTACATCAAGAGTCTTCTCTAACTCTGTATTTTTTAATTTGATTTTAGACGCAGTTACTGAACATATACAAGATTTGAGGCCTAATTGTATAATTTTTGCAGATGATATAGTCTTAGTTAGTGAATCGAAAGAAAAAATAAGTATTAAGTTAGAGTCATAGAGACAAGTTTTAGAAACACATGATTTTTGTATAAATAGAAATAAAACAGAATATATGGAATGTATTTTTAGTAAGAGACGAACAAATACGAATGTAGATGTAAAACTTAGAGACTATATATTAAAACAAGTTACAAGTTTTAAATATCTTGGGTCCATATTACAAAATGACGGCGAAGTAAAGGATGACGTAAACCATAGAATTTAAGCTGGATGGATGAAATGGAGGAAAACTTCGAGTGTCATTTGCGATAAAAAAAAACCGCTCAAAGTTAAAGAAAAATTCTACCGTACGGCTATAAGATTTGCTATATTGTATGGTACTGAATGTTGGGCGCTCAAAAGACAACATGAGGATAAACTCAACGTTGCAGAGATGAGAATGTTGCACTGGATGTGTAGAGACACCAGAAGAGATATGATTAGAAATGAGTGCATTAGAGAGAAGGTTGGTGTAGCACTTATTGTGGAGAAGATGGTTGAATCTCGCTTAAGGTGGTTTAATCATGTGTGAAGACCTGCAGAAGCCCTAGTGAGAAGAGTATATCAGATGGAAAATAGTCCAATAGTTAGAGGTAGAGAAAGGTCAAAGAACACAATAAGTGAAACTATTAAGAATGATTTAATAGTTAATAACTTATTTATTGATCTCATTCATGATAGGCTACTACGGCGCCGTTTAATCCATGTAGCCGACTTCACCTAGTGGGAAAAGGTTTAGTTGTTGTATGTGATTATACAATATTAGAGTACTATTAGACGATTAAAATCGGACGTGAATCACAAGGGTTATATCATCTTACTATACCCACATTTTCAGCAATCTGCACTACCTCTGCCTCTCTAACTATGTTTCATCATTGTTTGGGACACCTGGCCTACGTAAAGCGCAACAAATCGTGACCAATATTTCTTCTTTCACGTCTTTAGAATGTAAATCAAGTCAGTTTCGTAAACATACTCGTGTATCTTTTCTTAAGTAAAGTCAAAATAAAGTTGAGTCCCCATTTTCCTTAGTTCATAATGTTGTTTAGGGACCTATTCACCATCGTTCTATTTTAGATTTTAAGTATTTTGTAACTTTTATTTATGAGTACTCTCGATGTACTTGGTTGTGTATAATGAAGAATCAATCTAAACTATTTTCTATTTTTAAAAAAAAAATTCACAAAGATTCATACCCAATTTAATACATCTATTAAAATTTTACAAATTGATAATACACATGAATATTTTTCTGTCTCTTTAAAATTTTATGACTGCACAAGGTATTGTTCATCAATTCTTGTGCTCACACACCACAAAAAAATGGTGTAACTGAACACAAGAATTGTCATTTAATTGAGACAACTCGCACTTTGTTACTTGTAGTTATGCATTTCTTACAGCTTGTAACTTAATCAACCATATGCCTTCTTCAATGCTCAAAGGTCAAATCCTCATTCTCTCATATTTTCAGGTCAACTATTGTATTATCTCTCTTCTTGTGTCTTTAGTTGTGTTTTTTTTGTTCATAATAATATTCTAAGTCGTGATGAGCTTGCCATTAAGTTTTTTAAATGCATCTTCTTGGGATATTCTAAATTGCAAAAAGGGTACTGGTGTTATTCTCCCTTAGCTCATCAGTTTGTACTGCAGATATTATCTTTTTTGAGCAGTCTTCTTATTATCCACCCTCATTTTGTTGATTACTCTATTGTTACTTGTGCTCTTCCTCTTCCCTATCTTGATTTTTTCATTATTCCATTTCCTGACACTACAGCTTCACCTCCATAGTAAGCTCCACCTCTCCAGGTTTATCATCATCGTGTACGCACTCCTACAGACCTTGTGGATATTCTTGATGATTCACTCCCGACTCCAACTTCAAAACCTGCTTCAAACATGTCTCTTGCTGATAGCTTTTCTATTGTTGTTCGAAAAGGTATTCACTCTTCTCATAATCCCCATCACGTCTACAATTTTATGTTATCATCAGCTATCATCTCCTTATTATACTTTTGTGTTGTCTTTGTCTTTTGTCTCAATTCCTCATATTGTACAGGAAGCTCTAACTCATCCTAAGTGGTGATAAACAATGGTTGATGAAATGACTATATTACAATCACGTGGCACTTGGGACTCAACACATTTACCTCATGGCAAGTCTCCTGTTGGTTTCATTGGATTTATACAGTTAAAATTGGGCCTAATGGTACCGTTAATAGCCTCAAGACTCATTTGGTTGCCAAAGGTTATACCGAAATTTTTTGGTTGGATTATGGTGATACCTTCTCTCTGATTGCAAAAATTGTTTCCATTCGACTTATGTTATCCATTGCCGCCATGCGACATTGGCTTTATAAATTTTATATTAAGAATACTTTCCTTCATGAAAATCTTGAGAAGGAAGTGTATATAAAGCAACCATCTAGATTTGTTGTTTAGGGGAAGTTTGGACTAGTATGTAGATTGCGATGGTTTATGATTTACAACAATCTCCCTAGGCTTGGTTCTAATTATCAGTTAGCCGACATCGTCACCAAGTCCCTAGAAAGTCCATGAATAAAATATATTTATAACGAACTTGGTGCATATGAATTGTATGTTCTAGCTTGAGGGAGTATTAGAATTAATATAAATAGATTATGAATCAATTAAAACTATGTGTGATTAGAGTGTATCAATTATATCCCTTAATTTAAGATATTATAGTAATGATCATATCCTTAATTTAGAAATCGTAATTATGTTTGTAGTTAATGATTTATTTGTATATTTTTCTATAAATATTAAGGACTAATGTAGGCCTTTCTCACAAACTACATTCTTACTATTCTTTTTTTCTCCTTTCTATTCTCTTACAGTGTTTGAATAAGTTTAAAATTATCATGAGAAAATGTTATCTATTTTTTAATTTTTTTAAGAAAATAAATAAATAAATATTATTTAAAAAATTAAAATGCCTTCCTCCTACGTTCACTAATCTATTCATGGAAGTTTAATTGTTTCCCTGTTTTAGACTTTCAGTAATAAAGAGCTATGTTTTGGCAAAAGTCGAATAGGTTTTAGACAATAATGTAAAACGTGTTTTGGCCTTAATGTAAAAAAAGAAAAAGAAAGAAGAGTTACAAAAGGTTTTTAGAAAGGAGATGAACAAGATGTCGTGCAACCATGGCAGAAACTCGCACTACAAACGCCCGTGCCCAACTTCAAAATAGCAAAATCGTATAATTCTACAATTCTTGCTAGAATCGCACCAATCTATGTGATTTTGACAACTTAGGTGCTTCAGTTGGTGGCCATTTGAATTGTGACGAAGCTACTTATCATGAAGCTAGGGTTTCATATTTAAAGAAAGTTGATCTTGCTCACAATAAGAAAAATATAGGAGTGAATGGAAGAAAACAAATTGTACATTGATGTTAGATGGGTGAACTAATGGAAAGAGTAGGTCCCTTATTAATTTTCTTGTCTATAGTCCAAAAGGATTGTTTTTATGAAATCTATTGATACTAGTAATGTTATTAAAGATGCTGAACAAAAATGTTTGAATTGCCTAATGATAGGGTGGAGGAAATTAAAGAGCAAAATATAATTCAAGTAGTGACTAATAGTGCATCAACACTTGTATCTTCTAAAAGAAAGTTGATAGAAAAAAGAAAGCAACTCTTTTGGTCTCTTTGCTCAACCCGTTGTCTTGATTTGATTCTTGAAGACATTGGTTCCATTCCAGACACAATGGACAAGGCCAAAAAAAATTACAGCTTTCATTTATAGGCATATAGGTGCTCAATTTGTACAGGAGCTATTCTAGAAATGGAGTTAGCAAGGTCAGCAATTACAAGATTTGCTACCTCTTATCTAACAATAAGATCTATTTTGGATCAAAAGATAGTTCTTTGACCTACGTTTGCATCAGAAGAAAGGGCTAAAAGTTGTTATACTTCTAGAATTAAAGCTAAAGTTGTAGAAAATATGGTTTTGGCTAACCCAAGATTTTGGAAATCCATAAAATAGGGCTTGATTTGTGTGGGTCCTCTTGTGAAAGTATTGAGAATTCTGGATGGTGACTCAAAGCAAGCCATGGGTCACATATATGAGGCCATGGATAAAGCAAGGAACAAATAGCAAAGAATTTTGATAATGCGAAAAGCAAATACAAGAAGGTATGGGAAATCCTAGACAACCATTATGACTATCAAATCCATCCATCTTAATCTTAGGTTAAGTATTTTCTTTATATAATTTTTATAATATTTTTATAGCTTATTATAGTTCTTATAAAAATGTTTAAAGTTTACTATAATAATTTTATAGGCTCCATTATTATTCAAATTTCAACCCTTGGTTCTGAAGTAAAAATGGGGAGGTATAGAACAATGGAGAAGATGTGTTCAAATACGGAAACAAGAGTCAAAATTAATGTACAAGTTGAGAGGTTTACCAAGACAAAGGGACTCTGGATATAGTTGGGCAATTGCAAATAGAACGAGAAACAACCTAGTAATTAACTTACTGATTACAGTTATAACTTTTAACATTAAGTAAGTAACATTTAAATATTAACAGTAATATTATATATCTTTCTTTGATAGCTTTATGGTGGAAAATGGTATTAGAGATGAATAAAAAGAACTACAATCACTTGCTATTCACTTTTTAAGCCTCAATTGTAGTGCTACAAGATGTGAGATATTGGATGTCTTGACATGTGCATTCAAAGAAAAAAAACCGCTTGGAGCAACAAGGGTCGAATGCTCTTGTATGTATTAAGTATAATCTTCAACTTGAAATGAAGCAAAAGTGTAGGGAGGAGAAAGGAGATACATAAGATCCTATTTCTCTATTGGATGTTAAATATAATGATGAATGGATTACTAAGAAATAAGAACCTTACTTAGTGGTGGGAGATAACTCTTAGATGGATGTCCAAAAGTGTGTCAACATTGATGAAGAAGCTCCAAATAAAAAGAGAAGAGACCAAAGTCCAAACTTCATAAGTTCATTCTTATTTCTTAACTTTTAAATTCCAAAATTATACTTTCTCACTTACATATATATGTTTCAGTTCAAGAAACCTTAGTGCTGTTGGCAATGCAAACAAGAAGAGCAAAGGAAAAGCGATTGTGATACATGATGAAGTGGAAGAAATTGGAGATAGTGGTGCCAATGTTATTGAAGAGGAAGAGAATGAAGAGTTCGTTTAGATGACAATGATTATAGCAACATTAATCTTGAGGAGGATTATTAGACTTCATTAGTTTACTTTAATCATTTAGGTCTAGTGATATAGGAATCTATGATTTATGAACCTTATTATGTCAGCACGTCTTTTTAAGACTTATAATTACTTAACTTTTAAATTATTGGGGTTAATATATTATTTTGAGTATTTTGTTTATACTATTTGCTTATACATATTTTATACTATATATTTTAAGTTATTTTTCAATATGTTCTTGAATTGTATGATTCTATATGATTCACAATTCATGATTTAAAAATAAACCATCCTATTCACAATTTGACAACTATGCATAGGTATGCTCTAGGTACCTTGTACCTCTAACCATAGGGACTGCAAGAATTGACAGCTCAGGTAGAAAAGGGAAGGTTAACTTTAAGCAGGCCAAAAGTAACTAAAAATTGGGAGTCTACCTCTCTAGGTCCTAACTTATATTAATGTAGCAAACCCAAGAAATCTCATTCGTGAACCTTAAATTGGTTTGGAACTAACCATACAAACTTAGCACAAGGGCACCTTCATCTAATCCAATTAAGCCCCTAGCATGAGCAATTCCCTAACCTAGGTTGCCTTCGACCTTGTCCTAGCCAGAGGCCTTTACTTTAGTTCTGACAACTATGCATAGGTATGCTCCAAGTACCTTGTAGCTCTAACCATAGGGACTCCAAGAATTGACAGCTCAAGTAGAAAAGGGAAGGTTAACTTTAAGCAGGCCAAAAGTAACTAAAAATTGGGAGTCTACCTCTCTAGGTCCTAACTTATATTAATGTAGCAAACCCAAGAAATCTCATTCGTGAACCTTAAATTGGTTTGGAACTAATCATCTAAACTTAGCACAAGGGCACCTTCATCTAATCCAATTAAGCCCCTAGCATGAGCAATTCCCTGACCTAGGATGCCTTCGACCTTTGTCCTAGCCTGAGGCCTTTACCTTAGTTTCTTATTGACTATGCTTGCACTACAATCTTTGCTTTAGAGTGGATTTTTTTTTGTAGGAGAGCTTCAGTGCTCCTCAACCTTCTCCCTTTTTATTTTGTTATGCTATTGTCTCACATTCTCTTACTTATTTCAAGTAGGAGATCTGCCTCAGGGGTTAGCATCCTTAGGCAAATAAGCTAAACTTTAATTGGTCATTCTTTTGGACCTTCTCTCCATCCCATGATGTCTTTATTCTTGATGGCCTCCCCGAAGCATACTTGCTTGCTTCCTTCTCTTTCCCTCTAGGATAATTGCTTTATCTTGAGGAAAACTTGGTATTTGTTCATTTCTAGGCCTCATGAGGATCCCCCTTGCTATATCAATCTTTAAGAATTAAAGATGGAGAAAGAAAAATTTACAAGTTTGCGAAGGGTAGGGAAAGAAATACAAGAGATCTAGATCAAGTGAAACATATTAAAGACGAAGAAGATAATGTTTTGGTAAAGGAGCAAGATATCCAAACACCATGGAAAAATTACTTTCAAGAACTTTTTAACGAAGGACATGAGTAGACCTGTGACTCTAACAGACGAAATATTGCAGAAGAGGACCGTAATTATACTTTTTATCGTAGAATTCAGGAGTTTGATGTAGAGAAGGTTTTGAAGAGAATAGACAATGGTAAAACAGTAGGACCCAATAATATACCTATTGAGGTGTAGAAAAATTTAAGAAGGAAATATATAAGTTGGCTCACTGAGTTGTTTAATATGATAATGAAATTTAAGAAAATGCTGGATGAATGGAGAAGTACTTTAATCCCTATCTATAAAAATAAGAGGGACATACAGAATTGTTCTACTTATCGGGGGATTAAGCTCATGAGCCACATTATGAAGTTATGAAAGAAGATCGTTGAGCAAAGATTAAGACAAAAGACTCAAGTTACAGTAAATCAATTTAGTTTTATGCCAAGAAGGTCAACTATGGAAACAATTTATTTACTACGAAGATTGATGGAAAAGTATCAAAAAAAACAAAAAGATTTGCACATGGTTTTTATTGATATGGAAAAGGCATATGACAGAGTGCTAAGAGAGATTTTATGGAAAGCTTTAGAGAAGAAAAGAGTACGTAATGTGTATATTCGAATAATCAAAGACATGTACGACAGGATCACGACTTGAGTGAAAACACAAAATAGAGACACAAAGGATTTTCTCACAACTATTGGACTACTTCAAGGTCCTTCTCTGAGTCCGTATCTTTTTAACTTGATTTTGAACACAGTTACTGAACATATACAAGATTTGAAGCCTCAATGTATGATTTTTGCAAATAATATAATCTTAGTTGGTGAATCAAATGAGGAAATAAATATGACGCTAGAGTCGTGGAGATAAGTTTTGGAAACATATGGTTTTCGTATAAGTAAAAATAAAACATAATATATAAAATGTATTTTTAATAAAAGACAAACAAATACGAATTTAAATATAAAATTTAGAGACTATATACTAAAACAAGTTATAATTTTTAAATATTTTAGGTGCATTATACAAAATGACGGCAAAGTAATGGTAGACGTAAACCATAGGATTCAAGCTGGATGGATGAAATGGAAGAAAGCTTTGAGTGTCATTTGTGACAAAAAAATGCCGCTCAAAGTTAAAGAAAAATTCTACCGTACAGCTATAAGACCTGTTATATTATATAGTACTGAATGTTGAGTAGTCAAAATACAACATGAAGATAAACTTAACGTTGCAGAGATGAGAATGTTACGCTGGATGTGTAAACGCACCAGAAGAGATATGATTAGAAATGAGTGCATTAGAGAGAAGGTTGGGGTAGCACTTATTGTGGAGAAGATGGTGAAATCTCACTTAAAATGGTTAAATCATGTGTGGAGAAGACCTACAGAAGTTTTAGTGAGAAAAGTAGATCAAATGGAGAATAGTTCGATAGTTAGAGGTAGAGAGAGTTCAAAAAAATAATAGGTGACTATTAAGAATGATTTAATAATTAATAACCTATTTATTAATCTTATTCATGATAGGCCACTGTAACGTTGTTTGATCCATGTAGCTAATCTCACTTAATAGGAAAAAACTTAGTTGTTGTTCACGAGGGTCCCCCTTCACAACACCCAACTAGTTCTTCATGACCTTCATGAGTCCTCGCTGAGATGTAATCCTTCACTCTTTTATCTTGCCCTAGTGATGGGTCATCACAAGGTGTTCTTTGGCACCTCTCAAAAATAATTTTGACCTTTGTTACTATTTTCTCAAGTGCCTTGGTGAGGCCAAGGTGCTAGGGTACATAGCACTTTCTCTATGAATGTCAAGAAGCCATAGGAACAAGATGCCCACGGGAAGATGGACTTGGCCACTTGTGTATCATCTACGTATTTATATAGGGTAAACATTCAAGTTCTTTTTACTCCCAATGTGGGACTCGCCGTATGCCATTATTTTTTCAATAATACTCTTTCATTCCTAATTTTGATACTGCCTATAAAGCAGGACACATCTATTTTGAGACATGTTAGAAATCGGCACCGCCACAACACATTGATAGTCACGTGTACGATTGTGTCCAAATAAAAAAAAAATTCAAAAAACATTTTTGCAAATAAAGTGAAAACAACAAAAAAAAAAACATATATAGAATGAGACCAGAAATCCCATCTCAGGGAGATGATAATTTTTTTTTCTTAATTTTCCTTTTATAAATAAATAATTTGAATAATATATTTTAACATCTTTTTATTTGATAGATTTTTTTTGGACTTAATTTCACATACTAAGAATATTAGACAATTTGAGTTATGTTTCTCCGTGAAAGTACATCAGTAAATTAAAATTTTAAGAAATTCGTACTTAAATATGATATATATATATATTTAAAGATATTATACACACCCACACACATATATGTGGTGTTTTTTTTTTTTTACATATTTTATGTTTGACATGTTAATTTGTTCCTGTTAGTTTCCGTACTTAATAAGATGCTACATAGAGTGACAACTAGGAAATAATATAAAAATAAAAATACTTATAAATCAAATATTAAGATATTTTTATCAAATTTTTCATTTTATTTATTCTAAAACATTTTATTTTGTAAAATTGTACATTTTCATGTATTAAATACAACAACAACTAACTCTTTTCCCACTAGGTGGGGTTTTCATGTATTAAATATTAATAATAAAAAAATACTAAATTGACTTTTGTTATATAATTATTTTCTAACAAAAAAAATCTTATCATATATTATTTTGTATATATAATGATATTTTTCACAACTTACTCTTTAAAATATTAAAAATACTTTTATGCTATTTTAGTTTTAAACAGTTCAATTGGTTTGATGCATGACCCAGCATCTTCACCAGGTCCACGGCCAATCCAATTCAATAACTATGCTTTAAAGCATAATTTTGAAAATTAGGAAAATAGGTGAATTTCACATGCAAAGGAAGATTCGCAATTTTAGGAAAGGTCATGCATTGAACTTCTTTCAGAATTGTTTAATTATTTTTTCATTGACTACCCCAAACAAATTATCATTGAAAGCACACTAAGTATTCTCTAGAACCACAAGTTTAATTATTAAGTAAAGAAATAGGAGTCCTAGTTTTAGCAGGGAAAAAAGCAGCTTCAAGGCCTGTTTGAAAACTCAAGTCAGTGCTAAAAGTGAAAAGTTCAACACTGAAAATGATTTTGTTGTGTTAATGAAAAAAACTACCAAAAATGAATTTTTTAAGAGTAAAAAATGGCGAAGGTATTCAGCAGAAGGAAGAAGTGTTATCAAAAGGCGAAAAGACAAAAAGCTATTGAGATGGCAAGCCCCAAACTAAATCACTCCAATGCAGTGTGATGGAGCGGCTGCATTTTCAACAAAAGGCAGATTTTTATTCCAAAAATATATATATTAATATAAATAGAAATCATTTCAATAAGAAGATTTTGATGTAAAGTCGAAAACTAAGTCATAACTAAGTATTTTCAAAAGCTATTGAGATGGCAAGCCCCAAACTGCATCACTCCAATGCAGTGTGATGGAGCGGCTGTATTATCAACAATTGGCAGATTTTTATTCCAAAACAATATATATTAATATAAATAGAAATCATTTCAATAAGAAGATTTTGATGCAAAGTCCAAAATTAAGTCATAACTAAGTATTTTCAAAATACATCCAAAAGCACATACTATAGACATGAAATAACACTCAATCTAGGTGCATACAGTACACAAACATAAATTAGCAATATAATCTGAAAACTCAAATGAAAAACAATCAAATTAACATAAATTAGGGATGTAGAAATTTAACAATGCTGGATGCAGTGTGGCTGGAGAAAAAAGAAAAATGGGAGGAAAGCTTGAAGGAATAAGCCAAATTACCAAGAAACACACACCAAACCCATAATGGGCACACTCCCAGCCAAGTGAAGCCCATACTTCTAGCTTCTCTCTTCCATGCTAAGAAAACCCCACACAAAAGAACAGGTTGAATCAAATGGGAATCACCCTTCATCAAGCTGCTTGACACGCCAGTCTCAAAACCCACCTCACTTAAACCTTATGTGTCCACATCAGCCACATCTAACCACAATAATCGAAGATGCACGATTCGACCGCATCGCTTCGATTTGTATGGCCACTGATACAAATCAATGGACAAATTGTCAGAAGACCAGAATTGCAGCTAGAATCACACGGATCGGTGCGATTCAAACAAGAATAGCTGAATTGTTCGATTCTGCAATTTCGAATGTCCATCTCGCTGCTTCTGGCATTGGTTCTTTCATTTGCACCTACGTCTGCGTCTACAATTGCAACTATGCCTATGTCTCTATTTGCTTGCATCTGGGTCGGCTTCATCTTCCTCCTCTTCGTTTTTGTCGTTTGCATTCTATTTTTTTCCTTTTTTTTTAAACTACACCCAAAGAAAACACAACCTGTATTTTCTTTGGGTATAGTATTTTGTATAATATATTATATTATATTATATAATCTAAAATTTTAAATTTATACAATTTCAATCTAATATATCAAGATTAATATATTATTTTAAACATTTTGATTATGTTATTTATATTTTATAATATATTCTTTAAATTATTTTATAATATGTTGATACGATTTACTATTCATGATTATCCGATTCACGATTTGAATCTTGATTTGATTACTATGTTTAGGAGTTTAACCTGATAATATACCTATTGAAGTGTGGAAAGGATTGGGTAGGAAAGACATAAATTGGCTCACTCAATTGTTTAATGAGATAATGAGATCTAAGAAAATAACAGAAGAATAGAAGAAAAGTACTTTATTTTCTATCTATAAAAATAAAAAAGACATACAGAACTATACCAACTATAGGAGGATTCAATTCATGATCCACACTATGAAGTTATGAAATAAAGTCATTGAATAAAAATTAAAACAAGAGACTCGAGTCATAGAGAATCAATTTGATTTCATACCAAAATAGTCAAGCATAAAAGCAATTTTCTTACTGCAAAGATTGATAAAAACATATCAAAGGAATAAAAAAGTCTTATATATGATTTTTATCGATTTGAAAAAAACATATGATAGATTGCTGAAAGAGGTTTTATAGAAGATTTTAAAGAAAAAAAAGATATGTATTGCTTATATTTGAACAATCAAATATATATATGATAGGATCACAATTTGCGTGAGCCATAACTATAGGATTACATCAAGGTTCATCTTTGAGTCCATATATCTTTAACTAGATCTTAGATGCACTTACTGAACATATCTATAAATTGGGGCTCCAATGTATTATTTTTGCATATAATATAGTCCTAGTCGGTGAATCTAAAGAAAAAATAAATGCAAAGTTAGAGTCATGGAGACAAATTTTAAAAACACATGACTTTTATATAAGTAGAAATAAGACATAATATATAGAATGTAATTTTAGTAAAAAGCCTACAAACCTGGATAGAGGTGAAACTAGGAGATCATTCAAAAAAACAAGTTCATAAGCTTAAAATATCTAGATTTAAATATCTTGGATCTATCATGAATGCATGGTCAATATGATTGTTTAGCCATTAATTTATACAGCATCACCTTCTATCAAAGGACTGAATGTTGCATACAATTGAGCTGTTTTGTATAACATGCATACAATTAAGTATGTGCATGGGCATGATGAAAGTACCAGACATACATGTTCGGGGTCTTTTCCTATAACAACTTTCAGTTTTTTACCTAACCTCCAAATCAGAAGGTTGCTTCTTGCCAACCCCCTTTGGAAATAAAAGGCTTCCCTCAAAGGTGAAGTCATCCATTTAGAGATTGTACTAAATAAGATTGATACAAAAGATTTATAACAGATTTGCAAATTACATGAAGCACCTTCTCCAACTATGTGTTTTTTAGTGTTCTTACTCTAAGACTAGTAGCCATTTAATCCTACACTATCCAACTTCTAGATGATTCTGGTAAAGACTATCATCTCTGGTATTTTTGGGAAATGTTGGTTGTGTCTTCTGAGTTTGGAACAACTTTATGTTGCCTTTTGGAAGTAGCGAAGGGGGAAAGGAAACGCTCCAAGACATTATGCTATGTATGCAGTTATTTAGTTTCTATGGTTAGAGAGAAATGCCAGATTCTTTTTAAATAAATTGATAACCACCTATTGCTTAAATATTGAAGAATCATGTTGATAACCCAATCAGGTAAATAGCCATTAATTTGTATGACATTGAACAGATTTAAATGGCACTCCAAAATTTTGCCTGCATAGTGCTTTTGAAAAACTCTGCCTATATTTGTATAGATAGTCCCAAACCCAGATAAAAAAAGAAAGTGGTGTTAAGCTTGCGACAGCCAAAGTACTAAATTTCGTTTCGAGATACCGTTTCGGTGACTTCAAAAACAAAAACATTTCAAAACGTTTCAAAAATTTCAAAGAAACGAAAATTTTTTTAAGAAACGTTTCAAATAATTTTAAATAATATTTTTTTTTAATTTTAAAATATTTTAACATAATATTAATGATATAGATATATAAAATTATATTAAAATTAATTCGAATTAATGTCTATAATTAAATAGCAATTAAACATACTACTACAGTAAGGACTCCAAATCAAATATTAACAGCATTCAACAGCAATCTCTCTTTTACATCTATCTTTCCATCTTCTTCTTAACTCTTTCGTGACATCTATATTTAAGTCTTTCTCTCTGTCGACCATGATTCTGTCTATATTTTTATGTATCTTCCTCTCTCTTTATTTTTCAATATCTTTTTTCATCATTTTTGTAATTTTCTCTTTAAAATGAAGATAATGAAGAAAAACAATGTCATGAAAACAAATGGCGAAAGTAAGAAGTTAATAAAAATATTGTAACTTGTGGGAGAAAATAACTTAGTGTTGGATGTAATATGATGCTACTTTCATCTACTTTTAATTGTCAATTTTTTTATTTTTCAAATTAATTTAATACTTTTCCATCGAAACAACTCGAAACAAGAGTATTTTCACGAAACAAATTTTCACTAAAATAAGAGTATTTCTACCGAAACATTTCGAAACATAGTCATTTCAATCGAAATAGCATAATTTCTCAACGAACACTTCATCTCGTTTTAATAACTCCGTTTCATGTCGGTGACTCAGAAAACGGAAATGTTTCGATCGTTTCAATAGAAAAAAAAAAGGAAATTTAGTTCCTTAGTGACAGCCAACCTAAATTTTGTCATACCTACATAAATATGGATCAACGAAGCAATAGTGTCATAACTAGGTCATTGCTCAGAAGTAATGCGTTGTATAGCTCAGGTAAAGTGTCAAAAGAGCAAGAGTCGCTGCATCAGCGCTTGGGTGCAATGAAAAATATGCAAAGGTTCCCACACTTTAATGAACGAATGTGGATAAAAAAATTAGCTCATGAGAGAAATCAATGAAAATAGTTGATACCATGATTAGAAGAAAGATCAACATCATGTGCTTATAAGAAACTAAGTGGATAGGAGAAAATGCAAAGAAATTAGATTGTTCAGATTTTAAGCTTTGGTACATTGGCAAAACAAGAACTAGCAATAGTTTAGGTATAATAGTCGACAAGGAGTGAAGGAACAATGTGGTAGATGTAAAAAGATTAGGAGATAGAATTATATCTTTAAAACTTGTAGTGAAGTGGGATACTTTTAATATGATTAGTGTATATGCACCACAAGTTGGATTAGAGAAGCATCATAAGATAATTTTAAGGGAGGATTTAAAAGGTTTAGTTGAGGGAATACCTCAGGGGGGAAAAATTTTCTTAGGAGAGGATCTAAATGGATACGTAGGGAGTAAATCCAAAGGATACGAGGATATACATAGAGATTTTGAGTTAGGAAAAGCAAATGAAGAGGGTAAAACTATCTTAAATTTTTCTTTAACTTTTAATTTTATTATAGCAAACACTTATTTTAGAAAACAGATAACATCTTATCACGTACAAGAGTGGAGGAACAAGTTCTCAAATAGATTTCTTTTTGGTACGAAAATCAAACAAAAAATTTTGCAATCTACCTAGAGAGAATTTGGCTATCCAACACAGTATTAGTTTTGGACACACTGATTAAGAGAAGAGTTGAAAAAGAGTAAAAAAATGGTCCCGAGAATTAAGTGGTGGCATTTGAAGAATGAACAACAAAGGAACTTACAAAGACGGGTGGAAGATGAGGGGTTTTGAGAGGTTCAACGAAATGCTAACGATATGTGAGACGAGATGATCAAAGGGATCAAGAAAATAGCAAAAGAGATTCTTGGAGAATCAAGAGGCATTGGACCAAAGGGTAAAGAATCTTAGTGGTGGGATGCAAAGGTGTAAAATAGAATTAATGTTGAAAGAGGGTGTTATAAAACGTGGCACTTATGTAAAGATAATGAAAATTGTGAAAAATATAAAGTTGTTAAAAAAGACACTAAGAAAGTTACAAATGTAGCGAGATCTAGAGCTTTTGAAGAGCTATATCAATCTTTAGGAACTAAAGATAGGGAAACAAAAATTTTTAGGCTTGCAAAGAATAAGGAAAGAAAGACAAGAAACCTAGACCAATTGAAATGTATTAAAGATGAAGAATGTAATATCTTTGTAAAAGAGCACGATATCTAAAAAAGATGGAAGAGTTACTTTCAAAGACTTTTTAATGAAGGACATAAATTGACCTGTTACTCTAATAGATTAAATATTGTAGAAGAGAACCGCAGTTATACCTTTTATCGTAGAATTCAAGAGTTTGAAGTTGATAAGATTTTGAAGAAAATGAAAAATGGCAAAACAGTAAGACCTGGTAATAATATCTATTGAGGTGTAGAAAAGTCTAGGTATAAAAGATATAAGTTGGCTCATTAAGTTGTTTAATATGATAATGAGATACAAGAAAAAGCTGAAAGAATGGAAGAGTACTTTAATCCATATCTATAAAAATAAGGACATACAAAACTATGCCAACTATAAGGAGATTAACCTCATGAGTCATACTATGAAGTTATGGAAGAAGGTTATTGAGCAAAGATTAAGACAAGAGACTCAATTCACAGAAAATCAATTTAGTTTCATGCCAAGAAGGTCAATCATGGAAGCAATTTACTTATTGCAGATATTAATGAAAAGATATCAAAAGAAGTAAAAAGATCTCCATATAATTTTTATTGATTTGGAAAAAGTATATGATAGAGTGCTGAGATAGGTTTAATGGAAAGATTTAGAAAAGAAAAGAGTACGTATTGCGTAAATTCAAATAATTCAAAATATGTATGATAGGATCACGACTTACGAGAGAACACAAAATAGAGACACAAAAAAATTTTCTATAACTATAAGGCTACATCAAGGGTCATCCCTAAGTCCATACCTTTTTAACTTGATTTTAGACGCAGTTACTGAATATATACAAGATTTGGAACCTCGATGTATGATTTCTGTAGATGATATAGTCTTAGTTGGTGAATCGAAAAAAAAAATAGGAGGTTAGAATCATGGAAACAAACTTTAAAAACACATGACTTTCATATAAGTAGAAATAAAACAAAATATATGAAATATAATTTTAGTAAAAAGCGAAAAAATACGAATTTGAAAGTAAAACTTGGAGAACATATTTTAAAACAAGTCACAAATTTTAAATATTTAAAGTCTATTATACATAATGATGGCGAAATAAAGGAGGATGTAAACCATAAGATTCAAGTGGGATAGATGAAATGGAAGAAGGTTTCAAGTGTCATTTGTGATAGAAAAGTGCCGCTTAAAGTTAAAAAAAAAATTTTACCATACAACTATAAGACATACTATATTGTATAATACTGAATGTTGGGTGGTTAAAAGACAATATAAAAATAAACTCAATGTCACAGTAATGAGAATGTTACGCTGGATGTGTGGACACACTAGAAAAAATAGGATTAGAAATTAGTGCATCAGAAAGAAAGTTGGAGTAGTACCTATTGTAAAAAAAATGGTATAATCGATTAAGGTAGTTTGGCTATGTGTGGAGAAAACCTGTAGAAGCATACTGAGAAGAGTACATCAGATAGAGAACAACCTGATAGTTAGAGGTAGAGGGAGGCCAAAAAAACACAATTGGTGAAACTATTAAGAAATATTTAATAATTAACAATCTATCTGTTGATCTCATTTATAATATAACACTGTGGCGCCGTTTGATTCACGTAACCAATCTCATTTAGTGGAAAAATGCTTGGTTGTTATTGTTGTTGATTATACAAAATGACGAAGTAAAAAAGAATGTAAACCATAAGATTCAAACTTGGTGAATAATATAGAGGAAGGCTTCAAGTATTATTTATGATAAAAAGGTGCCGCTCGATAATAAGGGAAAACTCAACCGTACAGATATAAAGCTTGCAATGTTGTATGTTGTTGGATAGTCAAAACTCACATGAGAATAAATTCAATATTATAGAGATGAGAATTTTGCGTTAAATGTGTAGACAGACTAGACGAGATATAATTAGAAATAAATATATTAGAAAGACAGTTAAGGTAGCACCTATTGTGGAGAAAATGGCATAATCTCGTCTAAGGTGGTTTGGTCATGTGTGGAGAAAACCTATGGAAGTCCTAATGAAATGAGTATATCAGATTAAGAGCAGCCTAATAGCCTAATAGTTAGAGGTAGAGGTAGACTTAAGAAAATAATAGGAGAAACCATTATAAAGAATTTAATAATTAATAATATCTCTATTGATCTCATTTACAATAGACTACTTTAATATCGTTTGATCCATGTAACCGACCCTATTTAATGAGAAAGGGCTTGGTTTGTTATTCCTTAAATAATGCCTTATTTACTTTATCAAATGCTAACAACTGCCATTCATATTGTTTCAGCACTTGTAACCAAAGAAATATTCAAACATTACAAATTCAGTTCTTAATTTTTTATCACAAAAACTTCAGTATAGAATTTTCAATTATAAATCATCCACATTTATCAAATATGCCCTTAGTATTAGCTTTTGAGATAAAAACCCTACAAATATATGACTTTCTAATCAACTAACTAAGCAATTTTAGAGTCAAATGTTGTCAAATGTCTAACAAAATTAGTGTTTAAAAACTATTAAGTCCAAATTTCATCCCTTTTATTCTCTCCATCCACCTACTTTTCCTTCAGTCTTGACTACTTGTCACGTGTCCCGCTGTTCATGGCCATAAATATTCATCCTATTTCTATTTTTTTTGCAGCATCGAACAATATTCATCCCCACAGAAAAGTAGAACATAACCTCCCTAGAAATAGCCTCATAAAACCCTAGTCCTTGCAATTCTCAAATGCGCACTTCTGCTTCCAGCTAGAGTATATATTATAACTAGAGTGGCATTCAGAATGCCATCAAAGAGGACATGATTAGTTTATCAACTTATCATTGCAACCAAAAAGGGTTGATAATACAAACTTGTTTGTAATTATATTCTTAGAATGCCTCACACAATGAGAGCTTTCAGGAAAACAGAAGCAAAGCACATGATTGGTTTATATACACTATGACTGCCATTATAGGTTGATAAAACAAACTCATTTGTTATTGAATTCTAAAAAACCCATATTAATACGCTGTCCTGAAAGCATATACATTTCCAAAATTTTCTAACATGAGAGGTACAGTATCTGAGAGATTCACAAAGATTAAATTCCAACTGCCATTGAATAGAAGTAGAAAGATTAGGACATATAAATTTCCTTTGCTATTAAAGCCAAACAACAGCAATAAAACCACATTATACACAGAATGAATAATACCTGTAAGGAATGTGTTGATGGGTTGAACTATCTCTATATTTCTTAGCCAAACCAAAATCAATAACGTAAACCTACATGCAGATCAATACGATTAACAGCCTATATATCAATTAACAAACAATATGTCAACATTCCATATGTAAATAAGATTTGCCACCTGGTTTGCACGCCTTCCTAAGCCCATGAGAAAATTATCTGGTTTGATATCCCGATGTAGAAATGACTTAGAATGAACAAATTCAACACGGTTGATCTGGAAAATGATGCCAAGATCATAAGTTCTTATTATAATAACTCATTGTACAAAAAGTCAAAAAGGGACTACCATCTGATCTGCAAGCATGAGAACTGTCTTCAGTGAGAGCTTTCTACTGCAGAAGTTAAATAGATCTTCAAGACTTGGTCCAAGCAGATCTATCACTAGAACATTGTAATCTCCTTCCACTCCAAACCATCTAACATTTGGAATTCCAGCTGCCAAGACCGAACTTGAGTTACAATTAATTCTGATTAACATAAATTTGGCCAAGAAAAAAAAGGGAAGAAAAAAGTCCTCAGAGTGAGTACAATAATAAGAAAAATAAAAGCAAAATATCATTAAGATAGTCAATACTTCCTCCCTGGAGAATTCTGTATAACTTGGACTCGTACAACAGCTGAGGATGTTTTGTCTTGACATTTTCCTAATCAAAAGGGAGAGTAGGTAACAAAAGAAAGAACAAGAAAATCAGGTATAGTGAACTTGAAGATAACCAGTGATTACTGAAGAAAAAATAAATACAGAATGAAATTCAAATAGAGGAACCATCTTCATAAGTACTTAAAGCTTGAACAGGAATATGATTTCCACCCTACAGAAGAAAAAAAGTCATTTTTTATACCTCTTGTTAGTATTAATATAAATAGATTATGAATCTATTAGAATTATGTGTAGTTAGGGTGTATTAATCATAACTCTGCCTATATTTGTATAGCCAGTCCCAAACTCGGATAAAAGAGAAGGGTTGTGTTAGGCATGCGATAGCCAACGTAAAATTTTTCGTAATTACATGAATATGGATAAACGAAGCAATAGTATTAAAGTTAGGTCATTGTCCAGAAGCAACACACTATATAGCTCAAGTGCAGTGTTAAAAGAGTAAGAGTTGATGTATCGACGTCCGGGTGCAATAAAAAATAAGAAAGGATTCTCACACTTTAATGAACGAGTGTGGACAAAGAAGTTTGTTCATGAGGGTAGGATCCATTTTAGAACTTGGAATGTAGGCACACTTACAAGAAAATCAATAGAAATAGTTGATACCATGATTAGGAGAAGGATCAATATCATGTGTCTACAAGAAACTAAGTGGGTAGGAGAAAAGGCAAAGGAATTAGATTATTCATATTTTAAGCTTTGGTACACCGGCGAGACAAGAACTAACAATGGTGTAAGTATAATAATTTATAAGGAGTGGAGGAACAATATGGTAGATGTGAAAAGATTAGAAGATAGGATTATAACTTTAAAGCTTGTAGTAGAGTGGGACACTTTTAATGTGTTTAATGTATATGAACCCCAAGTTCGATTAGAAAAGCATCACAAAAGAATATTTTGGGAGGATCTAGAAGGTTTGATTTAAGAAATACCTCTTGGAGAAAAGATTTTCCTAGGAAGGGATCTAAATGGACATGTAGGGAGGAAATCTAAAGAATACGATGGTATACACGAAGGTTTTGAATTAGGAGAAGCAAACGAAGAGGGTAAAATTATCTTGAATTTTTCTTTAGCCTATAATTTTACTATAGTAAACACTTGTTTTAAGAAGAAGATAGAATATCTTATCACATACAAGAGTGGAGGAGCAAGCTCTCAAATAAATTTATTCTTGATAAGAAAATCAGATAGAAAATTTTGTATAAATTGCGAAGTCACATCAAGAGAGCTTGGCTACTCAATACAGAGTTTTAGTTTTGGATGTACGAGTTAAGAGAAGAATAAAAAGAAAGAGTAAGAAAACAGTTCCTAGAATTAGGTGGTGGTTTTTGAAGAATGAACAACAAAGGAGTTTTCAAAAAACAGTGGAGGAAGAAGGGCTTTGGGAGGTCTAGGAAAATGCTAATGATATGTGGGACGAGATGGCCAAAGAAATCGAGAATATAGCAAAAAAGATACTTGGAGAATCAAGAGGCGTTAGACCAAAGGGTAAAGAATTTTAGTGGTCGGATGTAGAGGTACAAGATAAGATTAAAGTTAAAAGAGTGTTATAAGGCATGGCACTTATATAAAGATAATGAAAATTGAGATAAATATAAAGTGGCTAAGAAAGACACTAAGAAGGCTGTAAGTGAAGCGAGATCTAAAGCTTTTGAGGGGCAATATTAATCTTTAGGGACTAAGGATTAGGAAAGAAAAATTTACAAGTTTGTGGAGAGTAGGGAAAGAAAGACAAGAGACTTAAATCAAGTGAAATATATTAAAGACGAAGAAGGTAATGTTCTGATAAGGGAACAAGCTATCCAAACACGATGGAGGAGTTACTTTCAAGGACCTTTTAACGAAGGAAATGAGTTGACCTGTGACTCTAACAGACTAAATGTTGCAGAAGAGGACCGTAATTATACTTTTTATAGTAGAATTCAGGAGTTTGAAGTAGAGAAGGATTTGAAGAGAATGAAAAATGGCAAAACAGTAGGACCCGATAATATACCTATTGAGGTCTGAAAAAGTTTAGGAAAAAAAAGTATAAATTGGCTCACTAAGTTGTTTAATGTGATAATAAAATCTAAGAAAATGCCAGATGACTAGAGGAGAAATACTTTAATCTCTATCTACAAAAATAAAGGGACATACAAAACTGTTCTAACTATTGGGAGATTAAACTTATGAGCCACACTATGAAGTTATGGGAGAAGATCATTGAGCAAAGATTAAGACAAGAGACTCGAATCACAGAGAATCAATTTGATTTTATACCAGAAAGGTCAACTATGGAAGCAATTTATTTACTGCGGAGATTGATGATAAGATATCAAAAAAGACTGAAAAATTTGCACATGATTTTTATTGATATAGAAAAGGCTTATGACAAAGTGCTAAAAGAGGTTTTATGGAAGGTTTTGAAGAAAAAAAAGAGTACGTATTGCATATATTCGAACAATCAAAGACATGTACGATAAGATCACAACTTGCGTGAAAACACAAAATAAGGACAAGATTTTTTCACAACTATTGGACTACATCAAGGGTCTTCTCAAAGTCTGTATCTTTTTAACTTAATTTTGGACACAATTACTAAACATGTACAAAATTTGGAGCCTTAATGTATGATTTTTGCAGATGATATAGTCTTAGTTGGTGAATCGAAAGAGGAAATAAATATGAAGTTAGAGTCATAGAGACAAACTTTAAAAACACATGGTTTTTGTATAAGTAGAAATAAAACAAAATATATGGAATATATTTTTAGTAAAAAACAAACAAATACGAATTTAGATGTAAAACTTGAAGACCATATATTAAAACAAATTACAAGTTTTAAATATCTTGGATCCATTATACAAAATGACGACGAAGTAAAGGAAGACGTAAATTATAGGATTCAAGCGGGATGGATGAAATGGAAGAAAGTTTTTAGTGTCATTTGTGATAAAAAAATACTATTCAAAGTTAAAGAAAAATTTTACCGTACAGCTATAAGGCATGCTATATTGTATGGTACTGAATGTTGAGCAGTTAAAAGACAACACGAAGATAAACTCAATGTTGCAGAAATAAAAATGTTGCGCTAGATGTGTTGACACACCAGAAGAGATATGATTAGAAATGAGTGACATTGGAGAAGATGGTAGAATCTCGCTTAAGGTGGTTTGGTCATGTGTGGAGAAAATCTGCAAAAACCTTATTGAGAAAAATAGATCAGAAGAAGAATAGTCTAATAATTAGAGGTAGAGGGAGTCCAAAAAAAAAACAAGAGGTGAAACTATTAAAAATAATTTAATATCTAATAACCTATCTATTGATCTCATTTATAATAAGTCACTGTGGCGCCATTTGATCCATGTAACCAACTCCACCTAGTGAAAAAAGACTTTGTTGTTGTTGTTGTTGTAGAGTGTATCAGTCCTATTCTTTGAATTAGATATCATAATTATGTTTGTATTTAACAGCTTGTTTGTATATTTTCCTATAAATATCATAGACTAATGTAGGCCTCTCTCGCGAACTACACTCATCATTCTATTTGTCTCATTTTTTTTTTTATTTTACATGGTATCAGCATTGAAAAAAATACAAATTAGTAATCCTTTATTTTCTATAAATTTTCCCTTTTTTCTCTCCAGAAAAAAAGGAAAAAGGCTTCAACGTGAGCATTAAGCTGCAAAAGCTGCAAAGCCTCTACCAAAGATGTTGTTGCCCAAGCTAACAAATCGGACAACCACAGACAGGTGCGTCTGGCCATTCCCCACTGCCGACAGTCTTCTGGCGTCCCTCCAACCACCACAAGTTAAGCATTTTCTTATGTCCTGTCATGCAGCTGCCTCTCAATCACCCAGAAAGTACTAAAAACTATCCTATCCACACCAGAAACTGTCGAAATTCATCATTAGCACCTACCTAGTTGCTACTTTGGCCCCTTTGCTCTCTGTTCACGGTATTTTGATGTGATAGGGTCGTTTTTTAGTTGGTTCCTGCTTCAATCACTTTGCTTTTTCCGTGACAAAATAGTTTTTGGGCTAATTTATTCAGCCACACGTGATGGCTTCCTCCTTTGTGGTGTCCACAACCCTCAAATAAGGTATTTTCTCTCATGTTATATTTGGGTTTCCCATTATTATTATAGAAAAATTAAATGGATCTAATTACTTTTCATAAGCTGCTTCTGCTAAACTATGGTTCCTTGGTCAAGGTCATGAAAACCATTTGATAAAAAAATTAAATGATATTCCTAAAATTGATTGACCTACTTAAAAAAAATTAGACCATAAGTTACTACTATTAACCTAATCATACTTGGGACATGTGTTATTCCCTGCACAGTCATCCGCCAAAGACTACTCATTTTGTTCAAGCAGACAACTCTAAGATTGTTCCACCATACACAGTAATCTCTTTGTCTAGAGCAGATTATCAAAAATTCTTACAATATCATACCACTAAAAATGTTGTTGGTTCCATTGCTTTCGTTGCCCACATTAGTAATAATTTTTCCTGCCTTACACAATCTCCTTCTTCAAGGTCTTAGATCTTAGACTCTCTGGTGCTTTAGATCAGATCTCTGGTAACCCTTATCTTTTCTCAAAATTGAATTTTTCATCTTCTCCTCTTCCTATTGTTATTTTTGCTAATGGTTTACCAAAAGTATTGATCAAGCACAATTGCCTCCTTCCCTACCTCGAGTCTGTTTTTTATATTTCTAGTTGTTCTTTCAATCCCATCTATGTTAGTAAGCTTATTCAAACCTTGAATTGCTCTCTAACTTTTTCTAATTCTTCGGTGCTTATACACGATCGGAGCACTAATCAAACAATTGGAACTAAACATGAATCACAAGGGTTATATCACCTTACTATGCTCACATCTCCAGTAGTTTGCACTACCTCTACCTCTCCATCTTTGCTTCATCATCGTTTGGAACGTCCCAATCTTTGTAAACTGCAATAAATGGTGCCCAATCTTTCTTGAGTCTTTAGAAAGCGAATCATGTCAGTTGAGTAAACATACTCACATTTCTTTCCCAAAGAAGGGTTACTGTAAAGTTGAGTCCTTTTTTTTCTTAGTTTATAGTGATGTTTGGGGATCTAATCATCATCATTCTATTTTGGATTCTAAATATTTCGTAATTTTTATTGATGATTACTCTGGTTGTTTTTAATGAATCATCAATCTGAAATATTTTTTATTTTTAAAAATTTTTGCATGGAAATTCGTACCCAATTTAATACATGTATTAAAATTTTGTGAGTAATAATGCATGTGAATATTTTTATGCCTCTTTTCAGAATTTTATGACTACAAATGCGCTCACACCACAACAAAATAGTGTCGCTAATTGCCATTTAATTGAAACAGCTAGCAGTTTGTTACTTCATCACCATGTTTTTCTTTCTTTTTGGAGTGATACAATTCTTACTGCTTGTTACTTAAACAACTGTATACCTTCATTAGTGCTCAAAGGTCAGATCCTTTGTTCTCTCGTAGCTCCAAGTCAACTGTTGTATCATCTCTCTCCTTGTGTCTTTGACTATGTTTGTTTTATTCATAATCATATAACAGGACGTGATAAGTTTGTCGTTAAGTCTTTTAAATGCATCTTCTTGGACTATTCTAGATTGCAAAAAGAATATTGGTGTTATTCTCGCTTAACTCGTCAACTCTTTGTATCCACAGATATTACATTTTTTTAACAACTTTCTTATTACTCACCCTCTCATTTTATCGATCACTCTATTGTTACTGATCGTCTTCCTCTTCCCTGTCTTGGTTCTCCCTTTGTTCCATTGCCCAACACTACAATTCCACCTCCACTATCAGTTCCACCTCTCCAAGTTTATCATTGTCGTGCCCGCATTCCTACAGACCCTGAGGAAGTTCTTGTTGATTCAACCCTAGCTCCAATTTCAAAACCTGCTTCGAACCTATCTCGTGCAAATGGCTTTCCTATTACTGTTCGAAAAGGTATCCGCTCTTCTCGTAATCCCCATCTTACCTACAATTTTGTGAGTTATCATCGATTATTATCTCCCTATTATGCCTGTGTCATCTTTGTCTTCTATCTCAATTCCTCACACTACACAGAAAGCTCTATCTCACCCTAGGTGGTGACTAACAATGTTTGATTAAATGACTGCATTACGACTTTCATGTGGCACTTGGGACTTGACACATCTGCCTCTTAGCAAGTCTCTTATTGGTTGGCGTTGGATTTATATAGTCAAAATTGGACCTAATGGTACCGTTGATGGCCTTAAGGCTCATCACCAGAGGTTATACACAAATTGTCGAGTTGGATTATGGTGATTCCTTCTCTCCAGTTGCAAAAATGACTTCCATTCAGCTTATATTATCTATTGCCGCCATGCGACATTGGCCTCTTTATCAACTTGATATTAAAAATGTCTTCTTTCATGAAGATCTTGAGGAGAAAGTATATATGGAACAACCACCTGGATTTGTTGCTCAAAGGGAGTCTAGACTAGCATATAGATTGCAACGGTCTTTATGGTTTAAAACAATCTCCTCGGGCTTTATTCAACCATTTTAGCAGTGTGGTTCAATAATTTTGTATGACCCATAGTAAAGCTAATCATCAGTTTTCTATGCACAACGGTCCTCTAACCATTGTATTTATCTAATTGTCTATGTGTGGATGACATGTCATCACAAGAAATGATCAAAAAAGAATTTCCCAACTCAAATAACATCTTCTCATAAATTTTCAGATTAAAGACTTAAGAAAGTTGAAATATTTCTTAAGGATTGAAATGACATAGTCAAATACTAGTATTATAATATCTCAAAGAAAGTATGTCTTAGATCTTCACAAAGAGACAAGTATGTTAACAGGCTATTGTGTATTTGTTGGAGGAAACTTGGTATCTTGAAAAAGCAACAAAAAAGAAGTGATAGTTAGATTTAGTGTAAAGATTGAGTACCGGGCTATGACTCTAGCTACGTGCAAGTTAGTATAGATTAGGCAATTACTTCAAGAATTGTAATTTAGAGAAATTGACAAAATGACACTCATTTATGACAATCAAACTACTTTACACATTGTCTCTAATCTTGTGTTTCATGAAAGAATCAAGCATATAAAAGTTGATTGTCATTTTATTAGAGGGAAGATGGACTCTTACTCAAACTTTGTTAATTCTAATTATCAATTACCTGACATCTTCACCAAATTTTTGAGAAATCCACGAATAAAATATATTTATAACAAACTTGGTGCATATGACCTATATGGTTCAACTTGAAGGGAGTGTTAGAATTAATGTAAATAGATTCATAATTATGTGTAATTAGGGTGTATCAGTCATATCCTTTGATTTAAGAAATTTTAGTTATGGTCATATCCCTTAAATTAAGAATCGTAATTATTTTTGTAATTAATGGCTTGGTACATTTTCCTGTAAATATCAGGAACTAATGTAGGCATCTCTCACAGACTACATTCTCATTATTCTCATTTTCTCTTTTCTTTTACACCTCTAATAAGTTTGTTATCTGTTAATGGAAATTACTTCCACATGACCATTTCATAAAAATAACCTGACAATCATATTCCATCAAATGAAAGATGACCAATTTTCTCCCTACTAGAAAAACTAGTTACTTTCAGAAGATTCTACTCCTGTAGATATTAAAGACATGTTGATACAAATTTCTTGTTTACAACAAAAAATAATGTGAAACAAAAGGAGATGAACTCTGCTATGCAGTGTATTATTTCTATAGAACAAAGGTAAATAAATAGGAAAGGATTGACATTAGTTTAGTCAATCACAATCCTGGAAAACAAGATAGAACAATCCGGGATAACCATCCCAAAATAGAAAAGGAAACAAAAAATAAAATCTGGGAGGTTATACTTCATAATCCTAAGAATACAGCCGGGAACACAAAAAAACAGGAATAATAATAAAAAAACAAATAACCATAAAAGATAGGCATTAAATTAGGGATAGGGTAATCACATATTTTTCTCATGATCTGTGACACCCTCCTCTAGTTGGACTTCACAAGTTGAACATGTTCAACTTGCTTTCCAAATGCTCAAAGATTCTTCTTGGAAGGGCTTTTGTCAGAATATTAGTAGCCTGTTCCCCAATAGGAGTATAAGTTATGCAGAGAGTTCCCTCCTCAATTTTCTCCTTAATAAAGTGTCTATCTATTTCAACATGCTTTGTTCTATCATGATGTACTGAATTATGTGAAATACTAATTGCCTTCTTGTTACCACAGTAGAGTTTTAGATGTTATCACAGTAGAGTTTTAGAGGCAAAAATAATTTCATCTCAAGTTCTTCAAGCAGTAACTTTAGTCAACATTTCACATGTGTCATGTGCAATTGCTCTCAACTCTGCCTCAACACTACTTCTAGCCACAACATGTTGTTTCTTACTTCTCCAAGTGACAAGATTACCCCACACAAAGGTACAATATCCAAAAGTGGACCTTCTATCCTTAGTGGACCTTGTCCAATCTACTACTGTGTATCCTTCAATATTCCTAGACTGATTTTTACTAAAAAAATAATCCCTTGCCTAGTGATCCTTTAAGATATCTCAGAATCCATAATTCAACCTCCATATGTTCTTCACAAGGAGAATGCATATATTGACTTATTACACTAACTGCAAAGGCAATATCTGGCCATGTGTGAAAGATAAATCATCTTTCCAACTAAACGTTGGTATCTTCCTTTGTCAACTGGTGTCCCTTTTTCACTGCTACCATTAGTCTTAAGTGTGGAGTCCATGGGTGTGTTTGCAGGTCTACAACCTAGCATCCCAATCTCCTTTAATAAGTCTAGCCCATATTTCCTTTGAGCGACAGAAATCTCCTTTTTATTTCTAGCTACCTCTATTCCTAACCCGAGATCCTTTACCTCAAATTCAGCTGCCAATTTGGTTTTTAGCCTCGAAATTTCAAGTGTATCATTCATATACACTAGAAGGATTGTGCTTTTCTCATCTTTATGTCTATAGAACAGTGTATGATAAGTATGCCTTTGCTTATATCCTTGTTGAAGAATAGCCCTTGTGAATCTCCTAAACCAAGCTCACCAAACCAAGCTCTTGGAAGATTGTTTTAGTCTATGTAAGGCCTTTTTTAGCCTGCAGACCATTCCTACCTTTTGGTTTTGATCAAACCTAGGAAGGAGATCCATATAAACTTCTTCTAGGTCCCCATTGAGGAAAGTATTTTTTATATCAAGTTGTTGTAGCTCTATTAGAGCCCTTATAACTCAAGTATACCAAAGAAGAATCAGCAAAAAGGGACCACGTGAGCAAAATGGGAATAGAAGGGACACGTGGGTGCTTAAGAATGGACAGCTGAGAAAAACCGTTAAGGGGAGCCAAGTAGTGGAGCAGCCTAGTAGTGGAGCAGAAGCATAAAGAGCCAGGAGCAGATGAGGGGAAGGCGAGAGGAATACAGAGGTCAGTTGTGGGAGGTATCTAGCAGCCTTGAACTGTGCCAAAACATATCAGCCAATTCCATTTTCCTTTCTCATGCATACACCAGAGAACAGTAGAGGTAACTATTGTTATTTCCTTGAATCTTCTACTGTTTGATTGGGCATTGTGGGGTAAAGAAGGGGGTTACCTAACAACTTGGTATCAGAGCCCTACGATCCTGAGTCATAGTCAGTACTAGAATGGAGTCTCGTGTGGAACATATGGAGCAAGACTTAGGAGGGTTGACAGCCAGAGTTAGAGAAATTGAAGCAAACATGAAGGTGGTGTTGGAAGTGCTAGCTAAAATCAGGGAGTCTGTCAACAAAAGAGAGAATAGAGGAAAGTCACCCATGTTTCCCAAGGGTGAGCAAGAAGGAAACCAAAGATCTCCAAGAGATGGTGAAGACAAAAGGGGTAGTGGATATAACCACCCAGGACAGCGACCCAGACAATTGGAACTTCCCCTATTTTCGAAACAAGATCCTAGTGGATGGATATTTAGAGTGGAACGTTATTTCACTGTCAACGGGTAGCTGAACGCGAGAAGGTGGCTACAGTGACATTCTGTATGGAGGGTCGTGCTTTAAACTAGGTGCAATGGATGGAGACTCGCTTCCTAATCACCAGCTGGGCAGTCTTCAAGATGGAGCTGCTAGATAGGTTCCGTTCCACTTAGGGAGGCTCGGCATATGAAGAACTGCTATCTCTTCAGCAAAATGAAGGGGTAGAAGAGTCTCGTAACCAGTTTGAATCTCTCTCGGCCCCTCTACGTGATTTTTCCGATGAACTGCTAACGGGAGCTTTCATCAATGGCTTAGGCGAGGAGATTAAGGCAGAGCTAAGGTTGATGAGCCAGACAACCTAACCCAAGTGATGAGTATGGCACAAAGGGTGGAATACAAAAATCGGGTCCTAGAGAAGAGCAGGAGCAACTAGAGCTACCGTGGAGAAAACCCGATTCGGCCCAATCTCTTTAGCGGGTATGGGACCAAGAGTACGGGCTACGGTGACTCTCACAAGGCCCAGAGCCCCTTTACCCAAAGCCTTTCAATCAACCCAGCCCCCTCTGGACTTACTAAGTCTTCAGAAGTCAATCGAGGAGGGATAGAAGCCAGACCAGGGAGTACGAGGATGCAAAGCAGACAGGAAGGAGGCTACCGAAGGCTTACAAATGCCGAGTTTCAGGCTAAACAAGACTAGGGACTTTGCTACTGGTGCGACGAGAAATACAGCGCCAACCACCGATGTAGAAACAAGCAGTTGCAAATGCTATTGGTAGAGCCCGAAGGCGAAGGCGAAGATGAGGAAGATGGGGAAGAACCAACTGAAGCAACTGAAGCCAACCAAATTGAAATGTCCATGAACTCCATAATGGGGCTTAACTCTCCCAAGACCATGAAACTGTGAGGAAAAATCGGACCCAAGGAGGTGATGGTCCTACAGCAGCACTACCCACAACTTCATCTCCAAGGACATAGTCACGAAGCTACGACTACCCACCCAGCACACCCCTTCTTTTGGTGTGACTGTAGGAAACGAGTATAAGGTCCGAGGAGCAGGGATATGCAGAAACGTAAGGGTAGAGTTACCCAGAGTAATATTCCTTCGGAGTTTCCTTCTTTTTGAGTTAGGTAGTGCAGACTTGATACTAGGGGTTGAATGGTTAAGTACACTGGAACCGTGAGTGTTAACTGGAGCACACTGTCCATGACGTTTCAATAGAAAGGAAGGAAGGAAGATCACTTTGCAAGGAGACCCATCACTCACCAAATTGATGGTCTCCCTCAAGTCAATGTTAAAAACCGTTCAAGGAGACAGTGAGGCATACTAGGTTGAGTTTGGAAGTATGAGAGCTGACGTACCTGAGGAATCCCCAAACCATGCTAAACTTCAGGAATTGCTATCCCAATTTGCAGCAATCTTTGATCGCCACAGCAATTCCCACCCCAACGTGACCAAAACCACGCCATCAAGCAAAAGCAAGGAAAGGAACCTCCAAACACAAGACCTTATAAGTACCCTTACTACCAGATAATTGAGATAGAGAAGATTGTCAGGAAAATGTTAGCTACAGGGATAATTAAACCCAACACTAGTCCATTCTCCAATCCTGTTTTACTAGATGGGGGATGGCACTTTTGTGTGGACTACTGTGCCCTAAACGACGTTACTGTGCCTAACAAATTCCCTATACCAGCCATAGATGAACTTCTGGATGAGCTCGAAAGTGCCACCAAATTCTCTAAGTTGGATTTAAAGTCTAGATACCACCAGATAAAGGTGAAAGGGAAGGACACAAAGCAAACAACCTTTCATACCCATGAAGAACACTATGAATTCCTGGTCATGCCTTTCAAATTATCCAATGCCCCTTCAACATTTCAATCACTGATGAATGACATCTTCAGGCCTTATCTAAGGAAGTTCATTCTGGTCTTCTTTGATAACATATTAATATACAGTAAGGATTAGGACTACCATTTATCTCACCTCATAATAGCATTAACGGTCTTGCAAGAAAACTATCTCTACTTGAATGCAAAGAAATGCTCATTTAAGAAAGAAGAAATGAGCTATTTGGGGCACCAGATAACACCCTAGGGAGTAGCAGCAAACCCAAAAAAGATAGCTCACATGGTAGACTGGCCTCAACCTAAAAGCCTCAAGGACCTAAGGGGATTTCTTGGCCTTTCGGGCTACTACAGGTGCTTTGTGAGGAACTATGGGAAGATAGCAGAGCCTCTCACTAAACTACTCAAGAAGGACACCTTTCACTGGGGAGATGAAGCCACAGTAGCATTTGAAAAGCTGAAGCAAGCCATGACCACCCTACCGGTATTGGCACTCCCAGATTTCCAAAAAAACTTCATCCTAAAAATAGATACTTCTACTTCTAGGTTGGGGGCAGTGCCTATGCAGGAGGGGCGACCTTTGGCCTATTCCAGCAAGGCCATATCCATGAGAGAGCAGGCAAAGTCCATTTATGAGCA
The DNA here is from genome assembly GCA_037074535.1 of Gleditsia sinensis. Classification (NCBI taxonomy): domain Eukaryota; kingdom Viridiplantae; phylum Streptophyta; class Magnoliopsida; order Fabales; family Fabaceae; genus Gleditsia; species Gleditsia sinensis. The sequence continues at coordinate 46,996,221 of CM073464.1, forward strand.
GGAACTAATGGCCATAGTAGCAGGAGTGAAAAAATGGCGCCATTACTTGATGGGGAGACACTTTATCATCCGCACTGACCAAAGGAGTTTAAGGTTTCTCATAGTGCAATCAGCCTTGGGGGAAGACCAACTAAAATGGGTGGTTAAATTGTTAGGGTATAATTTCAAAATTTAATTCAAGCCAGGGTGTGAGAACAAGGCTGCGGATGCCTTGTCTAGGAAGGATTCGATCCAACTTAACCCCTTGACAATGTCACAACCTTGTACTGTGGAGTTTGAAAACATTGAGAATGAGATCAACAAGGATGAAAAGCTATCACGCATAGTGCAGGACCTTTTAATGGACCTTACAAGGCACCCAAATCACCATTTAGTCCAAGGAAGATTGTTGTACAAAGGGAGATTGGTCTTAAGCTGCACATCCCAGCTCATCCCTGGAATTCCATGCATCGCCCCTAGGAGGACACTCTGGATTTTTTAGAACATACAAAAGGGTTGCAAACATGTTTTATTGGGAAGGTCTCAAGACTGACATCAAGGAGTTTGTGGCTGCATGTGAGGTATGCCAAAGGAACAAGTATCAAGCCATGATCCCTACGGGCCTCTTGCAACCTCTTCCTATACCTTCATAGGTTTGGAAAGAAATTTCTATAGATTTCATAACCGGATTGTCCAGAACTCAGAAAGCTGACTGCATTTTTGTAGTAGTGGATCGCTTAACTAAGTATAGCCACTTCTTGGCCTTGAAACACCCTCTTACTGCTAAGGAGCTAGCTGAGATATTTGCCAAGGAGGTAGTTAGACTACACGGATATCCGAAGTCCATTGTCTCAGATAAGGACCGAGTATTTCTCAATAATTTTTGGTCTGAGCTATTCAAATTGTCAGGCACCACTCTAATGTTTAGTTCAGCCTACCACCCCAAACGAATGGCCAAACAAAGGTTGTCAACTGTTGCTTAGAGACCTATTTGCGATGCTTCACCGGGCAGCATCCACGTCAATGGCCAAAGTGGTTATCTCGGGCAAAGTTTTGGTTTAACACTACTAACCATAGCGCCCTGGGAATGACGCCCTTCAAGGGGCTCTATGGACAAGATCCACCCGTGCTGCTTCAGTACACAGAGGAACCCTCCAAGGTAGATGAAGTAAATATGCACCTTAGGGACTAAAATTTGATACTGGATGATTTAAGGGAACACCTATCTAAGGCACAACAGAAAATGGCCAAATTTGCCAACAAGAGGCGAAGAGAGGTTGAGTTTGAAATAGGGGATTAGATTTTCTTAAAACTGCAACCTTATCGGCACCGTTCACTAGCTAGGCGCCCCAATGAAAAGCTTAGCCCCCGCTACTATGTTCCATACCAAGTGAAGGAGAGGATAGGAGCTGTTGCCTACCGGCTAGATTTGCCTCCAACCTCGCAAATCCACCCAGTCATCCATATCTCACAGCTAAAAAAAGGTTATGGTGAAAAAGTCAGCAGTCAACCTTTACCCCCTTGTTTGACTGAGGATCTTGAAATGCAACTACAACCTGAAGAGGTGATAGACTGCAGGACCAACACTAATGGCACCACAGAAGTGTTAATCCAGTGGCAAGGGTTACCCACCTATGAAAGAATCTGGGAAAACTTTGAATTAATAAATGCCACCTTCCCTCGCTTTTACCTTGAGGACAAGGTGTCTCTCTTAGAGGAGGGTAATCTTAGACCCCCTATAACTCAAATATACCATAGAAGGAATAGCAGAAAGGGACCACGTGAGCAAAATGGCAATAGAAAGGACACATGGGTGCTTAAGAATGGACAGTTGGAAAAAACTGTTAGGGGTAGCCAGATAGTGGAGCAGCCTGGTAGTGGAGCAGAAGGATAAAGAGCCAGGAGCAAATGGGGGGAAGGCGAGGGGAATACCGAGGTCTTGTGGGAGGTATCCGGCAGCCTTGAACTATGCCAGAACATATCAGCCAATTCCATTTTCCTTTCTCGTGCATACACCACAGAGCATTAGAGGTAACCATTGTTATTTCCTTGAATCTTCTACTGTTTGATTGGGCATTGCAGGGTAGAGAAGGGGGTTACCTAACAAGCTCCCAGTCCAGATTGGCAACAATGAAAAGGACAACTCTAACTGTGTTAAATTTAGCAACCAATGCAAATGTCTCAGTATAGTCAATCCCATAGGTTTAAGTGTAGCCTTTGGCAACAAGCCTTGTCTTGTGTCTCTCTATAGTCCCACCGAATCTATATTTCACAATAAAAACTCATTTACATCCAACAGGAAGTTTATCTTGTGGCTTCTAGACAAGAGTCATGTTTGGGTTTTTTCAAGGGCTTGCATTTCCTCTATAACAACCTTTCTCCATTCTGGAATGTCCCATGCTTCTTGAATATCCCACAGAATTTTCTTTTCGGATAGATTCATTATACAACAACAACCAAACTTTTTTCCACTAGATAGGGTCAACTACATAGATCAAATGCCGCCACAGTGGCATATTATCTATGAAGCACAAACACTTCGTTTTAGGACGTGTCAACTTGTCGAACACTGACACTCCTCGGACACTCTTGGTACAAGTGTCTGAGGCGTGTCCCGTGTCCAACTTAAAAAAAAAAAAAAGACTCGTGTTGAACACATTTTTGAACGTGTCCAACACTTATTTCAAACATTTTAGGCACAAATCCTCCATCCCCTTTAGATTTTCATTTGAAGTTCAAACCCAACACCGACGATCGTAACTTGTATATCGAGCATCACAACATGTCTTTCATTGAAGTTGAGTCCCTATCATCCATCATAGCTTGCATCTCGGTCATCACAACTCTATTGTTTGTTATTGTTGACCATTGAGAGTAAGTTCCTCTATTTCCTCTTATTAGATTTGTCTGTGCGTGTGGCCATGTACAATTCCTTTTCAACAAATCTTCCAAGTTTGTTTTTATGCAAGCATATATACCTATTCAAATTTTTGCTTTTAGGGTTCAAGCTTTTCTATGGAGAAAAAAGAAATCAAATTCTTCTGATTTTTGTGTTGTCTCCTAATGTCTTACATAAACGTAATAGCAAAGAACTGAGATAGCTATTGTCTATGGTGGAGAAGATGAATTATAATAATGCACATATAAATCTTTCTGAAATTGCTCTCTTACTTTTGTTCTTTGTTATTGCTATATGTGCACAGAACTTTTGTATTCTTTGTTATTTCCTTTTGTTGTTGATGTTAGAGTTTTATCGATTGCAAATCTATCTTTGTATAATCCAAAATTAGAAAGCTTTTCTCACAAACGAAGGGAATAAAAACAATAACAGTGATAAAGAATATATTGAAGAAGAATTAATGTTGATTGTATCATGTGTCTACGAGAAACTAAATGGGTAGAAGAAAAGAAAAAAGAATTAGATTCTTCAGGTTTTAAGCTTTGGTACACCAACAAAACAAGAACTAGCAATGATGTAGGTATAATAGTTGATAAGGAGTGGAGAAACAATGTAGTAGATGTAAAAAGATTAAGAGATAAGATTATAGCTTTAAAACTTGTAGTTGAACGAGACACTTTTAATGTGTTTAGTGTATATGTATCCCAAGTTAGATTAGAGGAACATCACAAGAGAACTTTCAGGAGAATCTAGAAGGTTTGATTCAAGAAATACCTCTGGGAGAAAAGATTTTTCTAAGAAGGGATTTGAATAGACATGTAGGGAGGGAATCTAAAGGATACGAGGATATACATGGAAGTTTTGGATTAGGAGAAGCAAATGAAGAGGGTAAAACTATCTTGAATTTTTCTTTAACCTATAATTTTACTATAGCAAACACTTACTTTAAGAAGCAGATAGAACATCTTATCACATACAAAAGTGGAGGAGCAAGCTCTCAAATAGATTTCTTCTTAGTAAAAAAATCAAATAGAAAATTTTGCACAAATTGCAAAGTCATATCTGGAGAGAGCTTGACTACCTAACATAGAGTTTTAATTTTAGACATACGAGTTTTAATTTTAAAGAATGAACAACAAAGAAATTTTCAAAGAAGAGTGGAAGAAGAAGAGCTTTGAGAGATATAGGGAAATGCTATTGATAAGCGGGGCGAAATGGCCAAAGGATTAGGAATACAGCAAGAGAGATATTTGGAGAATCAAGAGGAGTTAGACTAAAGGGTAAAAAATCTTGGTGGTGAGATGCAGAGGTGCAAAATAAGATTAAGGTTAAATGAGAGTATTATAAGGAGTGGCACTTATATAAAGATAATAAAAATTGGAATAAATATAAAATGGCTAAAGGATTAAGTATATAGCAAGAGAGATATTTGAAGAATCAAGAGGCGTTGGACTAAAGGGTAAAAAATTTTGGTGGTGGGATGTAGAGGTGCAAAATAAGATTAAGGTTAAAAGAGAGTATTATAAGGAGTGGCACTTATGTAAAGATAATGAAAATTGGGATAAATATAAAATGACTAAGAAAGACGCTAAAAAAGCTTTGAGTGAAGCAAGATCTAGAACTTTTGAAGGGTTATATCAATCTTTAGGAATTAAGGATGGGGAAAGAAAAATTTACAAGTTTACGAAAGGTAGGGAAAGAAAGACAAGAGACCTAGACAAGTGAAATGTATTAAAAATGAAGAGGGTAATATTTTGGTAAGTGAGCAAAATATCTAAACACGATAGAAGAGTTACTTTCAAAGGTTTTTTAACGAACGAGATGAGTTGACTGTGACTCTAACAGATTAAATATTACAGAAAAAGACTGTAATTATACTTTTTATCGTAAAATTCAGAAGCTTGAAGTAGAGAAGACTTTGAAGAGAATGAAAAATGGCAAAACAGTAAGACCCGATAATATACTTATTGAGGTGTAGAAAAATTTAAGAAAGAAAAGTATAAGTTGGCTTACTAAGTTGTTTAATGTGATAATGAAATATAAAAAAATACCGAATGAATAGAGGAGAAGTACTTTAATCTCTATCTATAAAAATAAAGGGGACATATAGAACTGTTCTAACTATCAGGAGAAGATCATTGAACAAAGATTAAGACAAGATACTCAAGTTATAAAAAACCAATTTGATTTTATGTCAGGAAGATCAACTATGGAAACAATTTATTTACTGCAAAGATTGATGAAAAGGTATCAAAGAAGACAGATAGATTTGTATATGGTTTTTATTGATCTGAAAAAGGCATATGACAGAGTGTTAAGAGAGATTTTATGAAAGGTTTTAGAGAAGAAAAGAGTATGTATTGCGTATATTCAAGCAATCAAAGACATGTACAACAGGATCACGACTTGCATGAGAATACAAAATTGGGACAAAGAATTTTCCCACAACTATTGGACTACAATCTTCTTTGAGTCCGTATCTTTTTAACTTAATTTTGGACGCAGTTACTGAACATGTACAAGATTTGGGGCCTCAATGTATGATTTTTGCAGATGATATAGTCTTAGTTGGTAAATCGAAAGAGGAAATAAATATGAAATTAGAGTCATAGAAACAAGTTTTAGAAACACGTGGTTTTCGTATAAGTAGAAATAAAATAGAATATATGGAATATATTTTTAGTAAAAGACAAACAAATACGAATTTAGATGTAAAACTTGGAAACCATATATTAAAACAAGTTATAAGTTTTAAATCCATTATATAAAATAACGGCAAAGTAAAGGAGGACAAACCATAGGATTCAAGCAGGATTGATGAAATGGAAGAAAGTTTCGAGTGTTATTTGTGATAAAAAAAGTGCCGCTCAAAGTTAAAGGAAAATTCTACTGTACAGCTATAAGACCTGCTATATTGTATGGTACTGAATGTTGGGCAGTCAAAAGACAACATAAAAATAAACTCAATGTTGTAGAGATGAGAATGTTACGCTAAATGTGTGGATACACTAGAAGAGATATGATTAAAAATGAGTGCATTAGAGAGAAGGTTGGGATAGCACCTATTGTGGAGAAGATGGTAGAATCTCGTTTAAGATGGTTTGGTCATGTATGGAGAAAACCTGCAAAAGCCCTAGTGAAAATAGTAAATCAAATGGAAAATAGTCTAATAGTTAAAGGTAGAGAGAGGCCAAAGAAACCAATAGATAAAACTATTAAGAATGATTTAATAGTTAATAAGTTATTTATTGATTTCATTCATAATAGGCCACTGTGACACTGTTTGATCTATGTAGCCGACTCCACCTATTGGAAAAAGGTTTAATTGTTGTTGTTGTTGTTGTATTATAAATTTATGATAATTTTTTTAGGATTAAGTTGTGAAGTGAGTTTTATCTATATATAATTTTTGTTTTTTAATTTACGTGTCTTCAACATGTCGTGTCCTACATTTTTTAAAATTTACGTGTCACGTGTCCATGTCGTGTCCCGTGTCTGTGTCCGTGCTTCATCACCTATTATAAATGAGATCAACAGATAGATTGTTAATTGTTAAATTTTTTTTAATAGTTTCACCAATTGTTTTTTTTGACTTCTCTCTACCTCTAACTATCGAACTGCTTTCTATTTGATCTATTCTTCTCAGTAGAACTTCTACAGGTCTTCTCCACACATAACCAAACCATGTTAAGCAAAATTCTACCATCTTCTTCACAACCAACTTTCTCTCTAATACACTCATTTCTAATCATATCTCTTCTAGTGTTTACGGATAGATTCATTATAAAAGCCCGAAAATCAAAGGAAAGATGGTCGTATGATACATAATTTGAGATAGGATGTTGAGTACAAGAACGGGCTTTCTTTCTTAGAGTAATAGGCCAATTAAGATCACTTACCTCTTCTAATGATGAAGTCTTGGGTTCATGAGTATGAAAGGGCATAGGAGCTTCTTCTACTACTTTGGGAGTTCTTCTCCGAGTGTAAACAAGCAAGTCTAGTTTGTCTTTGTCATCCAGGCTTTTGGCTTCAATTTCTTTAGTGAAATCACCATGTGTGAAGAATGGGATGAAGACTTAATAGGGTCAATTTCAGGTACAAGCTCCTCTGATTGTTCTGGTTCTAGGGTTTGCTCCTGTGTGGGATGTTTTGGTTCTGGTGTTTTTTCATATAGGCCCAAAGGGTCCAAGGTGATCTCAAGAATAGGTTTAAGACTTGTTTACTGGTTGTTTTGCCAAAGAGCTTCGAGGTCAACCCACCCGAGAAGCGAATTCTTTGGGTAATAAGCCTGTTTCTCAAAAAACTTGTTATGTGTGTGAGTATGCACAAAGGCTTTACAGCCAAAAACCTTAAGAGATAAGGATCCTATGAGTCTGGTTTCAAGGTAGTGCTACAGGAAAGTCTAATCTGGGGTTCTATAATTAAGCACACGAGTGGGCAGTCTATTTATGAAGTAACAAGCTATGAGGATAACATCTCCCCAAAAAAAATTTGAAACATCATTAACAATCATAATGGATCAAGTTACCTTAAGAAGGTGTTTATTTTTTCTTTCTGCCGCCCCATTCTATTTAGGGGTCTCCACACAAGAACTTTGATGAACAATTCCATGATTTAAGAGGTATGTTCTAAGGATAAAGTTAAAGTATTCTCTTCCATTATCAGTGAGGAGAATTTAAATCTTAATGTTGTATTAATTATTAATCATTGAGTCAAAATGTTTAAAGGTTTGTTTAGCCTCATTTTTTCTCCTTTAAACAATTTTTTTTCAATAGAATTAGGAACTCGTGAGGGTCCCCAAATATAACTATGGATAAGAGTGAAAGGCTTTGTTGGTTTATAAGGTTGAAATGGAAAATTTGATCTATGATGCTTAGCAAGCTAACAAGTATCACATTGAAAAGCATCTTTATTTTTTAAAAGAGAAAGGAACAAATGTCTTAAGTAAGAAAAACTAAGATGGCCTAACCTAAAATGCCATAGCATAACTTGTTGCTCTCTTGAGAGAGAGAAATCACATTTGGTAGTTAAGGCTTCATTGGGTTAATTTTTCCTCAAAGTAGTAAAGTCTTTTACACTCCCTAGCACTACTAATCTTCATGCCTGAGCTCATATCTTGAAAATTACATATGGATTGTGAGAATTGAGCGATACAATTTAAGTCTTTAGTCATCTTGCTCACAAATAATAAATTGCAAGAGAGTTTTGAGACATGAAGAGTATCTCTTAGAATAATTTTAGAACCAATTTGAATACTACCAATACCTGTCACAGTTGCAAAGGATCCATCAGTAATTTTAACTTTTAAATTATTAGGACTCGGTTTGTAGGAACAAAACAGATTTGCAAACCCTGCCATGTAATCTGTTGCCCAAAAATCTATGACCCAAGGATCTGTAAGTCCAGAATTATTGTTTAGGGCAAATATAAAGGTACCTTTTTGGGCAAGAAGTAAAGAACCTGAGGGTGATGGCTGATTCTGGCTGGTAGAGACATTCAGGGTAGCAAGTTGAGAGAAAAGGATATGTTGCAGTTGCTCCATTTGTTCTCTACTAAAGGAGATATTAGTGTCACTTAGTTTTGAATCAACAGCAACTTGAAAGCTCTTTTCATCTCTCCTACCATTCTTTCAATTATTTGGTTTTCCATGTAGTTTTCAGCACCTATCCCTCATGCGGTTAGGTTTCAGGCAGTGATCACACCATTGCTCTTTTTTTTGGTTCCTTGGATTCTCAGTTCCTCAGGTAACAAAAGTTGTTTCCATTGTTGCTTCCATGGTTCCCAGCATTACCATTCTTCGATTTTCTTCTCTACAAACTTCAACAAAGATTTTCTCTATGTTTAATAATGGTTTCAGGCCTATGAGGCATCCTCTAATTGGGTTAGGTTCCTGGTTCGGTTTCTTAATTCAAAGAGCTATGATGAGTTCTCAAGATCTAAGTATTGCCGCCTTGTAGCTTCCCACATCTACTTGGCAGTTCTATAACACATAAAACTTTCACTTATCCTTTCCTCTATAGAGTTAATCAGCCACGCCATGACTATAGAGTTTTGAGCGTCCCAGGTTAGGAATGAAGGATTTGATTCCGATGGTTTTGTTGTTGTTCCATCTAGGTAGCTGTATCTTCCCTTCCCTCTCATGACCATCTCCACAGTCTGAGACCAGGAAAGATAATTTTTTCCACTGAGTTTGTAAGATGTGATTTGCATAAAAGAATTATCATAGTAGTTTTGAGTGGCAACCATATTCAGGGACGACTACGAGGAAGGAGAGCCTTCCGAGTCATCACTCCCTTTTGTGCCAATCATGGCTATTCCCAGAGAAATATCGCCTAAGGTCTACCCGCCATGGAGGTTAGGAAGAATGCTTTGATAGAAGGAGATGAACTTTACTCTGCAATGTATTATTCTGGTAGAACAATGGGAAATAAATAGAAAGTTCAGTCAATCACAATCCTAGAAAACAAGGGAGAACAATCCGAGATAACTATCCCAAAACAGAAAAGGAAACAAAAAATAAAATCTTGGAAGTTATACTCCATAATCGTGAGAATACAGTCAGGAACACAAAGACACAGGAATAATAAAAAAAAACAAATAACCATATAAAGATAAGATAAGCATTAAATTAGGGATAAGGTAATCACAGATTTTTCTCATGATCAGCGACAAATAACCTTGACTGTGAATACCCAGTTCTTAACTAAAGACATTTAAAATAAGATCTCACAATCTTAAAAAAGATGGGAATATACTAATATTACTTTCAAAAGCACCAATACTTGCTGATACCCATACTTAACGGCTGCCCCTTTATCCCCCTTTTTAAAGCTTTTTTGGCCAAACTGTTTTGAGCAATTTCAAATCTAGTTAGAAATGGGTTGATACATTTCAAACCTGCTCCAAAATATAACAAAACACCCCAAACGAAAAAAAATTTGAAACCAATCTAAAACTCAACAAAACCAAAACAATGTAAAGAAATATCCTTAAAGTACCTCAAAACTATACCAAAAAAAAAGCACTAAAATACGCCAAAAAGGATCTAAAACATATCAAAACTTTTGAATTCATAATTTTTTACAACAAATATAGACTTCACCTCAACGTTCAATATTGATTCTAATAATATTAATTTTCTCATTTGTAGATATGAGAATGTTGCATTGGATGTGTGGACACACCAGGAGATATATGATTAGAAATAAGGGCATTAGAGAGAAGGTAGGAGTAACACCTATTGTGGAAAAGAGGGTGAAATCTCGTTTAAGGTGGTTTGGTCATGTGTGGAAAAGATGGTGGAATCTCGCTTAAGGTGGTTTGATCATGTGTGAAAAAAACCTCTAGAAGCCCTAGTGAAAAGAGTAGATCAGATGGAGAATAATCTGATAGTTAGAGGTAGATTAAAGAAAAAAATAGGTGAAACTATTAAAAATGACTTAATATTTAATAACTTATCTATTGATTTCATTCATGATAGGCCACTACGGCATCGTTTAATCTATGGAGCCGACCCCACCTAATAAAAAAAAGCTTTGTTGTTGTTGTTGTTGTAACTATTTTTTTACAATTTATTAATAATACCCTACCACACCTATATCCTAATTATTACAACAACAAAAAATCCAAATCCATATGTTGTATTGTTTCATAAACTACCCGTATACATGCATCTTAGAGTAGAGGAGAAACAATGTGATACACAAGGAGTTTTCACTAGATAATAAACTGACACTTTTGTTGAAATCAAGAAGACCTTACAAAATAATGTGCCCATTGCAATGCTGGTTATGATTTTACCAAATAGCTTAAGTAAATTTATGATATCAAACAGTGAGCCAAAATGCCAGCTACGTTGATAGCATCTTGAATTACCATGCCTAAGGAAAGTCCACCCCAATTTTACACATAAAAAAGTTTGAACTTAGATTCCAACCAGCTCTGAAGCAAAAAAGAAAAGTTTTTAGCCATGCTTTTGAACATAGAGAAATCTCATATTAACCTATCAATTTCAAACTTACTGCAAATCCAATAAATTCTAGCCCTTACATTACAACAATTATTTTACCAGAAGTTCAACCTATTTCCAGTTTGGCTAACTGACTAGGATCTCTGTAGAGTAGTCAAATGTTTATTAAAGGTAGAGACTGGTTTCTAAATGATCAAATGTCTCTCATTAGCACCTTCTGAGTAACCGTCCGGCACTTCCTCACCCTCCCATGAAATAGAAAAACAGGACCAAGCTCAGTGAAGACATTGACATCTAGAATAATAGAATAGATCAATATTTAAGCACTTCCATATATTAAATACGATGACATTAAAAGAAAACCACAAAAGTTTTCGAATTCGTGCACATCTAAAACCCATTTGGTCTACGACACTTACAAGCTTAATAGCAACCTCTTCGTTGGTTTGAATATTAGTACCTGCACAACAAAACTACACTTATCAACAACACGCCCAAGATTATATAAATTAAGAGAAGAAAAATGTAAGGACACAAACCTAGATAGATCTCCCCAAAAGAGCCGCTACCGATCTTCCGGCCCAGCCGAAATTTATTACCCACACGAGGTTCCATTCAAAAAGAGGAAAATTGAAACCCTAAGCTAATAACACTGCCTAATTCTAAATAAGAAGAACATTAAACACCAGATATTCTCCGCGCCCAAAACTGGAATTCATCAATCCGATGAAAACGAAGAACAACTAAACAGAGGACTATTAAGAGAAATCAAGATGACGAATTTCCTCGGAGATCTAGGGTAAGAAATTCCCCTAGTGGTAAAATTTTTCCCTTTGATTTTCCTTCATAATAATTCTACGGTTAGGTTAGGTTAAGAGAAGGCGACGGTTAAAGGCTGCAAGAAAAAATAAGCGTCATTGTGATGGTGGTGATTGGTGTTATCCCTCTTGCATTAAGGTTTGGATCGAGTCGAAGCAAAGCCATTCTAGCAACCGTCGGTTTTTTTTTTTTTTTTTTTTCTTTCCGAAACGAGAAGCATGTCTACGCGTGTTGTCTACGTGAGGCGTAAGTTCTCTTAGGAGTAGGCTGGGACACAGAAGCTCCGCACCGCTGTCGCTGGCGGGATCCGCGTCACGTGACTTTATCCATTGTGGATTATGATGGAGCATATTCGGCACCTCATCTCACTGCGCGTGTGACTTTATCCATCGTGAGTTGTGGTGGAGCGTATTCCGCCCCTCGTCTCCCTGCGCGTGTAACTCGATTATTTGCTTTTTTTTGTTGCTTTTTTTTCTTTTTTCTTTTTTTCTTCGGAGCTTATCCCGATTTCTAGTTGATAAATGATAACATTCCAAAATTATCTAAAAGTTGGTCTAAATATAAAAAAAGGATCTGTATGGAAATCTATCATTTAAAGTAAAAAAATAACTTTTAGCACATTAAAAATAAAAATTCTGATTATATGCTAAGCTTTTCTCATTTTACGATTTCGCCTCAGTGTTAGGCGAATTGCAGGCGGCCTGAATTGTTTTTTTAAAAAACAAATTGTAAAATTTTTAACAAAAAATTTATATAATAAATAAATAATTTACAAATTTTAAACCTTAAACAAAATTTTTAAAAAATATATTAATATTTCTAATGAAAATTTATGAAATAAATAAATAATTTATAAATTTTACACTTTAAAATTCAAACCTCATACAACAATATTTTAAAAAAATTATAATATTTCAAATAAAAAATTTCTATAATAAATAAATAAGTTACAAACCTCAAACCTCTAACAATAATTTATTTTCAAGAAATATTGTAATATTCTTAGTAATATTTTTAGAATAAATAAATAATTTACAAATTCAAAACTCTAAACTTCAAATAACAATTTAAAAAAAAGTTGTGATATTTTTAATAAAATAATATATAATAGATAAATAATTTTAAAACTCTAAACTCCAAATTAGACATAGTTTTAGATAAAAACTTTCAGTCCCCAAATTTTAAGATTTAAACAACAATTTTTTAAGAAAATTTTAATATTTTTAATAAAAATTTATGAAATGAATAAATAATTTACAAACCTCAAATTTTTTAGAAAAGTTATAATATTTCAAATAAAAAATTTCTATAATAAATAAGTAAGATACAAACCTCTAACCTCTAACAACAATTTCGTTTTAAGAAATATTTAAATATTCTTAGTAATCTTTTTTATAATAAATAAATAATTTACAAATTCTAAACTCTAAACATAAAACAACAATTTTTTTTTAAGAATAGTTGTGACATTCACTGCTAAAGGCTTTTAGTGGCAATTTTTAGTCGACAGCAGGTCGTGGCCTATAATTGTGCAACCGAAAGTTTTTTATAGCAACATTTTGAAATCACCACTAAAAATACTTTTTTTGTCACAACTATAGTGGCCACTAAAAACTAACAATGTCACCATTGAATCAAAAAAAGTCACAACTAATTTCTAATACTCAGTGGCAACTTATTTTAATCATCACTAAAAACTGACATTAAGTGATAATATGAATCACCACTAAAAATATTTTCACTAGCGACTCAGCATAGTCACCGTTGAATGTTAGTTTTCAGTGGCGACTATGGTCGCCACTTGTAACAACTCTATTTTTTTTACATATATACATATATATATATATATATATATATATATATATATATATATATATATATATATATTTGTAAAATTTCATGAAATCATTACCTCTTTACTTCTAACTATTTTAACTCATAATGATATTCAATTAAATTAACTAAGTATAAATAAGGTTTATAGTATACCATTAACATTGATATAATTCTGGATTCACATACATATCATTAATTAAAAATGTCCGTATAAAAATCAAATACATATATGTTTACATCTTATTCATCCATATTGACCAGTTTCGAGGATACAGGTATGGGTGATTACACCTTTATCAGGATCTTAGCCAATTCGACCTATCATACGCTAAAAGCTAGTCATAAAGAATATCTACATATTTAGTCTTCTGAACATTATATAAAAATATAGAAATAACTAAATTCTAGTAGATTCAACAATAAATCATAATTATCATCAATATTATTCATCATGTCATATTCATCTATATAACCTACAACAAATATTTTAGGTAACATGAATGCACTTTATCTATACACATAAAAATCGTATAGTAATGACATGTATGGCATAAATAACTATTTTCAGAATATCATATGATAGCTATCAACTTATTTTCATATTAAACTACCTTGATAAGGGTAAGTACTTTCTACTCTCTAGTACGGGCTTTTTTCGCTCCATTTGACATGGCACACTTTCTCTTTCTTTTCTCAATAGCATAATCATAGTTGTAAGTAAGGCGTCCCTTATTGGTGCACCACATGGACTACCATGTGATTATACTCGTCTATTTTCTTTTCTTTTCACATTAATAGCCAAAAATATAATTTTAATAACAAGTATGTTCATTGTAACAACTCATTTTATGTAAATGTAAAAAAAAATCATATTTGTAAAATTCCATGAAGTTATTACTGCTTTAATTCTAACTACTTAACTCGTAATAATAATCACTTTAACCAAGCATAATTGTTATTAACAGTGATACAATACTAAATTTTCATACACACCATTATTTTACAAACATTTGTACAAAGATACATATTAGCTCTAATCATCTATGTCGACTACTGTCACGGCCCCAAATGACGGAACACATGACTGGCACGACATAAGGGTTTCCCCCTAGCCGCAAGCCTAACACATAGCATGCACAAACATCCAGCACACAATCCAGAGTACATAATAAATATAACTGGCCACATATGCCACATCCAATATCAGAAAATACTGTATATATGTATATATATATATATATATATATATATCTCATGATATATCATGAATCCAACATTATGATTCAACTTGGCCCTTGGCCTCATAATATTCATGTGATTCAACTTGGCCCAAGGCCTCATAATACCAACATTTGTTGTAAACATAAAACTATTTTCCAAACAACACATCAAAATACGCAAGAAGCGAGGATCCTGCCTGTATGTTCATGGAGATACTCTAGACATAACTAAACTAAATAAACAATACAAAAGAGCCTTGCTCAAACTGGGGCTCACCAACACTATCTTCAGCCTCCTACGAAGCTGTAGCTGAATCAAAGTCTCTTTGACTATCTGTGGGGAGGAAACAAAAGAGGGGTGAGATTACCACATCTCAATGAATGAGTAAATCATACTATAACTGAAACAGGGCAAACCAAGCACGAGTGTTTCGCAATGGGTTTAATAATTGAAATCCAAATGTAAAGATAACAAGAGAAACATTAAGCATTTAACCATAATTTATTGAAAGAATGCTAAACAGTTCAAATGTATATTCAAAAGATAAAACAGGATTAAATCAATAACCGTAAGCAAATCAATTATGCATGGTAAGTAATAAATGAAGATATTTATGCAATAACAATGATGAATGAGCTTGTTTAGAAATATTTAATCTTTAAGAAAAATGCATCAATTTATTGGAGGTCTTTCCTAACAAATCTATCATCTCCCCCAAGCACACAGCAAGGGTAGGGTAATCACTGTAGGCGTAGACATAAGTCCACCCTAAATCCCCCAAGCACACAGCAAGGGTATGGTAATCACTGTAGGCATAGACATAAGTCTACCCTAAATTTCCCAAGCACATAGCAATGGGTCCCCAAGCACATAGCAATGGGTATGGCAATCACTGTAGGCATAGACATAAGTCTACCCTAAATTCCTGTGTCTTAGGCAGTCATATGCCCGTCACAGTATCCTAGGCCGAAGCCTTAACATGATCATGGTGCACCAGGGCTAGCACTACCTGCGGCTAGCTAACAGTGATCTAAAAGGGTCCCTCCAATAGAAAACATTTGAAATATGATATTCAAAGAGTTTAAAGTAAAACATTTCAATAACATTACAATAAAGCTATAATTCTCCATCTAACTCTTTTCATGCATAAAATTCTGTTCAAAAATATATTTCATCCATGTATTCCCATGGAGACCTTTATCATCATAAACTTTCCATTTAAACATAGATCGTCCGTAGACGTCGTATAGATGCTCATCATGCATCAAATCATTTTAAACATAGATCGTCCGTAGACGTCGCATAAATGCTCATCATGCATTAAATCATTTCATGGCCAACTTAGTTCATTTCTATGACTAAGTTCGCATTTCTATAAATCTAGGTCAAATGGAGAATTATCAGTCTAGATGTTTGCCCTGCATACCTAGGGTTCAACTAGGATTGAAATTTATAATTTCTAACATGGTTGGAACATATTGGTTTTCAAAGCAGTAAAACAACTTAGCATACATTCCAACTAGTTAAAATCATACGAGAGAGTTATAAACTGAATTCATAAAACATGCGCTATAGTATGAAAAACTCACTCACAGGTAAGGGCTCCAGATTGGACAGCCCTAAAATCCTAGTTCCTGGTCTGAATTCGGTAAAACAGACCCCAAAATCGAGTCCGGAAGGTCCAAAAACCTTAAATGAGCCTGGTTACTGTTCACCGCCGGAAAACACTATTCACGCCGGGAAACACTATTCACCACCACTATTCATCGCCGAAAAACACTATTCACTGTCACAAAAATTTTACCGAATCAACAAAACAATTTCATATCCTAATATTTATCTAGTTTCTGAATCCATCTACGGAGTCAGATTTCTAATTAGAAATCCCTAAGTAAGGTTTTTTAGAACTTACCTTTTACCGAGATTTTCTACTTCAGATCTACGGCGATTCAACGGTTGATTTGAAAAACTGATCGGTCAAAACTGAAGTACTCTTCGTCCTGAATCCAATAACATCTTCAGTTTTGATATCGGAAGCCCTTAAGCACTCCAAATCGAAAAATAAAATTTGAAATTACTATTCACTCACTATGCATGCACTACTATGCATCTTTCCGTTTTTTTTATCGATACGCAGTTGCCCCCGATTTTCATTTTATGGTTTTCTGAGTTTGTTTTTTTTTGTTTTTTTTTTTAAATATAATAATAATTATTAAATAATTAATAATAGAATTTTTTTTTATAAAATTCATATAAATTCCATTTTTCATCATAAAATATCCCAAAAATTCTTAAAAATTTCCATTCTCATAAATCTTTAGTTAAACTCTTAAATCATGATTTTTCTTAATAAAAATAATAATAAAATAAATTTTAAAACAAATATCTTAATTCATATTAAAAGAAAGAATATTTCTAAAAATACCATAAAAATTCAATAGAGGCCGGTATAATTATTTTAAACAACACAATACTTCTTTTACTTAAAAGTCCACTTACTTTTAACAAATCATAATCATTTCTACATAAATAAAAATATATTTGCTTATAGCGCGCCAAAAACATAAATTCTCATATTTCTTTTGTAATTCTTTAATCCATGTAATAAATATACATATTTTCTATGGTTCTTATCTCTATTGTCAAAATTCTCTCTTTTATTCTAAATTTCCTTTGATTGGAATTTTCGTTAAATTTTACGGTTATTACATTCTTCCCCCCTTAAAGAAATTCGGTCCCCGAATTTCATCACTATAGTTGCAGATAAATACTAATCTCATTGTTCAAATAAATACAAATATCTAGCGCGTATATCCTTCTCTCTTTCCCAAGTAGTTTTCTCAGAAGAATAATTTTTTTCATATCACTTTTACTATAGGTATTTCTTTTGACCGTAACTTCTTTATTTGTCTGACCACTATTACTACTGGTTATTCCTCATGGGTTAAATTTTTCTGTAACTGAATCTATGGACACTGTATAACATGTGTAGAATCCGATAAATATTTTCGTAGTATAAACACATGAAAAACTGGATATCCAATGCAGGTGGTAAAACTAAACAATAAGCCACTGAACCGATCTTATCAAGAATTTCAAATAGTTTTATATACCGAGGGTGTAACTTTCCTTTCTTTCAAAATCTCATTACCTCTTTCATTGGTGAGTCCTTCAAGAATATGTGATCACCAATTGATAATTCCTAGTGCTCAACATTCATAATCCTTATAAACTTTTGACTTGTATTGAGTTTTCAGTATTCTTTTTCTAATCAATTTCACTTTATCAATGACATTTTATAATAAATCTAACTCCACTGAGTCATTTAACAAAACATTTGTAACACCTCTTACATAAGGCTTAAATCTTCTAATATCATTTTATTATAGACAGATTCTGCTAAGGAATCTCTCACCAATCTAAAAAAATATATATGCTTAAAGCATGCTCTCCAAGCTAGCATCATCAATTTAGATAAGTCATATTCTATCTATTGCATGTTATTCCAAACTAGATTTTCAAAGTTTAACTTTTCTCAATTCACTCACATATTAAGAAACCTATGATGTTTATGTAAAACTTTAAATGATGCCATTGTATATTGGCATGATAATTACTGCTATGATTAAGTTCAACTAAGGACAATTAATTTCTTCCAACTTTTACCACAATAATATAAAGATACTTAAAGCATAACTTCTAATGTATAAACACATCATTTAAATTTAGTATTAGTCATATTATAATCTAATAAAGATCCTTAGACTTCCTGAATAACTCTCTTGAGATAATATATTCAATTCGTATTTGCCAATATATCGGCCAATGAAAAATTTAACTTGTATCTTCTTTTTACCATTATACTAGTACTATTTTTTTTAATCTCAGTATATCTTTATTACCTCGGGTAATCCATATTTACAATTTATGGCTTATTCTGAAATCTCCTTTCTCAACAATTATCCATACGTGAATTTCCAATCTCAACATAATTTACATTCTAGATATTAGTCTCAATTTAGCAAGGTATAAATCATTAACACAAATATCTTAATTACTTACATTATTCTCAGAGATGATTCTCAAAATATTCTCCATGTTTTCAAATTAAAAATTTCGAGATTAGCTTAAATCTTACTTTCCATACTTTACTCCTCAAAAACTTCAACACCGTTAACTCCTTTGATTACATTCGTCAAAGCACCATTACATCATCATCCATCTATTCTTTTCAAAATCTCTATTACTTTAATCTACTAATAAGTTGAACACCATAATAACTGAATTCCAAAGATTAGAAATTATCTTTCCTTGCAATGAGGGAAAACAACCTTGCATTTAATGACAGCCGTTAATGAGGGAGAATGCAGTGAAACAGACGAAAAGCACAATAGAGAATGGTGCCAAAATAGAAAGTCAAAAATTTGGCAAACATTGAAAAGCATTAAAATCGGTGGCCGTAATTCTTGAAAATCTGTAAACAAAAATCTAGCTGCTATTTCGGCGAAAAACGGTGGCCGCAATCGGTGGCCGCAAATTTTGAATATATGTGCCAAAATTTAATTCAAAGATATTGTTATTCGGCGGAAGCATATCATATGGAAAAGAAATATTTCTGAGCCTATAAAGTCTGTGAATAACAAGAGCACATAGTTAACTGGTAGGATGCAGTTGGTTGCTTCAAAATATATAATCAATCAACTGTAAATAACCAGTCCAAATTAAAATTTCTCAAAATAGCTAGTCAACTTATAAACCAATAGTCGACTGGTAAAAATATTGAGAAAACAAAATAAACCATTTGATTGTTCCTCTTCAACAATTAATTGGTTTGCATTTTCACTCTTTTTCTTTTTCTTCTTTTTTACAATGATGGCTATCACCTACAACCTTTCAAGACATCAATGCTTCATCAAAGACAACAAGAAAAAGACAGATTTCTAGTGATATCTTATCTTATGCTCTTTATGTGCTTAATATGGGTCACAGTCATAACTACTGTACATATACATGCTTGCCGTTTTTTTTACCTTTAATTTAGCTAATATCCACCAATCACTCACATAGCTATTCTAATAATATCCGGCCTATTCGCATAGCTATTATAAATATGCCCTTCTCCGAGTTCCATAAATGCTTATATTAGTATCTTTATCTTCAGACTCAAAGTTAAGGTGATAGAAATTATGGAGGGAACCGCATTCCGTCAGTTTCAAAATATCTGTGTCTTTTGTGGTTTCAGTCCTGGAAAAGATGGAGAGTATGTTAAAGCAGCACAAAATCTGGGTATGGTGCTGGCCAGAAGAAAAATTCATCTAGTCTATGGTGGAGATAACTGTGGGTTAATGGGGTGTGTGACGACAGCTGCACATGTAGGAGGATGCCAAGTTCTAGGTATTATTCCTACAGCTCTAGCTGCATCCAGCAACATAGGGAAAACAATTGGGGAAGAATATAGAGTAGCTTCCATGCATGAACGCATGGCTAGAATGATGAGTAATGCTGACGCCTTCATTGCCTTACCAAGTGGTTTTGGTACATTAGAGGAGATTTTCCAAATAGTCTCTTGGGCACAACTGAATCTGCATCACAAACTAATAGGTTTGTTAAATGTTAATCACTTCTTTGATGGTTTGTTATCTTTCCTTGATCATGCTGTGGAACAAAGGTTTATCCCACACTCAGCACGACGAATTCTCATCTTAGCTTCAGATGCTGAGGAGTTGATTGATACTTTACAAGCATATGTTCATGTACCTGATCCAACTATTGCTCAAATAGAATGGACGGCAGACAACCGCAGGAAGCGCAAATTGGATTTGGATCTGCATCTGTAACTGTAGTAGAACGTAGCCATTACTGTTCCACTTTTATTTTCTTAGGGTCTATTTGGATACCATCCTGCTAGCCACATACCTTAAGAAAGTACTATTACTAAGTCAAAATTCATATTTTGAGAACTTAGCATATAGCTGATACTCCTTTGGAGTTTGTAATACTATCTTTAAATATTGCTTATGATCCTCTGCACTCTTGAAATATTCTAGTATATGATCAATAAATATAATAACAACTTGATTTAGGGATGGCTTAATTACTTATTCATTAACTCTATGAATGTAGCTGGGGCATTTGTCAATCCAAATGACATAACTATAAACTCATAGTGTCCATGCCAAATCCTGAATTTTTTTTTTAATATCCTTTTCTCTTATCCTTAATTGATGATATCTAAATATCAAATCAAATTAATTTTTTTTTTACAAAAAAATGTTGAGCACTTTCTAACTGATCAAATAGATGATCTATACGAGGTAATGAGTATTTATTCCACATTGTCACTTTATACAATTGTCTATAATCTATGCATAGTCATAGTGATCCATCTTTCTTTTTCACCAATAGAACTGGAGCACTCTAAGTAAAAGTTCTAGTGCTTTTAAATCCCTTGTTTAACATGTCTTGTAACTATTTCTTTTTCAGTTCTTTAAGTTCAGTGGGTGCCATTCTATATGGAAATATAGACGCTGGCCAGGAAATAAATCAATACCAAATTCTATTTATTATTTTAGGGTAATCCTGGCAATTTTTCAGGAATTATATCAAAAAAAAATTCTCTAATCACTGGAATTTGACTTACACTGACATACTTTATATCAGCATCCCTCACCATTGCCAACTATCCTTGGCACCTTTTTGTAATCATTTATGGACTGCTAAAGCAGAGATTAGGTTACTGGGTATCTCACTAAGATTTCTTTGTATCAAGAACGAAAATTCTCCAAGAATATTGAATTTAATCACCTTCTAGTGACATCTCAAAATGACATGACATAATGCCAACAAATTCATTCTCAATATCACATCACAATCTACCATATCTAGACAACTGAGTACAACAGATGTCACATTCAGAAACCATCATACCAGAGTTTGACCTCTTCCGTACCTTGGTGGTATAGGATTCGCCTAAACTCAGCATTCCGCAGAGGTTTGCCCTACTACCATTCAAGAGGACACGCGAAGAGACTCTGTATGGGTCTTTTCCCAAGTATATAGCAAGGGAAAGCAAATAACATCTCATATAACTGGCATCTCGCTATAAAACAGAGATAGCCCAACCGTTACTTAACCATGCCAACATAGCATACTATAAACTGACTTACTTAAACAAAAAGACAACATCCTATCGAACCCCTTTAGCAGCACCGTGAGTATAAGCATGTCCGGATTCATACCCATACTCAAAGTCCTACTTAAAGGTCCGTTACTCCATGAACACAGGGAAACCTAATGCTCTGATACCAACTTTGTCACTTTCTTCTGGTGGCAACAAGTGTACCTATCAAAGCACTGCATCCCATACTGCAGCTCCTGGGCGGAGAGCCACGCTTCGCCACATCGTTCACGCGTGAGAGTTCCCAGGACTCGGCTTTTCAACCTCGGCTCTGATATCAATTTTGTCACGGCCCCAAATGACGGAACACATGACTGGCACGACATAAGGGTTTCCCCCTAGCCGCAAGCCTAACACATAGCATGCACAAACATCTAGCACACAATCCAGAGTACATAATAAATATAACTGGCCACATATGCCACATCCAATATCAGAAAATATTGTATATATGTATATATATATATATATATATATATATATATATATATATATATATATATATCTCATGATATCTCATGAATCCAACATTATGATTCAACTTGGCCCTTGGCCTCATAATATTCATGTGATTCAACTTGGCCCAAGGCCTCATAATACCAACATTTGTTGTAAACATAAAACCATTTTCCAAACAACACATTAAAATATGCAAGAAGCGAGGATCCTGCCTGTATGTTCATGGAGATACTCTAGACATAACTAAACTAAATAAACAATACAAAAGAGCCTTGCCCAAACTGGGGCTCACCAACACTATCTTCAGCCTCCTACGAAGCTGTAGCTGGATCAAAGTCTCTTTGACTATCTGTGGGGAGGAAACAAAAGAGGGGTGAGATTACCACATCTCAATGAATGAGTAAATCATACTATAACTGAAACAGGGCAAACCAAGCACGAGTGTTTCGCAATGGGTTTAATAATTGAAATCCAAATGTAAAGATAACAAGAGAAACATTAAGCATTTAACCATAATTTATTGAAAGAATGCTAAACAGTTCAAATGTATATTCAAAAGATAAAACAGGATTAAATCAATAACCGTAAGCAAATCAATTATGCATGGTAAGTAATAAATGAAGATATTTATGCAATAACAATGATGAATGAGCTTGTTTAGAAATATTTAATCTTTAAGAAAAATGCATCAATTTATTGGAGGTCTTTCCTAACAGATCTATCATCTCCCCCAAGCACACAGCAAGGGTAGGGTAATCACTGTAGGCGTAGACATAAGTCCACCCTAAATCCCCCAAGCACACAGCAAGGGTATGGTAATCACTGTAGGCATAGACATAAGTCTACCCTAAATTTCCCAAGCACATAGCAATGGGTCCCCAAGCACATAGCAATGGGTATGGCAATCACTGTAGGCATAGACATAAATCTACCCTAAATCCCTGTGTCTTAGGCAGTCATATGCCCGTCACAGTATCCTAGGCCGAAGCCTTAACATGATCATGGTGCACCAGGGCTAGCACTACCTGCGGCTAGCTAACAGTGATCTAAAAGGGTCCCTCCAATAGAAAACATTTGAAATATGCTATTCAAAGAGTTTAAAGTAAAACATTTCAATAACATTACAATAAAGCTATAATTCTCCATCTAACTCTTTTCATGCATAAAATTCCGTTCAAAAATATATTTCATCCATGTATTCCCATGGAGACCTTTATCATCATAAACTTTCCATTTAAACATAGATCGTCCGTAGACGTCGTATAGATGCTCATCATGCATCAAATCATTTTAAACATAGATCGTCCGTAGACGTCGCATAAATGCTCATCATGCATCAAATCATTTCATGGCCAACTTAGTTCATTTCTATGACTAAGTTCGCATTTCTATAAATCTAGGTCAAATGGAGAATTATCAGTCTAGATGTTTGCCCTGCATACCTAGGGTTCAACTAGGATTGAAATTTATAATTTCTAACATGGTTGGAACATATTGATTTTCAAAGCAGTAAAACAACTTAGCATACATTCCAACTAGTTAAAATCATACGAGAGAGTTATAAACTGAATTCATAAAACATGCGCTATAGTATGAAAAACTCACTCACAAGTAAGGGCTCCAGATTGGACAGCCCTAAAATCCTAGTTCCTGGTCTGAATTCGGTAAAACAGACCCCAAAATCGAGTCCGGAAGGTCCAAAAACCTTAAATGAGCCTGGTTACTGTTCACCGCCGGAAAACACTGTTCACCGCCGGAAAACACTATTCACTGTCACAAAAATTTTACCGAATCAACAAAACAATTTCATATCCTAATATTTATCTAGTTTCTGAATCCATCTACGGAGTCAGATTTCTAATTAGAAATCCCTAAGTAAGGTTTTTCAGAACTTACCATTTACCGAGATTTTCTACTTCAGATCTACGGCGATTCAACGGTTGATTTGAAAAACTGATCGGTCAAAACTGAAGTACTCTTCGTCTTGAATCCAATAACATCTTCAGTTTTGATATCGGAAGCCCTTAAGCACTCCAAATCGAAAGATAAAATTTGAAATTACTATTCACTCACTATGCATGCACTACTATGCATCTTTCCGTTTTTTTTATCGATACGCAGTTGCCCCCGATTTTCATTTTATGGTTTTCTGAGTTTGTTTTTTTTTTTTTGTTTTTTTTTAAATATAATAATAATTATTAAATAATTAATAATAGAATTTTTTTTTATAAAATTCATATAAATTCCATTTTTCATCATAAAATATCCCAAAAATTCTTAAAAATTTCCATTTCTCATAAATCTTTAGTTAAACTCTTAAATCATGATTTTTCTTAATAAAAATAATAATAAAATAAATTTTAAAACAAATATCTTAATTCATATTAAAAGAAAGAATATTTCTAAAAATACCATAAAAATTCAATAGAGGCCGGTATAATTATTTTAAACAACACAATACTTCTTTTACTTAAAAGTCCACTTACTTTTAACAAATCATAATCATTTCTACATAAATAAAAATATATTTGCTTATAGCACGCCAAAAACATAAATTCTCATATTTCTTTTGTAATTCTTTAATCCATGTAATAAATATACATATTTTCTATGGTTCTTATCTCTATTGTCAAAATTCTCTCTTTTATTCTAAATTTCCTTTGATTGGAATTTTCGTTAAATTTTACGGTTATTACAACTACTTCCAGGGACACTGGTGCGGGTGGCACCTCCACTGAAATCTCAGTCACATCTACTACAGATACATCTGATATAACTGGTAGTTGCCCAATGTAGGGCACCTCGATCCAACGTACGGAAATAATAAGTGTCATTGAGAAAATCTGCATAATTATTTTTCTGAACATAATATGGAAATATAGTGAGAATTAAATCCCAGTAGGTTCAACAATAAATCATAATTTACCATCAATATAGTTCATCATGTTATGTCCATCTGTATAAACTACAGAAAATATCTTTAGGTCACATGAATGCACTTTATCCAGGCACATGAAAATTGTATAATTATGACATGCATGGCATAAATACTATTTTTTTAGGATATCATATGATGACTATCAATTTATTCTCATATCAAGCTACCCCGGTCAGGGTGAGTATTTTCTACTCTCTGATACGGGCTTTTCTCGCTCCGTCCGACATGGCTTACTTTATCTTTCTTTTCTTATTAACATGATCATATTCACAGCCATTGGTAGGGCGTCCCCTACTGGTGCACCACACGGATTGCCATGTGACCGTGTTTATTTCTTTTCTTTTAACAATGATAGCCAAAAATATTCTTTCAATAACAAGTATGTTCATCCAAATATAACTATTACCAAAAATCATTGGTAATCATGCCATGAATATAACCATTTCAAATATCACTTTATAAAATATTTCCATGTCAAAATTTCACACTTAAGATGGTAAGAAATTCATACAATGGCAATGGCTATAGCATATACTAGTCATTTATTATTTTCATTTATAAGATTCGTCTTCTTTTTTAAATATTAATTTCATCTCTTCATTTTCTTTATGCTTCGCCTTTAGTCATTTTCTTCTTATTTATATCATTTCTAACACATGTTCTTACAAATTTATAGAGCATTTTTCTCCAATTTGATTTATACTATTACCCTATAGTTAAAGAGGTTCATCTAAGGTAGAAAAATGTTGAAAATAGGTTTCACCAACTTCCAACACGGTCTGGCCATGTTCCAAGACACTGCCATGCTTTAAAAATACTTCAAATGTACTCAAAAACAGCTCCGAACACGACTAACCCGTGCTTGAAGCACCCAGAACATGGCACGGCCGTGTTCTGTGACATTTTTTCATTAATCAAAGCATAACTCCCTCATTTTAACTCTGATTGAGGTGATCTTGGTGTCTATGGAAAGATAAGACAATTATTTAAAACTATTATGTTAATCATATCAGCAAAATAGTAATAAATCTTGGTGTTATTACTCCCTTAAATTCAATATTATTTCTTCTCGAGTAGGTTCTAACCTTTACTTACTAATCTGACTATATCTCCCACATTTGAAATCCAAATTGAGTGATTTCAGTTGCTAAATATTCGTGAGACATATATCTACATTTTTTATGTTAACCATTTATTTTAATTCCTTACTAATTCTTCCCAGAATTTTAAAAACCAGAAGCTTAAAGTTTTACCACCCATAGCCATACCTATGCAGAACTATCTAAACCAGCCTAAGTATTCAAACATACATCACATGCAAGATCAATATGTAACATGATAAAGCAACATCCATGACCAATCATCAAAGTTCTAAAATCAAATTCCCATATAGATGTTACAAATTTCAAAACTTTTCTTCGAAAAGAAATATTGTTAAACTTACCTAAGAATCTCCCTAACTCACTTAATGAATTGGTTTTCTTGTTTCCTTTTAAAAGAAGTAGCAAGATTCCTCTCTTCCCTTAGGTTTTCTAGCAGCTTAGGTAAGAGAAGGAGGGCGAGTTTTTGAACCTCAAGGATGAAGAAGAAAAATGGATTCAAGTGGAGATTAAGGTAACTTACCTTGAGTACTTAGTCTTCTAAACTTCTCCTTCTTCTTCCTTCCTTTCTTCTCCTCTCTTTCTCTCATTTCCTCACTCTACCTTGCTTCTATTTCTCTCTCTTCCTCACTTGAACGAAATTAAAATGTTGTAGGGGTGGGTTTTGCTTAAATAGACCACCAAATAATACACCTTTCATGATCATGGGTCTACCTTATCACAATTAGGATACACTTTGTTGAATTTTTAGAAAACAAACAACTTATATTCTTGTCTTCCTCTTCCTTAGTCAAGATATGCATAGGAAAAGGAGATTTGTATTTTGAAAATTATGATGATATGTTCTTAAGATAAGGGATAAGTTCCATTTGATTTAGGGATTCATTTCTATTTTCTTTTGTCTTAAACAAGTATGATAGATTTGCTTTTTTAGGTGGCAAATTTCTAGCCCTTGAATCTCCATTATTTGGTTGATATTATTTGTGTGGAATAGGAATGTTTTGTCCTAATACCATGTATTATCATACCATTTGCTAAAATTATGAGTGTAGGATATAGATGTTTTTGTCCTAAAACCTTGTATTATCATGCCACTTGCCAAAATTATGAATGTAGAATCACACCACTTGCTAAATTTTTGTCTTAATGCCATGTAACCTAATATTTATTATTATTAATTTATTTTATTTTATTTTTCCTCTTGGATTTGGGCTTATTCCTACCCATTTTCTTTGCTTTGGATAAAATTCTACCTTTCTTGGAAGGCTTGGTCACATTTTCATAATTTTTGGGTTATCAGTCCAATTACTATATCCTAGTCCAAGTCTATGTTTTATTTTTTGCTTAGATTATCCAATGGGCTTGCTAGAAACTTATGTGAAGTGGAAAAACTCTATATGAAGTGTCCACAGGTAAAAGCCCAATGTATGGGTAAAGATGTTAAACTTAGTAACTCTAGTTCTTGAATTAGGAAAAATTACCCTAATCTAATGTTCTTGAAATTTTAAGACCTTTACTTGTTTCTAAAAATTTGTCTTCCTTATCCAAGAATTTTGCATCTCTTTAGTATGTTATTTCTAATTTTTTTTTCCTATTAGGTTTTTCCTCTTTATTTGTTCTCTTATTGTTAGAAACATTTTCTATGCATATACATAAGGTGAAGAATTTCTAAGGATTATATTTCCTTAGATATCTAAAATATTGTCTAATAAATTTTATTTCCGTAATTAAATATTTTTGTACTTTTTTCAATAAAAGAAACGAAATTAGGGATGTTACATTCATTATACTCACATGCCATAATTTATCATCAAAGTAATCATTACAAAAAATCATTAGTAGAATGGAATCATGCCATGAATATAATCATTTTCAAATATCACTTTATAAAATATTTCTATGTCAAAATTACACACTTAAGATGTTAAGGAGTTCATGCAATAGCAATGGCTAGAGTATACACTAGTAATTTATTATTTTCATTTATAAGATTCTTTTTTTTTTTTAAATATTATTTTTATCTCTTCATTTTCTTTATGCTTGACCTCTAATCACTTTCCTCCTACTTACATCATGTTCAACGTATGTTCTCATAAAGATTATAGGGCATTCTTATTCATTTTGGTTTCTAGTATTACCTTATAGTTAATGAGGTTCATTTATGGCAAAAAAGTGTTGAAAATAAGTTTTACCAGCTCCTAATATAACCTGGATGTGTCCTATAACACGGCTTAGCCATTTCCTATAACACAGCCATCCTCTAGGCTTCAAAAAGTCTTTTCCCACACCGAACACGGCCATGCTCTATGTTGTGTTGTCCCCTGATGCAGCTTTCGTCCAACCTAATATTCTCTCACTAATCAGAGCATAACTCCCTCATTTTAACTCTGATTGAGGTGATTTTGGTTTTCATTTAAAGATAATCCAATCCTCTAAAACCCTTATGTTGAAAATTTTAGTAAAATCTTAAGTAATCTTAGTGTTATTACTCTTTCAAAGTCAATATTATTTCTTTTCAAGTAGGTTCTGACATTTACTTACTAATCTAATCATATGGATTTCAAATTGAATGATTCAAATGGCTAAAAATTCGTGATACATATATCTATATTTTTTATGTTAACCATTTATTTTAATTTGCTACATATTTTATCCAGAAATTCAAATACAAAAGTTTACCTAACAAATTCTTTCCTAGTTAACTAGTTTCTGATCACTGTTTACTAATCTAACCATATCTCCCTCATTTGAACTCCAAATTAGGTGATTCTAGTGGTTAAAATTCTGTGAGACAAACATCTATATTTTTTATGTTAACTATTTCTTTTAATTGCTAACCAATTTTTCTCAAATTTTCAAAACTATAAGTTTTCCTAGTTACTCCGAAATTCAATTTTCTAACCAAATCCTTTCTAAGATTTTAGTTCATCCTTTTATTACGTCTTCTTCTATTTTCTTCTTAATTTACATCTAACTATAAGATTACTCATTTCAACATTTTAATTATATTTCTTACACTTAATTTAACATATTCCATCATCTACTTCTCAAGAAAACAAAAATCAAATCATATATTATTAAGGGTGTTTTGCAACAGAAATTTCTCATGGTCTTCTTCTAAGTGTTTAAGGTCATACTCATTTTATCAATCTAATTATAATCCATCAATTTTCACCACATTCAAATATACATAACAACAGTATAAAACGCCTAAAATTTTGCCATCCATAGCCATACCTATGTAGAACTTTCCACACCAACCGAAGTATTCAAAACATCCATCACATGTAAGATCAACATGTAACATGATATAACAACATCTATGGCCAATCATCAAGGTAGCAAATATTGTAAATTTTATCAAAGTTCTAAGATCAAAATTTCATATAAATGTTACAAATTTTAAAACTTTTTTTCAAAAAGAGATATTGTTAAACCTACCTAAAGATCTCCCTAACTCACTTTGTGAATTCTTTTTATTGTTTCCTCTTGAAGGAAGTGGCAAGATTCCTCTTTTCCCTTATCTTTTCCAGTAGCTTGAATAAGAGAAAAAGGGTGAGTTTTGAACCCTAAGGATGAAGAGAAAAGATATATTCAAGTAGAGATTAAGCTAACTTATCTTGAATATTTAGTCTTGTAGACTTCTCTTTCTTCTTCATTCCTCTCTTTTCCTCTCTTTCTCTCATTTCTTTACTCTACCTTGCTTCTATTTTTTTTCCTCCCTCCCTTAGACAAAATTATAATGTCTTAAGTATGGTTTTTGCTTAAATAAATTATCAAGTGGTTTACCTCTCATAATCATGGGTCTACCTTATTAGGATGCACTTTGTTGCTTTTTGGGAGAAGACAAATCATGTTCTTGTCTTATTCTCCCTTAGTCAAGAAATATATAGCAAAAAGAGGATTTTTTATTTGAAAATTATGATAAAATATTCTCAAAACAAGGGGCAATGTCCCTTTGATTTAAGGATTCATTTTCTTTTTCTTTTGTCTCACTTAAGTATAATATGTTTGCATTTATAAATGGCAAATTTTCAATCCTTGAGTCTCCTTTGCTTAGCTGAAATTATTTGAGTAGGATAGGGATATTTTGTCATAATGCCATGTATTATTACCTATTATATCATTACACGGTTTGCTAAAATTATGAGTATAGGATATAGATGTTTTATCCTAATGCCATGTGACATAATCTTGATTATTATTATACTACTATTTCATCACATGATTCTTATTTTTTTTACTCTTAGATTTGGACACATTCTTGCTCATTTCCTTTGCTTTGGTTGAAATTCCTACCTCTCATGGAGAGCTTGGCCACACTTTCATAATTTTTAGGCTATTGGTCCAACCTCTATATCTTAGTTCAAGTCTATATTATATCTCTTGTTTGGTGTAACAACTTTTATTTATTTATTATTATTATACAATATAGAGTTTACATACATGTCATCAATCAAAACATACGTACAACATATCAAACACATAAAAATCTACATCTTATTTATTCTGATTGACCAATTCTGGAGATACAGGTGCGGGTGGTTGCACCTTCACCGGGATCTAAGCCAACTCGACCACAAACATTTTATTTGCTTCTGGGATCTGCCCAACATAAAGTACTCGATCCAACGTGCACTAAAAGCCAGAGCCATAGAAAAATCAGCATAACTAATTTTTTGAACATGATATGAAAATATAGTGAAAATTAAATCCCAGTAAGTTCAACAATAAATTGTCATCAATATAGCTCATCATGTCATGTTCAGCTGTATAAATTACAGCAAATATCTTTGGTCACATGAATGCACTATATCTATGTACATGAGAATCGTACAATAATGACATGTATGACGGGATTAACTATTTTCAGAATATCATATGATGACTATCAATTTATTCTCATATCAAGCTACCCCAGTCAGGGTGAGTATTATCTACTCTCCGGTACAGGCTTTTCTCGCCCCATCCGACATGGCTCACTTTCTCTTTCTTTTCTCATTAACATGATCATAACCATTGGTAGGGCATCCCCTACTGGTGCACCACACAGATTGCCATGTGACCGTGCTCATTTCTTTTCTTTTCACAATGATAGCCAAAAATATGCTTTCAATAACAAGTATGTTCATCAAAATATAACTATTACCAAAAATCATTGGTAATCATGCCATGAACATAACCATTTCAAATATCACTTTAAAAAATATTCCCATGTCAAAATTTTACACTTAAGATGATAAGAAGTTCATACAATGGCAAAGGCTATGGCATATACTAGTCATTTATTATTTTCATTTATAAGATTCTTCTTCTTTTTTAAATATTAATTTAATTTTTTTATTTTCTTGATGTAGGTTTTCATCCCATCTAACCTTCTCTTACTAATCAGAGTATAACTCCCTCAATTTAACTCTGATGTAGGTGATCTTTGTGTCAATTTTAAGATAAAACAATTATCTAAAACTATTATGTTGAATCGTTTAGTGAAATATTAAGAAATCAAGGTGATATTACTCCCTCAATGTACAGGTTATTTCTTCTCGGATAGGTTCTGACCTTTGCCTACTAATCGGTCCATATCCCCCTCATAAAAATTCTAAATTAAGTGATTCCAGTGGCTACAAATCCGTGACACATATATCTATAATTCATATGTTAACTATGTATTTTAATTCCCTACAGAATGTTCCCAGAAATTAAAACATAGAAGCTATCCTAACATATTCTTCCTTGATTAACCATTTTCTGACCACTGCTTACTAATAAGACCATATCTACCTCATATGGACTTCAAATTGCATAATTCCAGTGGCTAAAATTCCATGACACATATATCTATAATTCTTATGTTAACCATTTATTTGAAATCCCTACAAAATGTTTTCAAAAATTAAAACACAGAAGCTATCCTAACATGTTCTTCCCTGATTAACCATTTTCTAAACACTGCTTACTAATCACACCATATCTACCTCATATGGACTCCAAATTGAGTGATTCTAGTGGCTAAAAATCTGTGACACATATATATCTAATTATTATGTTAAACATTTATTTTAATTCCCTACAGAAAGTTACCAAAAATTAAAACACAAAAGCTATCCTAAAATATTCTTCCCTGATTAACCAATTTCTAACCACTGCATACTAATCGGACCATATCTACCTCATATAGACTCCAAATTGAGTGATTCCAGTTAAAAATCCGTGAGACATAGATCTACATTTTTTATGTTAACCATTTCTTTAAATTCCTTACTGATTCTTCCCAGAATTTTAAAAATAGAAGCTTAAAAGTTTGTCATCCATAGCCATACCTATGCAGAACTATCTACACCAGTCTAAGTATTCAAACATACATAATATGTAACATGATATAGCAGCATCCATGACCAATAATCAAAGTTCTAAGATGAAAATCTCATATAAATATTATAAGTTTCAAAAGTTTTCTTCAAAAAGAAATATTGTTAAACTTACCTGGAGCACTTAGTCCTCTGGACTTCTCCTTCCTCTTTCTTCCTTTCTTCCTTACTTCCTCTCCTTTCCTCACTCTACCTTGCTTCTATTTTTCCTCTCCCTCACTTGGATGAAAATTCTAATGTTGTAAAGATGAGTTTTGCTTAAATAGACCATCAAATAATTCGCCTTTCATGATCATGGGTCTATCGTATCACAATTAGGATACACTTGGTTGAATTTTTGGAAAACAAACAACTTATGTTCTTGTCTTCCTCTTCCTTAGTCAAGATATGCATAGAAAAAGGAGATTTGTATTTTGAAAATTATGATAATATGTTTCTAAAATAAGGGACAAGGTCCCTTTGATTTAGGGATTCTTTTTCTTTTTCTTTTGTCCTAATCAAGTATGATAGGTTTGCCTTTTTAGGTGGCAAATTTCTAACCCTTGAATCTTAATTATTTGGTTGAAATTATTTGTGTGGGATATGAATGTTTTATCCTAATGCCATGTATTATCATATCACTTGCTAAAATTATGAGTGTAGGATATAGATGTTTTGTCCTAAAACCTTGTATTATCATATCACTTGCTAAAATTATGAATATAGGATATCACATCACTTGCTAAATTTTTGTCTTAATGCCGTGTCACCTAATCTTGATTACACCATTATTTCATCACTTTACTTTTATTTTTATTTTTATTTTTCCTCTTGGGTTTGGGATCATTCTTGCCCATTTTCTTTACTTTGGTTAAAATTCTACCTTTCATAATGGCCTTGGTCACATTTTCATGATTTTTGGGCTACCGGTCCAATTTCTATATTCTAATCCAAGTCTATGTTTTATTTTTTTATTGGGCTATCCTATTGGCTTGCTAAACATTTATGTGAAGTAGAAAAACTCTATATGAAGTGTCCATAGGTGAAAACCCAATTTATGGGTAGAATTACTAAACTTAGTAACTTTTACTCTTAAATTAGGAAAAATTACCCTAATCCAATCTTCTTGAAATTTTAATACCTTTACTTACATCACAAAAATTTATCTTCCTTACCTAAGAATTTCACCTTTCTTTAGCTTGTTTATTTATAATATTTCCTCTTAGGTTTTCTTTCTTTACCTATTCCATTAATATTAGAATATTTCTATACATACACGTAAGGTGAAGAGTTTCTAAGGATTATATTTCCTTAGATATCTAAAATTTGTCTAATAAATTTTATTTCATTAATTAAATATTTATGTACCTTTATCAATAAAAGAAATGAAATTATGGATGTTACTTTGAATACTTTTGTACTTTTATTAATACATGAAACAAAATTAGGGATGTTACATTTAGGCTATCCATTTGGCTTACTAAAAACTCATGTGAAGTGGAAAAACTCTATATGAAGTGTCCATAGGTGAAAACCCAAATGTATGAGTGGAAATGTTAAACTTAGGAACTCTAACTCTTGAATTAGGAAAAATTACTCTAATATAATCTTCTTGAAAATTTAAAACTTTTACTTACTTCCAAAAATTTATCTTCCTCACCCAAGAATTTCGTCTCTCTTTAGGATATTATTTCTAATTTTTCCTATTAGGTTTTCTCTCTTTACCTATTCCCTTAATGTTAAAAACATTTTCTATGCATACACATAAGGTGA
The DNA here is from genome assembly GCA_037074535.1 of Gleditsia sinensis. Classification (NCBI taxonomy): domain Eukaryota; kingdom Viridiplantae; phylum Streptophyta; class Magnoliopsida; order Fabales; family Fabaceae; genus Gleditsia; species Gleditsia sinensis. The sequence continues at coordinate 47,030,738 of CM073464.1, forward strand.
AGAATTTCTAAGGTTTATATTTTTTCTTAGATATCGAAAAATTGTTTAATAAATTTTATTTCCTTAATTATATATTTATATACATTTATTAATAAAATAAATAAAATTAAGGATGTTACACCACTGAATGTTAATTTTTAGTGGTGACTTTATTTTTGTCACCATTGAAACATTTAGTGGTGACATGAACAAGTCGCCACAAAAACTCTAATTGCATGAATGTTTAATGTCATTGTTATTAGGACATTTAGTGGCCACTTCAAGTTGCCACCAAAGAACCTATTTTTTTTTCTTTTGAATTTACATTTTTGTTTCCATGCTTTAATTAAAGCCTAATCATATGAAAAGAAATAAAAAGAAATGGCAACAATTAATAAAATAGTATATATTAACATAATTTAAAATCTGACAAATGGGTGTTGAAAGGAAAATGCATTTTCAATTAATAAAAATAATATACATAATAATAAAATGACAAAGAATAATTAACTCATTGGTTCTATTGGAAATGTTGGTATTAGGTTAACTGTAGAACTTGGTGCAACACTACTTGTAAAACCTATCAGAATGCCCCTGTTCATATATGAATGAAGAAATTATTATAACATTATGAAAGCATGAAAGTGGATTCAGTAAGATCAGTCCAGAGCTATAAATAGTTATGCAGACATGCAATCAGTAGAATATAGCACTAGTAGGAGAGATATACAATATTGGCTTTGCATCATAACTCAGCAACAAGCCAATAACTAATTACCACAACAAACCAAAATAATAATCTACAATTTCCTCTATAAGAAACCAAAATAATACATAAAACAATAACTAATAAAGCCAACTTTATTACAACATAGCAATAGCACAATAACCGACCATAATAGACAAAAACAACATATCTCCATTTACCACCATAACAAAAAAAATTCATATACCAATAATTAATAAGGCCAACGATATTATAGCCCGGCAACATGGCAATAACTTACCATAACAAAAAAAACAACAAATGTCCAAGTTCAACATGAATAAAACAAAACAAAACAATACATATACCTATAATTAATAAGGCCAACCATATTACAACATAACAATAAGGGAATACCCAACCATAATAGACCAAAACAACATATCTTCATTTAGCACCATTCTAACAATAGACAATCACTCATTCGACCATTCAACTAAAATTTATATTTCTAAACATTATATCATCATATTCAACAACTTTAAAGAAAAAATAGTTGATAATACAACATATTCTCAGTATTTTCCTATCAACCAAACATTGAACATGATTTCCTTCTCTGTCTTTTCAATTATTAAAAAAAATAATGGGGGCGAACAAGGAAAAAAAATCTGTACAAATAATTTAATAAGCCATAGTACAACCAAAAAGAGCACAAATTTAAGAGAAAATGTTCACCATTACTGAAAAGAACCCCATAAAAGTCAATATCTATAACAACCATAACAAATGTCAAGAACCCCATATAAACACTAGGTACATGCATAAACCAAGTACCTAATGCTCATATGTTACTACATAGAAACTATTTTAGAAACCATCTTGATCAACAATCTCATGCACTAATTGGAAAATACATGCTGAAAAGATACAGTTAGGGAAATCATTTATAACTGTAGCCTTTCTTCAAACTATAATTGCAACACTACTTGCATCCTCTCTTCTCGTATCATTTTCCCTTCATGTACTTCTGTGTCACGCCCCCAATTTAAGGGAACGTGAAATACATACTTCACAAATATTTTTCATAACATGCATAATACACTCCTTTATCATTGAAAACAGTTATATATAGGTATTCCTATGTATACAAAATATACAAATTAAGTCTATAAATATCATAGTAACAGTAGAAGAAGGGATTCTTTCTGTAGCGTTCAGAATATACTCTAGAGTATAAGTATAATATAAGCCAAAATCTACGAGCCTTAGAAACAAAATAGGCTCACCAGAGAAAATGTCGCCTAACTGATCACCTATTAGAAGGGGAAGGACCAAACTCTGTATTTTTATATGAAAAATGTGAAAATATCGTGCAGTAAGTTTGACAACTCAGTGAACAGATAATACCTCATATGACTTCTTAGGTTAGCATATGGATGTACTCATATTTTTAAATATTTATATATATAAAATATAGTTTAGAAGTACATTCATATGGGACTCACATTTCAAATGTTCTCAATTAAAAGGATATTCAGATATCCAAAACCATATATGGAACAGTATGATCATTAAACAAATGTTGTTATACATCAAAATATTTCACATGAAAACATTAGGAGGATTACATATCAGAACCACCATATCAAAGTTCAAGCCCTTTCGTACTTTTGTTGGTGTAGGATTTGTCTAAACTTAACATCCCAGCTAAGGTTTGCCCCACCACCGTTCAAGAGAACACGCAAAGGGTATTTCCCAAGCACATAGCAAGAGAGAGAAAATCATGTATCATATTTATCAGAGTTCAAGCCATTTCGTACTTTGTCGGTGTAGGATTTACCTAAATTCTGCATCCCAACTAAGGTTTACCCCACTACCGTTCAAGAAGACACACGAATGGATTCTAATATAGGTATTTCCCAAGCACACAACAAGGGATGGTAAATTATATATCATATAGTCAACATCTCGCCCAGATAGGAGGCATCCTGCTCTCCTTTACATATCATATTCTGTGTGTTAGCCGTTACACGAGACTAGCACCCCTTACTTGCTGAGGTGTCAAGGTGCACAAGGCTAACATCACTTGCTGCTAGCAAACAGTATTTTCAATAGGATTTCTCCACAGAAATCATTATTCGCATAAATGCCATATGTAATATCCTGTAGTTTTCAAATAATAATATTTTACTATAAACAAGTATTTTTTTAAATGATTATGCATGTTTTGTTGAAAGCAAATATACTTTTAATTAAAATAAATTTTTTTATTTTACTTAAAATAATTATATTTTCCTATAATAAATTTTTATTTTATTTTTAGAAATATTCTTTCTTTTATTATGCATAAAGATATTTTATTTTGTGATTTGTTTTATTAAAATTTTTATTAATTAAAGTCATGATTTGAGAGTGTAACTAAAGTTTTGCAATAATATAAATTTTTAAAATTTTTTGGCATGTTTTAGGATGAAAAAAAATATTTATATGTATTTAATCAAAGAATAAATTATCAAATATTCAATTATTAAATAAAAAAAGGGAAAGCAAAAGAAGAGCAAAAATACGTAGGAAGCCCGGCCAACATCCTCCATATTTTCATTTACTTTTCTCTCTCTAAAGTCTACCTTCTCTTTAGAATTTCTCCTAATTTAGACATTTAATTGAGATACCGAAGGTACCATTGGACTCGTGGTGACGAGAGTTTCAAAACTCACCCATCAATTTTGTCGAAAGTTCGCCGAAAGCTCACTAGAAAATTATGAATAGTAACACATAGGTAATGTTTCTAAAATGCTAGATTTTTTTTTAGTTTTTCGAGCTTCCAAATTAGGGGTTTTGTTAAGGATATAGAGTATTGATTGTATAATAAATTTCACGGTCAAACAATGTGATTTGGTGCTCTAATTTTGCAAATTGTTCTTCGGTGAACAGTGTTTTAGCCGGTGTGAATAGTGATTCGACCAATGTGAATAGATTTCTGCATGAACAGTACCCCATCAGTTGACTGACGTTGATCGAGCTCCTGAAGTTATTTTTTAGGTTTTTGAACCCTCCGAACTCGTTTTTGAGATCTATTTTGTCACACTTGGATTGAAAAAGTGCATTTTTGGGGCTGTCCAATCTGGGGCCTTTACCATATGAGTAGATAATTCTTTCTATGACTTATCCTAGACTCTTCTTGAATTTTAAATGTATAATTGATTCTGTTTACAAATTATTTATACTTTTATATGTCTTTGAAATCAATTAAATTACCTGAATTATTTATAATTTAGCATATAGTTTAAGAAGAGTATGGTTTTGAAAATAAATTTTTGAACTCATTGAATATGTGATTTTAAATGTATTTCTCATCATATGGTAAAGAAAATATATTGTGTACGTGACATTGATATGTAAAGCTATAAGATTGCCTTGGAAAAAGGCATGTATATGTGATAACCTTGATTGGAAAGTTTCTAACAGAGGAATTATATTGATACTAAAAATTTTATATTATACTGAAACCTCTGTTTTGAACGATATGGCATATGTACAAATATGATTTTTGTGGAGGAATCCTATTGGAAACACTGTTTGCTAACAACAGGTGATGTTAGTCTTGGTGCACCTTAACACCTCAGCTAGCAGGGGTGGTGCTAGTTTCGTGTGACAGTTAACACATGAGATATGATATGTGAAGGAGAACGGGATGCCTCCTATTTAGGCGAGATGCCGACTATATAATATGTAATTTGCCTCCCTTGTTGTGCACTTGAAAAATGCCCATATTAGAGTCTCTTTGCGTGTCCTCTTGAACGGTGGTGAGGAAAACCTTAGTTGGGATGCTGAGTTTAAACAAATCTTATACCACCAAAGTACACGGAAGGGCTTGAACTCTGATATGGTGGTTTTGATATGGAATCCTCCTAATATTTTTATGTGAAATATTTTGATGCATAACAACATTTGTTTAATGATCATACAGTATAATATATGGTTTTGGATATCTGAATATCCTTTGTTTTGAGAATATTTGAAATGCGGGTCCCATGTAGATGTACTTTCGAACTGTATTTTCTATGTGACAAATTTTAAAATATGAGTACATCCATATGTTGACCTAAGAGGTCATAGGAGATATTATTTACTCACTAAGTTGTCAAACTCACTACACGATATTTATATGTTTTCCAGATAAGGATACAGAGTTTAATCCTGCAACTACGTGATCTGTAACAACTCCATTTATGTAGCAACTCAATTTTTTTTTATATTTGTAAAATTCCATGAAGTCATTACCTCTTTACTACTTAACTCATAATAATATTTATTTAATTTAACCAAGCGTAATTAAGGTTTAAAATCTACCGTTAATACATATACAATACTGAGTTCTAAGATTAACATGTAACATGATATAGCAACATCTATGACCAATCATCAAAGTAGCAAATATTGTAAATTTTATCAAAGTTCTAAGATCAAAATCTCATATAAATAATACAAATTTCAAAGTTTTTCTTCAAAAAGAAATATTGTTAAACCTACCTAAAGATCTCCCTAGATCATTTAGTGAATTCTTTTTCTTGTTTTCTCTTGAAGGAAGTAGCAAGATTCTTCCCTTTCCTTAGCTTTTCTAGCAGCTTAAATAAGAGAAGGAGGGTGAGTTTTTGAACCCCAAGGATGAAGAAGAAAGATGGATTCAAGTGGAGATTAAGCTAACTTACCTTGAGTACTTAGTCCTCTAGACTTCTCTTTCTGCTTCCTTCCTTTCTTCTCCTATTTTTCTCTTCTTTCCTCACTCTACCTTGCTTATATTTTTCTCTCCCTCACTTGGATGAAATTATAATGTTATAGGGGTGGGTTTTGCTTAAATAGACTATCAAGTGGTTCACCTTTCATGATCATGGGTCTACCTTATCACAATTAGGATGCAGTTAGATGATTTTTGAAAAAAAACAACTTATGTTCTTGTCTTCCTCTTCCTTAGTCAAGATATGCATAGCAAAATGAGATTTGTATTTTGGAAATTATGATAATATGTTCTTGAGACAAGGGACAAGGTTCCTTGGATTTAGAGATTCATTTCCTTTTTCTTTTGTCTTAATCAAGTATGATAGGTTTGCCTATCTAAGTGGCAAGTTTCTAACCCTTGAATCTCCCTTACTTGGTTGAAATTATTTGTGTAGGATATGAATGTTTCCTAATGTCATGTATTATGATACCACTTGCTAAAATTATGAGTGTAGGATATAGATATTTTGTCCTAATACCATGTATTATCATATCACTTGCTAAAATTATGAATGTAGGATATAGATATTATCACACAACTTGCTGAATTTTTGTCTTAATGCCATGTAATGTAACAACTCCATTTATGTAACAACTCGATTTCTTTTTAAATTCCATGAAGTTATTACCTCGTTACAACTTAACTCAAAATAATATTTATTTAATTTATACAATACTGAGTTTACATACGCATCATTAATTTACAAACATCTATACAAAAGTCTAACATATACATATTAACCCTAATCATCCATGTAGACTACTTCCGAGGACACTGGTACAGGTGGCGACACCTGGACCAGAATCTCAGCTACGTCTATTACAGATATATCCGATATAATCGGTAGTAGCCAAAGGTAGGGAAGCTCGATCCAAAGTACATCAATAATAAGTGTCATGGAGAATAGCTGCATAGTTAATCTTTTGAACATGATATGGAAAAATAGTGCGAATTAAATCCGAGTAAGTTCAACAATAAATTATAATCTTCATCAATATAGCTCATCACATCATGTTCATATGTATAAGCTATAGCAAAAACCTTTGGTCACATTAATGCACTTTATCTATACCCATGAAAATCGTACAATAATGACATGTATGGAAGGATTAACTATTTTCATAATATCATATGATGTCTACCAATTTATTCTCATATCAAACTACCCCGGTCAGGGTGAGTATTTTCTACTCTCCTGTATGGGCTTTTCTCGCTCCGTTCGACATGGCACACTTTCTCTTTCTTTTCTCATTAACATAATCATAACCTTTGGTATGGCATCCCCTACTGGTGCACCACACAAATTGCCATGTGATCGTGCTCATTTCTTTTCATTTCATAATAATAGCCAAAAATATGATTTCAATAACAAGTATGTTCATTAAACTCACATCAAAATATAATTATTACCAAAAATAATTGGTGATCATGCCATGAACATAACTATTTCAAATATCACTTTATAAAATATTTTCATGTCAAAATTACACACTTAAGATGGTATGAAGTTCATGCAATGGCAATGACTATGGCATATTGTAACATCCTGAGTCTCTAATAATGTTAGATAAATCTAAGAAAAAGTAAAAGATATATATGACCAAAAATTAAAATACTTAGTTATGGAACAATAAGGTATTAAAAAAATAGGCGACATATAATTAATTATGAATCATACAAATAAAATTGTTAGGATCATAATTGATGGGGGAAGGATACAAATATGTTTTTAGGACATCACTAATCTAGGATTAGCAGTAAATTAAGGCAAGATAAAACAACTAAGGAGTTGCTAAGTAGCACCACCAAAGGATGCTACCTTGCAGCCACCATGCACCTTCCTCATTTTGTTTTTACAAATCATGACAAGAGGGAGATAAACCATGCACCTTCCTCATTTTGTTTTTACAAACCATGACAAGAGGGAGATAAACCATGCACCTTCCTCATTTTGTTTCTACAAACCATGAAAAGAGAGGAAGAAACCATGCACCTTCCTTATTTTGTTTCTACAAACCATGACAAGAAAGGAAGAAACCATGCACCTTCCTCATTTTGTTTATACAAACCATGACAAGAGAGGAGGAAACTATGTACCTTCCTTATTTTGGTTCTACAACCCATGACAAGAGAGGAAGAAACCATGCACCTTCCTTATTTTGTTCCTACAAACCATGACAAGAAAGGAAGAAATCATGCACCTTCCTTATTTTGTTTCTACAAACCATGATAAGAAAGGAAGAAACCATGCACCTTCCTAATTTTGTTTTAATTGTCTCTTTGCTCTATAAATACCATTGACAAGAGGGAGTCTAAGATAGAAAGAAATGAAGAGAGAAAGAGAGAGAGAGAGAGAATAATTAGAAATTTGAGAGAGGAAATGCTTAGAAATTGAGAGAATTCTTTTTCCTTCACCATAAGGCAGTGAGAGTGAAAATGAGTGCTGAGATTTGAAGCCTTGTTCAACTCATATTTGGTGCAAGAAACGTGTCTGAGTTGCAAAGGAAACCAAGAGGGATAATAACCTGCAAATTGAGAGCTATAGGAGTGGGTTAACATAAGGTAAGTCTAGCTTCTTATAAAAATATGGTTTAAAGTTTATTAGGTTAAATTTCGGCCCTGAATGTACGTTTTTTTGTCTAAAATATGGAAACATGTTCAACATAGAAGTTGTATCCCTATGTCATATCTTTCCATAGAATTTAGAATCATATCAACTGGACGTAAAATGAGAGAGTTATACTCCAGGGAGTGATGAGAGGTCAGAATCGGGTCTAGAATTTAGGCTGATGAAGAATAGCTTATTTTTTCAAATTTCTGGGACTAATCCATACGGAATATGAAGACATGGTTAACATAAACGTTGTAGATATATTTCTCACGGTTACATAGCCACTAAAATCATACAATTTAGATTCCATATGAGTGAGTTAGGGTCTGATTAGTGAGTAAAGATCATAGAGCATAGAAGGGTTAGGTTGAGAAAATAGAAACCTTTTAGCACCTGAAAATATTGGCTTAGTAAACTTAGTAAATGGACTTTAAGTTCTATAATTTTTGGTGAGAAGAGTCTTAATATGTTCATAATCAATTCAGAAAATTGTCATGATTTTTGAGAACCTACAACTAGGCCTTTTGCAATTAAAACAGTGTTGAGAACAATTCGCTGGACAGCTTAGGTTATTGATGGAAATATTAAACAATGAAGGTGTTAGATGTTGAATTTTCATATGAAAATTTTATTACATGTTAAAGGAATACTAACTAAGGTTTCCACCTAATTTTAGAAAATTCTAGGCAGTTTAAGGCACATAATAAAATGTAAAAATTAGGTAGGAAAGGAAATGAGGTAGAACAGGCCATAACGGGGGACATCTTTAAAACTAGGGTTATTTGAGGAGTCAAATGAATTATTTTTTACTTAAAATTTTTATGGTGATTATATAACATATCTAGGATGCGCTATATAAAATATCATGAATTTTAAGAAGTTTTACCCATCTAAAGGAATGGAAAACAGAATAGAAATGGAACCAAAACCAATTTGCAATGTTTTGGGTTAAGGAGGTATTTCTTAGGGTAAGTGGAAGATTTAAGGGTTGAGAGATCCATGAAATTAAATAGACATGTAAAGGAACTTCCATGCAAAATTTTAGAATTTTTGGAGAACTTTTATTATATTTAATAATAATTCTAAAACTGAACAGAATCACAGGTGTTTTAGGGGAATAAGAACTCTTAAACTAGAGACTTAAGATTTTAGGTGCTCATATGCATGCATTAACCAAAGGCTTTTATATGTTTTAGTTTGAGTAGCTGGTTGTAACCTTGGCAGCCTTGGAAAGGAAGTGATTGTGCTAGAATTGAGGTAGCTAAATCTTCCTTAAAACACTTTTTATGTTTATAAATTTGAATTTATCAATTTCACTAGTTGCTTGACTTTTATGCTATGATGAATGATGGTCTAAAGATATGATATGTATGTATTCTCAAGAATTAAGGGGTGCCTAAAGTGTGCCAAGTAAGCTTTAATTCTCCCATGTATTGGCCAATAATAGGAGATGCATAACCCTTTGCAGGTATGGGACTGCATTAGGTAAGTAGACCAACATGTTATGTGTCCCTAGTGTGACCAAGATGATGTATATATGTATGGTCAGTGCTCATGTTTCAGTGAAATAAATTGAGATGTTTTAAGGAATGGAATGTGTACTACTTTTATTAAAGTTTTGCTAGCTATTGAGATTGTCATCTTATCTTTTTATATCTATACAATCACATTCCAAATACTTCAACAAGAGTTGAGCAATAAGATTCCCAAGGTTAACTCATATGAATATAGATATATGAAAAATGATGCTAGTAAGTTGGTGCTACACATATACTAGTCATTTATTATTTTCATTTATAAGATTCTATTTTTTTAAATATTATTTTTATCTCTTTATTTTCTTGATGCAGGTTTTCATCCTATCTGACTGTCTCTTACTAATTAAAGCATAACCCCATCATTTTAACTCCCATTTAGGTGATCTTGGTGTTAATTTAAAGATAGAACAATTATCTAAAACTATTATGTTGAACAAGTTAGCCAAATATTAAATATTCTTGATGATATTACTCCCTCAAGTGACAGGTTATTCCTTCTCGGGTAGGTTCTGACCTCTACTTACTAATCTATCCCTATCTCTCTCATAAGAATTCCAAATTGAGTGATTCCAGTGGCTAAAATTCCGTGACACATATATGTATAATTTTTATGTTAACCAATTATTTTAATTCTCTATAGAATGTTCCCGAAAATTCAAACACAGAAACTTTCCTAACAAATTCTTCCCTGATTAATCATTTTCTGACCACTGCTTACTAATCGGATCAGATATACTTAATATGGACTCCCAATTGAGTGCTTTCAGTGGCTAAAAATCCGTAAGACATAGATCTACATTTTTTATGTTAACCATTGATTTTATTTCTTTACCGATTCTTCCCAGAATTTTAAAAATCGAAACTTAAAATTTTGCCACCCATAGCTATACCTATGCAGAACTATCTACACTAGCCTAAGTATTCAAACATACATCACATGCAAGATCAATATGTAACATGATATAGCAACATCCATAACCAATCATCAAAGTTCTATGATCAAAATCCCATATAAATGTTACAAATTTCAAAACTTTTCAAAAAGAAATATTGTTAAACCTACCTAAGGATCTCCCTAGCTCACTTAGTGAATTTATTTTCTTGTTTCCTTTTGAAGGAAGTAGCAAGATTCCTCCCTTCCCTTAGCTCTTATAACAGCTTAAATAAGAGAAGGAGAGTGAGGTTTTTGAACTTTAGGAATGAAGAGAAAAGATGGATTCAAGTTGAGATTTAGCTAACTTACCTTGAGCACTTAGTCCTCTAGACTTCTCCTTTCTCTTTCTTCCTCTCTTCCTCTCCTTTTCTCACTCTACCTTGCTTATGTTTTTCCTCTCCCTCACTTGGACGAAATTCTAATCTTATAAGGGTGGGTTTTGCTTAAATAGACTGTCAAATAATTCACCTTTCATGATCATGGGTCTACCTTATCACAATTAGGGTGCACTTAGTTGATTTTTTGGAAACAAACAACTCATGTTCTTGTCTTCCTCTTCCTTAGTCAAGATATGCATAGGAAAAGGAGATTTATATTTTGAAAATTATGATAATATGTTCTTAAGACAAGGGACAAGGTCCATTTGATTTAAGGATTCATTTCCTTTTTCTTTTGTCTTAATCAAGTATGATATGTTTGCCTTTTTAGGTGGCAAATTTCCAACCCTTGAATCTTCCTTGCATAGCTAAAATTATTTGTGTAGGATAAGGATGTTTTGTCATAATTTTATGTATTATTACCCACTTGCTAAAATTATGAGTGTAGGATATAGATCTTTTGTCCTAATGCTATGTATTATCATACCACTTGCTAAAATTATGAATGTAGGATATCACACCACTTGCTGAATTTTTATCTTAATGTCATGTAACCTAATCTTTATTATTATTACACTATTATCTCATCACATGATTTATTTTATTTTATTTTTCCTCTTGGATTTGGGCTCATTCCTACTCATTTCCTTTGCTTTGGATAAAATTCTACCTTTCTTGGAAGGCTTGATCATATTTTTCATAATTTTTGGGCTTCCGGTCCAACTTCTCTATCTTAGTCCAAGTTTATGTGTTATTTCTTGCTTAGGTTATCCAATGGGATTCCTAGAAACTTATGTGAAGTGGAAAAACTCTATATGAAGTGTCCATAGGTGAAAGTCCAATTTATGGGTGGAGATGTTAAACTTAAAAATTTCTAACTCTTGAATTAGGAAAATTACCCTAATCTAATCTTTTTAAAATTTTAAAACATTTACTTACCTCACAAAAATTTATCTTTCTTACCAAAGAATTTTGCTTATCTTTAGTATGTTATTTCTAATTTTTTCTATTAGGTTTTTTCTCTTTACTTGTTCCCTTAATGTTAGAAACATTTTCTATGCATACATATAAGGTGAAGAATTTTTAAAGATTATATTTCCTTAGATATGTAAAAATTGTCTAATAAATTTTATTTTCTTAATTAAATATTTATGTACCTTTAAAGAAACAAAATTAGAGATGTTACATTAAATATTTATGTACCTTTATTAATAAAAGAAACGAAATTAAGGATGTTATATGTAACCTAATCTTTATTATTATTACACTATTATTTCATCACATAATTTATTTTATTTTATTTTTCCTTTCTCATTCCTACCTATTTCCTTTGCTTTGGATAAAATTCTATCTTTCTTGGAGGGATTGGTTACATTTTCATAATTTTTGGGCTATCTGTCCAACTTCTATATCCTAGTCTAAATTTATGTTTTATTTCTTGCTTAAACTATCCAATGGGCTTGCTAGAAATTTATGTGAAGTAGAAAAACTCTATATGAAGTGTTCATAGGTGAAGGCCTAATTTATAGGTGGAGATGTTAAACTTAGAAATTTCTAACTCTTGAATTAGGAAAAATTACCTTAATCCAATCTTCTTAAAATTTTAAGACCTTTACTTACTTTACAAAAATTTATCTTCCTTACCAAAGAATTTCGCCTCTCTTTAGTATGTTATTTCTAATTTTTTCTATTAGGTTTTCTCTCTTTACTTGTTCCCTTAATGTTAGAAACATTTTCTATGCATACACATAAGGTGAAGAATTTTTAAGGATTATATTTCTTTAGATATATAAAAATTGTCTAATAAATTTTATTTTCTTAATTAAATATTTATGTACCTTTAAAGAAACAAAATTAGGGATATTACATTAAATATTTATGTACCTTTATTAATAAAATAAAATAAAATTAAGGATGTTACATGATCAACTAGGTGTCATACTCTCATGGTGAGCATATGTTGTTTTTATGGCTCACAATGTTTAAATCCTTCTATATTTGTACTCTAGAGTATGTTCTAAATGCTATAGGCAGGATCCTTACTTCTGTTGTTACTATGATATTTATAAACTTAGTCTATAGATTGTGTTTACATGAGAAAACCTATCTGTATCTATTTCTATAATGAACGCTTGTATTATACCTATTATAGTAAAGATCTGTCCGTAAAGTATGTGTTTCACGTGCCCTTAAAAGTAGGGGCGTGACATCATATTGTTCAGAACAGAGGTTACAGTTTAATGCATAAATTTTCAGTCTTAGTATAGTTCCTCTGTCAGAAACTTTTCAATCAGAGTTGAACACATATACATGCCCTTTTCCAAGGCAATCTTATAGCTTTACAGATCAATGCCACATGCACAAAATATTTCTTTTACCATATGACAAGAAATACATTTAGAATCACATATTCAATGAGTTTAAAAATCTATTTGTAAAACCATACTCTTCTTGAACAATGTGCTAATTAGTAAGCAAAGCAGATAATTTGACACATTTCATAGACTTATGATAGCATAAATAACTTAAAAACATAACCATTTATACATTTGAAGTTCAAAAAAAGCATGGAGTAAGTCATAGAAAGAATTATTTACTCACAGGGTAAAGGCTCCATATTGGATAGCCTTAAAATGCACTTTTTCAATCTAAATTTGACTAAATAGACCTCAAAATCGAGTCGGGAGGATCCAAAAACTTAGGAAATGACTCTGGGAGCTCGATCAATTGATGGGGTACTATTCACAATCGAAAATACTATTCACATGAGCCAGAACCACTATTAATATCAAGTGGAGTTACTATTTACACCCACAGAAATCACAATTCGCGCCGGTCAGAGTTACTGTTCATGACACAAAAAGTTGTCAAATGATTGAGAAACTTCATATCATATAGTTCTTATATCATCTGAATCCATCTACGATGTCAAATTTTGAAGTTGAGAACTCTAAATAAGAGTTTCAGAACATACATTTTTTAAGATTTTCTACTTTCAATCTGCGATGATTTTGTGGCTGATTTGAAAAATTGTTCAGTCAAAATCGTAGTACTTTCCATCCTAAATCCAATGGTACCCTTATTTTTGAGATTCGAAGCTCAAAAGTACTCCAGATCTAGAGATAAAATACTATGCATTCGTTTGGTTACGAAAATTTTTCGTCTCTTCTTTTCTTCTCTTTTTATAAATAATAATTGAGGTACTAAATAAAAAAATTTCAATTGTTGGAGGATATCCTTGCAAATTTTATTATTTACATTTTGACCCCTAAACTTTTAGGAAATTATAATTTGACCTCAAAAATATTAATAAGTTTTTATTTTTATCCTTAAAGCCTTTCAATTACATCCCTATTCCTTTATTTCTTGTAATAATCTATACATAAATGAAAATTACTAAATCTTAAGGGTGTTACATTCTTCCCCCTTTAAGAAACTTGGTCTTCGAATTTTAAACCATCCTATCACAAGTAGGGAATAAAGTTAAGGCATAAATGATAGTTATTAACCTCACTACTCAACCTATTGTGGATATCTCTTTTGTAAATCATCTTTACTTTCTAAGAATTCTCTTTAATTGAGTGATTTTTCCATATAACCTTAACCATAGAGATTTCCTTCAACCATAAGTTTTTCACTTGTCGATCAATAATAGACATCGATTTTTTTCCTTGTAATTAAGTCCAATTCTTATCCAATTAAATTTCTTAGAATTAAATAACATAAGAAGAATCTGATAGATACTTCCTTAGCATTGATGCAAAAAAGATAGTATCAACATCACTTAATCTTGATGGTAAGACTAGGCGATATACTACTATGCCTACTTTGTTCAAGATTTCAAAAGAGCCTATATACTAGAGCTTAACATTTTCCTTCTTTTCAAACCTCATTACCTCTTTCACAAGTGATTCCTTCAAGAATATTTGGTTATCAATTGATAATTTATAGTGTTTAACATTTACGGTCCTTATAGACATTTTGGCTTGTATTCTTTCCTAATCAATTTCACTTTATCAATGACATCTTACAATAAGTCTAACCCCACTGAATCATTTAACAGAAAGTTTGTAACATCTCTTACATAAGGCTTTAACTCATCCAGTATAACTTTATTATAAGCAAATTTTGCTAAGAGATCTCGCACCAAACTCGAAAACATATGCTTGAAGCATGCTCTCCAAACTAGCATCATTAATTTAGGTTAGTCATATTCTATCTATTGTATGTTATTCTAAATTAGATTCCAAAAGCTTAACTTTACTCAACTCACTCACCTATTAGGAAACCTACGATGTTTCATGTGAAACCTCAAATTGTGCCATTTAAATATTAGCCTAATAACTACTGACATGGGCAAATTCAACTAAAGACAAATAATTTTCTCAACTTTCACTAAAATTATATAAAGATACCTAAAGAATAACTTCTAATGCGTAAACACATCATTTAGATTTACTATCAGTTATAATATAATCTAACTAAGATCCTAAGGCTTCCTGAATAGTTTTCCTGAAACAATATATTCAATTTTTACTTGCTGACATACCAAATACAAAAAATATTTCACTTGTATCTTTTTTTTACAATTATAATAGTACAAGTTCTTCAAATCTTGGTATATCCCATCAATATTCAAAATCTATGGCTTCTTCTAAAATCTCCTTTCCCTACTCAACTACATTAGATAAACTTGAGTTTTCTTCATACCTTAGTACTCGATTAGTATATACTATAAACTTATTATTCTTTTTAATTTATACATAGTCTGCCAACTTACATAGTTATACATACTTGATATAAAGATTTATTTTTTCAAATACGTTCTTTGTTAGATAAATCTTTTCAAAATCTCCATTACTTTAATCTACTAACCACTTGGACACCATAATAGCTGAGTTTCAAAGAAAAGAAATTAACATTCCTTAATCAACTTTACCTTTTTAAGTGCATCTTATACCAAATCAGGCCCTAAAATCTTAGCTTCGCCTATCTCAAACTATCTGATCGGTGAACAGCAACGTCTATCATATAATGCCTCAAAAGGGACCATTTGTATACTGGTTTGGTAGCTATTTTTATAAGCAAATTTAGCTAGGGGCAAGAATTTTTCCTAACTACCTTGAAAATCAAGCACACATGCTCGAAGCATGTATTCCAATATTTGGATGGTTCACTCAGACTGTCCATCTATTTGAGGATGGAAAGCAGTACTAAGATTTAGTTTTGTGCCCAAAGCTTCTTGGAAGGCTCTTTAAAAACGAGCTATGAACTATGGTCCTCAATAAGAAATAATCGATATCGGTACCCCATGAAGTCTCACTATCTTATTCAAATACAGATTTACATACTGAGCTCTGTTATATGTAGTTTTCACTAGTAGAAAATGTGTTGATTTAGTCAACCTATCAATGATCACCCATATTGAATCAAACCATTTCGATGTCCGTGGTAGCCCTGTAACAAAATCCATAGTTATTCTTTCTAATTTCTATTCGGGTATTTAGTCTATCTTTACTTATTAACATGTTAAACACTGAGAGAAACATAATCAGCTATATCTTTCTTCATACCATCCCACCAATAAATTTCTTTTAAATCTTGATACATTTTAGTTGATCAAGGATGAATGGTATACGTAGATTGATGGGCTTCTCCTAGAATCTCTTTCTTGAGTTCTTCTTTATTAGGTACACACAACCGCTTGTCCAATTTCAAAATTCCTTTAGAGTCTACAGTAAATTCAACATAATTGCCATTCTTTACCTCTTCAATTTTCTTGCATAAATAGGCATCCTCTTCCTGTTCCTTTTTCATATACTCAACCAAATATGATTGAAATAGTATATGGGCCAATAGTATCTTAGGCTCCATTGGCCTTACCTAGATGATATAATATTGTACAATCATAATCTTTAAGTAATTGCATCCATCGTCTTAGTTGCAAGTTAAGATCTTTTTGTTGGAAAATGTATTTATTACTTACTATCACTTTATTCAATTATCTGTAATTTATGCATAACTGCAGCGATCCATCTTTCTTTTTTACAAATAGGACTAGAGCACCTTAAGAAAAGTACTAGAGCGTATAAATTCCTTGTCTATAAGTCTTGTAACTAATTTTTTTTAGTTCCTTAAGTTCAGTCGATATCATTCTATATAGGGAAATAGATACTAGTTGGGTTCCAGGAAGTAAATCAATATCAAATTATATTTCTGGTTTCATGGGTAATCCAGGCAATTATTTTGAGAATAGATCAAAAAATTTTCTAACCACTGAAATTTGATCTACATTGGTATACTTTATATCAACATCTCTCACCGCTGCCAAATATCCTTGGCACCCTTTTTGTAATAACTTATGGGCTACTAAAGCTGAAATTAAATTATTAGGTACATACTTCCACTGATTGTTCACTACTTAAAACTCCTTTACTAACTTTTTATGCTATTGATGACATCTTCATACTGTATCAGTTAAAACGCACTTCAAAACACTTAAACAAGGTCAACCTATTTTGACTTTATTCTTTAACATGCTTATGCAATATCTTAACAATCAATCATGAAAAGCTTATCTCTATCCAAGAGTCCTTCACATGAATTATCCATTTTGCATACCTTAAATTTTAAATTTCCTTGGGCAAATCTTCCTTTTTCATAATACTTGTACATAATATTATTGAAAACTAAACTGTTTTTGAATCCTTTATATCAATAAAATCTATCATTGAAAGCATTATCTTTAGAGATTCCCTGCTCTTAAATTCAATCCAACCCACCAAATCCATTTATATACATAGGTTCTAACTCATCCATCTAAAAAGAGATTTACATCTATTTCCAAAACACTCACTTTATTACAAACCATTATCTTGGAGTTAACAACCTCGATTACATTATAACCCAATATCAATATTGTATTAGCCATTCGTCATATTGTCTCACATAAGCTAATCAAACAACCAATTCAAACCTTCTTGACATCCAAACAAGCCATTACCTTTGTGTTCGGATGGAATTTTCTTTGTACCCAAGAATGTTCTCTTTATCACTGTTCATCAAAACGAGTTTAAAAACTGAACTGGTAGTCCACACTCAAGAAGTATCGTCTAGGACATATGCATCAATATCACATACCTAAGGATAAGAGTCAGACGGAAGAAGAAGATGACATCCTATAGAATTTCACAACAGCATTGAGAGTATAAATATGTCTGTGGTTACATACCTATACTCAAAGTCCTGCTATAAAATCCTTGCTCCATTATACCATAGGGAAACCTATTGCTCTAATATCAACTTGTCACGCCCCTAATTTAAGAAAACATGAAACACATACTTCACAACATATATTTGCTATAACATGCATAATACACTCCTTTATCATTAAAAATAGTTACATATAGGTATTCCCATGTATACACAATATACAAATCAAGTCTATAAATATCAGAGTAACAGCAGAAGCAGGGATCCTGTATGTGGCGTTCAAAGAATACTCTAGAGTACAAGTACAATATAAGCCAAAATCTACGAGCCTTAGAAACAAAATAGTCTCACCAGATAAAATGTCACCTAGCTAATTAGCTATATAAAAAGGAAGGACTAAACTCTATATTCTTATATGAAAAATGTAGAAATATCATGTAGTGAGTTTAACAATTTAGTGAGAAGATAATACCTCCTATGAAATCTTATGTTAGCATATGGATGTACTCATTTTTTTTTAAAAATTTATACATAGAAAATATAGTTCAAAAGTACATTCATGTGGGACTCGCATTTCAAATGTTCTCAAATAAAAGGATATTCAGATATCCAAAACCATATACGGAATGGTATGATCATTAAACAAATGTTATCATACATCAGAATATTTCGCATGAAAACATTAAGAGGATCCCATATCAGAGTTCAAGCCCTTCCGTACTATGTCGATGTAGGATTTACCTAAATTCAGCATTCTAACAAAGGTTTGCCCCACCTCCATTCAAGAGGACACGCTAAGGGACTCTAATATGAGTATTTCTTAAGCACACAGTAAGGGAGGGTAAATCATGTAACATCCCTAATTTTGTTTCTTTTATTAATAAAGGTACATAAATATTAAATATAACATCCCTAATTTTGTTTCTTTTACTAATAAAGGTACATAAATATTTAATTAATAAAATAAAATTTATTAGATAATTTTTATATATCTAAGGAAATATAATCCTTAGAAATTCTTCACTTTATGTGTATGCATAGAAAATATTTCTAACATTAAAGGAATAAGTAAAAAGAGAAAACCTAAAAGGAAAAATTATAAATAACATACTAAAGAGAGACGAAATTCTTGGGTAAGGAAGATAAATTTTTGGAAAGTAAGTAAAGGTCTTAAAGTTTCAAGAAGATTGGATTAGGGTAATTTTTCCTAATTCCAGAGCTAGACTTCCTACGTTTAACATCTTCACTCATACATTGAGATTTCACCTATGGACACTTCATATAGAGTTTTTCCATTTCACATGAGTTTCTAGCAAACCAATAGGATAGCCCAAGCAAGAAATAAAACATAGACTTAGATTAGGATATAAAAGTTGAACTGATAGTCCACAAATTATGAAAATATGACAAAACCCTTTATGAAAGGTAGAATTTCAGCTAAAGCAAAGGAAATGGTTAAGAATGAGCCCAAATCCAAGAGGGAAAAAAAATAAGAATCATGTGAGAAAATAGTAGTGTAATAATGATCAAGATTAGGTCATATGGCATTTGGACAAAATATCTATATCCACCATTCATAATTTCAGCAAGTTGGTAGTAATACATGGCATTAAGACAAAAAATCTATATGCTACAGTCATAATTTCAACAAGTAGGTAATAATATATGGCATTATGACAAAACATCTTTATCCTACACAAATAATTTTAGCCAAGCAAGGGAGACTCAAGGGCTAAAAATTTGCCACCTAGAAAGGCAAACTTATCATACTTAGAAATGATATAAGTAGGAGGAAAGTAATTAAAGGCCAAGTATAAAGAAAATAAAAAGATGAAAATAATATTTAAAAAAGAAGAAGAATCTAATAAATGGAAATAATAAATACTAGTGTATGCCCTAGCTATTGTCATTGCATGAATTTCTTACCATCTTAAGTGCGTAATTTTGACATGGAAATATTTTATAAAATGATATTCAAAAATGGTTATGATCATGACATGATTTTATTTTACCATTGATTTTTAGTAATGATTATGCTATGATGATAAATTATGGCATGTGAGTATAATGAACATACTTGTTATTGAAATCATATTTTTGACTTTTAACATGAAAAGAAAAGAAAAGAAAAGCGATGAGCAATGTAATATCCTGTAATTTTTAAATAATAATGTTTTATGATAAAAAATATATATATTTATTTTAAATGATTATGTTTTGCTAAAAGAAAATATATTTTTAATTAAAATGATTTTTGTTTTGCTTAAAATAATTATATTGGCCATTAATAAACTTTTGTTTTATTTTTAAAAATATTCTTTCTTTCATTATGTATAAAAATATTTATTTTTTTATTTTTTTTATTAAAATTTTTATTATGAAAAGTCATGATTTAAGAGTGCAACTAAAGTTTTATAAGAATGTAAATTTTTTAAAATTTTTGAGATATTTTAGAATGAAAAACAGTATTTACATGTATATAATCAAAATAATAATAATAAATTTTTAATATTTAATTATTAATTAAATAATATTTAAAATAAGAAAGAAAGAAAGAAAGGGGGGAGATGAAGCATCTGTGAAATCCGATTTCCATAAATAGTGTGAATAGTAACTTTCATTTTTCTCTTTGGATCTGAAGTGCCTATTGACTTTCGATCTCAAAACCAAGGGTACCACTGGATTCAGGACAGAGAATACTACAATTTTAATCGAACAATTTTTTAAATCAGCCGTAGAATTACCGCATATCGGAAGTAGAAAATTTTAGAAAAAGGTAAGTTCTGAAACTTCTACTTAGAGACCTCAAATTGAAAATGATTCAGAAGCGAGATAAACCTTAAGATATGAATTTTTTCGGCCATCTGACAATTTTTTGTGCGTTGTGAATAGTAAATCCGACGAATATGAATCCGGTGGTGAATAATGATTCCTACTGTGAATAGTATTTTCTGACCGTGAACAGTGACTTGCGTTGACCAAGTTCCTAGGGTCATTTCCTAGGTTTTTGAACCCTCTGAACTCGTTTTTGAGATCCATTTGATCAAATTTCGCTTAGAAAATTACATTTGGGGTTGTCCAATTTGGAGCCCTGACCTGTGAGTAGATAATTATTTCTATGACTTACTGTTGTTGTTTTAATTAAAACTCGCAAGTGCACGAATCTATTGGAGTATAGATTTAGTGGTATGCAAGGTCGATCCCACAAAGATTGCCAATTGAGAGAAAATTATAATATAGATCCGAAATAAATACTTCTAACATAGTTCCCGATGTCTTGTTTTGTGAGAGGAATATTGAACAAATTACACAAAGAACTAATATACTAAAATTAAATGAAGATGTATTCAAAGTAAAGAAGCATGCTAAGGTTAGGGGATCCACTCTTGTTATATCGAATAAAAATAAATTTAACTCTTTTATTACTCAATTAGAATCTTTACTCGAATAAAGTTCTAATCGGATAATATGTTAATTTAAGCTCAACTTTGTTAATACATGAATTATATTTACCTCCTTTCTAATAATTAAAACATTCTTGTAAAATGGATTCAAGTGTACATTGTGCCAATCACCATATTGTCTACAATAAATCAAGAGTGATTCGAGTATTTATTGTGCCAAAAATTGTCTACAATGTATCAAGGTTCACACTTTACAAGATTAAAAATACAAAGATGCAAAAGATAACTTGTAAATGGATTCAAGCATACATTGTGCCAATCATTATATTGTCTACAATAAATCAAGATTGATTCAAGCATTTATTGTGCCAAAGATTGTCTACAATATATCAAAATTCACATTTTACAAGATTAACTTATGCAAAAAATGGAAGGTAGAAAATTAATTAACAAAACAAAATAAAATGAAATAGAATCGGTGGCAAAGCCAACTAATAGTAAAATAAGATAAAGTAGGTGGCAAAGCCAACTATGAAATAATAAGAGATAGGCGGTCTAATAAAACCAGCCAATAACATAACAAGAAATCGGCGGTATGATAAAACCAGCCATTAAGAAATAATTATGAGAAAAGAAATAGGAAGGTAAATACAATATCAAAGATAAACATTAAGATTGAGAGTTAGATAAATTATTATTTTCATACCAAGAGTTTCACCTTTTCACCTTAGCATTAGGAGATTAGTTCTCCATAATCAAGGCAAGAAAGTGAAGTGAAAGATGAAGAAACATGGTAATATTACGAAAGAAAATGAAAAATACAAGATGTCTAAAGAGATAATAACATTACAAGTTCGTAGAATTCCAACAAAGCTTTCCCAAGCTCTATCCAAAGCTCTCCCAAAAACTCCTTAACTCACCCCTCAAGCCCTCTATTTATAGATACAATTAAGTGTGGTTGGTGTGGTAATTGTCAAAATTGTTAGGTAGGAAGTTGTACAAAGTTGACAATTTGAATTCCATCATGTGCACCGAAATTGATCCTTGAATATCGTCTTGAAAACTGCCGAATTTTCTGACTTCATCAACACGAAAGTTGTAGACAATTTCATTAGATTTCTGTCAAGACAAATTGTGGACAAATTGGATACGTAATGTGTGAGTTATGGTCAAAATACTAGAGCAAAGTCAGGCTGGACTGCAGCAGTAGTCAGATTCTCTTCTAGCCCACTTTTGACCCTTTTAATGTCCGTATTTTCTGACCACTTGAACATGAAAGTTGTACCTAATTGTGTCAGTTACACACCTACCAAATTGCATATATATTGGATATGTATTTTCGGAGATATGGCCCAAGTACTACAGTAAGGTTGGGCTGGACTACAACCAGCAAACATATTCTCAACATTGGGTGCTTTGCCTTGAATCTTTATGTTTTAGTTCTTTTCGAAATGTGATCATAAATCAAGAATAAATTTGTACATATATCCATTAGGATGCGTCTCAAGAGACAATATGATAATACTCCTTACTCAGCCATCCTTAATAAATTTGTTTTATCTGCTTGATTTATAGACATCATTCCCAAAGAACCACAATGTAATTTTGATTCCTCCAATTAAGTCCATTTTCTACTCTTCTCTCCATCTGTAAGAAAGACACAAAACTAAAGACAAGTAAGGGAGATTTATGCTTAATTATGGCAAAAGATAAGATGAAAATATTTAATTTATGAGTATAAAACTCACTCATCAAATACCCTATGCTCTTCTTGAACTTAAAATGTATAATTGGTTATGTTTACAATTTATTTATGCTATCATAAGTTTTTGAAATGTGTTAAAATATCTGTTTTGCTTACGAACTGGCATATAGTTCAAAAAGAGTATAGTTTTGCAAATAGATTTTGAAACTCATTGAATATGTGGTTCTAAATGTATTTATCATTATTTGGTAAAGTGAATATTATGTGCATGAGGCATTGATTTGTAAAACTATAAAATTGCTGAATATGATTGAATGACAAGCGTAAATTTCATAGCAAGTTGCTTGACAATTATACATTGCATTTGATGAATATGCATATATATATATATATATATATATATATATATATATATATATATATATATATGTATGGATGAATATCGACGGGTTGTATGGCTTATGACGGTACCGAGTAGGGGATGCTCTATTAGCCTGAGTGAGCCAAGGGAGGGCCGCTCCAACTAGGTGATAGTGGTAATGTGAGGAGGCAGATGAGTTATGAACTCACATTCCTTTATCACTATTGTGATTATAGTCGATTAGTCACTATGCGTATAGCAAATGAGTAAATTGAGTGTGTGGGTTGATCAGATCGCCGAATGAGTCAAGTCATTTTAAATTGGGTTGATCAGATCGCCGAATAAGGCATGTCATTTTAAATTGAGTATACCAGATCGTCTAGTGAGACAGGTGTATTAAAAGTTATAACTTTATTTAAAAAGCTTAATATTTTACTATAGTTTATATAGGTGAGCATAACAACATTTGTTTAATGATCATACCGTGCTGAATATGGTTTTGGATATATGAATATCCTTTTATTTGAGAATATTTGAAGTACAAGTCACATATAGATGTACTTCTAAACTATATTTTCTATGTGACAAATTTTAAAACATGAGTACATCCATATATTGACCTAAGAGGTCATAGGAGGTATCATCTGCTCACTGAGTTGTCAAACTCACTACATGATATTTCTACATTTTTCAGATAAGAATACAGAGTCTGATCCTGCAGATAGGTGATCATTTAGGTGACATATTCTCTGGGTGAGTCTATGTTGCCTTTAAGGCTGACAGTTTTGAATTATACTGTGTTTGTATTCTAGAATGTGCTCTGAATGCCACAAGCAGGATCTCTGCTTCTGTTGTTACTTTGACATTTATAACTTGGTTTGTATAATTTATATACATGAGAGAACCTATATGTATCAGTTAGGTGACATATTCTCTGGATGAGTCTATGTTGCTTTCAAGGCTCACAGTTTTGAATTATACTGTGTTTGTATTCTAGAATGTGGTCTAAACGCCACAAGCAAGATCTCTGCTTCTGTTGTTACTTTGACATTTATAACTTGGTTTGTATAATATATATACATGAGAAAACCTATATGTATCTATTTCCATGAAAAAGAATAGTGTTATGCATGTTATGAAAAATATCTGATTGCGGAAAAAAAATGTTTGTTTTACGTGTCTGTAAATTGGGGGTGTTACAAGCATAGTCACATGGTGGTCTGTGTGGTGCTTCAGTAGTGGATGCCCTACTCATGGCTCTTATTATGTTAATAAAAAAAGAAAGAGAAAGCGTGCTATGTCAGACAGAGCGAGAAAAGCCCGTATCGGAGAGTAGAAAGTCTCACCCTGACTGGAGTAGCTTGATATAAAAATAAGTTGATAGCCATCATATGATATTATGAAAATAGTTATTCATTCCATACATGTCATTACTGTACGATTTTCATGTGCATAGATTAAGTGCATTCATGTGACCTAAGATATTTGTTATAGCTTATACAGATGAATATGAAATGACGAACTATATTGATGATAATTATGATTTATTGTTCAACTTACTGGGATTTAATTCTCACTATATTTTCATATCATGTTCAGAAGACTAAATATGTAGATATTCTCTATGACTAACTTTTAGCGTACATTGTGTCGAGTTGGCTAAGATCTCGGTAAATGTGCAACTACTCGCACTTGTATCCCCGGAACTGGTTAATGTGGATGAATAAGTTGTAGACATATATGTGTTTGATTTTTGTATGGATATTTTTAATTAATGATGTGTATGTGAACCCAGAATTGTATAAGTGTTAATGGTATATCATAAACTTTAATTATGCTTGGTTAATTTAATTGAATGTTATTATGAGTTAAATAGTTAAAAGTAAAGAGGTAATGACTTCGTGGAATTTTAAAAACATATATATGTATATATGTAAAAAAAATGGAATTGTTATATAATTGGTATCAAAGCAGGTCAATCCTAAATGGCCAGTGGTTGGATGGTTATCTGAATCGATCTTATAGTGTCTTGAGTATGTTGTGGTTGTACTGTGTAGGGGATCAATGATTTCATATAGGTAAAAAATTACTAGTATTTCCTATCTATATGCTGAGGTGGTGTTATGATTATTGTTAAATATTTTTGAAACTAACTATTAAGTTTGATCACCTCAATAATAGCATAACTTTGTTATTTCCACAGTAGGAAATGGCACTACCAAGGAGGAATTTGGCAAACAATGTGGAGGAAACCCTGCACAATCTTGCCACGACAATTCGAGACCAAGTCATGACCACTAACCAAATTCTACAACACCTCTAAAATGCTAAAAACTTGAATGGTGAGAATGGTGCAAATAATCGGATGGCAGGGAATGATAACGGCATATCCGAGTTCCTAAGGACTAGACCACCTTCTTTTCAAGGTGGCTTTGACCCGATTGTAGCTGAAAGGTGGATAAGGGAATTGGAGAAAATCTTTGAAGTGATGGGTTGTACTGAGGAGCAGCAAGTTATTTTTGCTGCATATATGCTAAAAGATAAAGCAAAATGCTGGTGGCATGGAGTTAGAGAACTTTTAGCTCACTAGGGAAGGTAGATCACCAAGCAGGTGTTCAAAGACACCTTTTTGGAAAAATACTTCCTAAGTACTGTGCGGGCGGAGAAGGAGATTAAATTTCTCCAACTCAGGTAGGGCAGCATGATCGTTGACTAGTACATCGCGAGGTTCAAGGAGTTGTCTAAATTTTCCTCTTACCTGCGATTTAACCTCCATGAAGCATGGAAGACTGTTAAGTTCGAAGCGGGATTGAATTCGTAGATTAGAAATGCTGTTGTAGCTATAGAGATTAAGGAGTTTATACCTCTGATAAATAAATGTAGACTCCTAGAGAAGAGCTTGAGGGTAGTAGAGAATGAGAAACAAAGATGGAACTTCTAGAAAAGGAAGAACGAGCCACAAAACTCTAGCAAAAATATCAGAGGAAAATGATAGGGTGCTGGCAAGAGGCTAATGACTACAAGTCCTCAACCCTTCTAATAGAACTTTTCCACAGTCAAGTGTACTAAGTATAGACGTATGCATGGTAATCGGCTATGCTACATAGGATCAGATGTTTGCTTCAAATGCGGATAGAAGGGTCATTTTGCAAAGAACTCCCCATAGAATGTGGGAAAGCAGTTGGAACAAAGGCCTCAGGTGAAAGGAAGGGTTTTCACCCTGAGCAGCCAAGAGGTAATTCAATCCTCCGATATGATTCAAGGTACATGCTACATCTATGGATTTTCTCTTGTGGTGTTGTTTGACTCTGGTGCTAGTCATTCATTTATATCGAAAGAAAGTATTAGGGAGATTCAGTATCCTAATTCTGAAACCCCCTATGAACTTTCTATAGTAACCCCCATGGAGGAAAGGGTCTTAACTTCCTCTGTATGTAAAGACTGTTAGGTCATCATCCAGGAGAAAAATTTTGCTATAGAACTTGTTTGTCTACCTTTAAGAGGTATTGATGTCATTCTAAGGTTAGACTGGATGTCTAAAAATTGGATCTTGCTAAATTGTTGCACCAAGATCGTTGAATTTCTACCTCTTACTCCACAAGAGGAGATACAGTTATTGATGCTAAATGCCAATCAAGTCAATCGGGAGTTGAAGAGTGGAGTACTTGGTTATATTCTTCTATGTTTATC
Source organism: Gleditsia sinensis (assembly GCA_037074535.1). Taxonomy (NCBI): domain Eukaryota; kingdom Viridiplantae; phylum Streptophyta; class Magnoliopsida; order Fabales; family Fabaceae; genus Gleditsia; species Gleditsia sinensis. Next base: position 47,058,038 of record CM073464.1, read on the forward strand.
AAACCTAGAAGTCGAACTGAAGTTTAATGAAATCCTAATAGCTAATGAGTTTCCTGATGTATTCCTACCAGATATTCCAGGATCACTTCTCAAGAGAGAGATAGAGTTCTCTATTGATCTCCTATCTAGGATAGGGCTTATCTCTATTGTACCTTATAGAATGGCCTCGAAGGAACTACATTAACTAAAAAAATAGTTGGAGGAATTGTTAGACAAATAATTTATTAAACCGAGTGTATCACCTTGGGGAGCTCCTGTATTGTTTGTTAAGAAGAAAGACGAGAGCCTTAGACTATGCATAGATTATAGATAGCTAAATAAGGTGACTGTAAAAAATAAGTACCATTTCCCTATGATAGATGACTTATTGGATCAACTGAAGGGAGCCTCCATCTTTTCTAAAATTGACTTGAAATTGGGATACCATCAGATTAGGATCAAGGAGGAAGCTGTACCAAAAACAGCCTTCAGGACTAAGTATTGACACTATAAGTTTCTCATAATGACCTTTGGGTTGACAAATGCACTTGTAATTTTCATGGATTACATGAATCGCATTTTTTAACCCTACTTAGATCAATTTGTGGTAGTGTTCATTGATGACATCTTGATATATTCTAAGAGTGAGAAAGAACATGAACAACATATCCGAATCGTGTTGTAAGTGCTGAAAGACAAAAAGTTGTATGCCAAATTGGAGAAGTGTAGATTTTGGCTGTTAGAGGTAAAATTTCTCGGACATGTTATTTCCAATAAAGGGGTAGCTGTAGACCCTAGCAAGACGGAAACAGTGATTCAGTGGAAAAGAACAAAGACAATTATAGAAGTAAGAAGTTTCTTGGGTTTAGTAGAATACTACAGGAGGTTTATACAAAACTTCTCTCGTATAGCCTTGCCATTAACTAAATTGACCAGGAAGGGAAGTCCTTTCAAATGGACTGATCAATGTGAAGTTAGTTTCCAAGAGCTTAAGAAAAGATTAATCACTCCTCCTATTTTAATTATTTTAGACCCCACAGGACATTTTGAAGTATATAGTAATGCTTCAAAGAAAGGGTTGAGGTGTGTGCTGATGCAAGACAAGAGAGTAGTTGCTTACGCCTCTCGACAACTAAGGCCACATGGTGGATACTACTCGACCCATGATCTTGAATTGGCAGCAGTCGTGTTTGCCTTAAAGATTTGGTGACACTACTTATACGGAGTAACCTTTGAAGTATATTGCGATCACAAGAGTCTTAAATACCTCTTTGATCAAAATGAGTTAAATTTGAGGCAACGAAGATGGGTGAAATTTCTCAATAACTATAAATTTGAGATAAAGTATCATTCAGGGAAGGAAAATATTGTAGTTGATGCCTTGAGTCAAAAATCTCCACACATGGGTTAGATGATGGTGTATGAGTTGAGGATGCTAGAAGAGTTTCAAAATTTAAAGCTAACTCCTATTCTTACTCCAAACAAATTGATCATCAATGGGTTGAGAATAGAATGTGACCTTAGAGCACAGATCAAGGAAGTTTAAACCCATGACCAATATCTACAGGATCATAAAGATCAAGATAATTTTCTTGTCTCGGAAGATGGGGTAATCATGTATCAAGGAAGGGTTTATGTTCCCCAAAAACAAGAATTGAGGACTAAGATCTTGTAGGAGGCACATTAGAGCAGGTACACTATCCATCCTGGATCCACTAAAATGTATCATGACTTAAGGAGGCTATATTGGTGGCCAGGGATGAAAAAGGACATTGGTGCGTTTGTGGCTAAATGCCTAATTTGCCAGAAAGTGAAGGTAGAATTTCAGAAGCAAATGGGACTTCTATAACCTCTTGAGATCCCTAAATGGAAATGGGACAGTATTTTGATGGACTTCGTGGTAGGCTTACCTAAGACTTCAGTTGGACATTACTCTATCTGGGTAATAGTAGACATATTAACCAAATCTGCTCACTTTCTGCCTATAAAGATTAACTATTCACTGGATAAATTGGCCTAATTGTATGTCCAGAAAATAGTCAGACTGCATGGAATTCCCTTAAATATCTTTTCTGATAGAGATCCAAGGTTCACGTCGAGGTTTTGGAAGGCGTTGCAGGAAGCATTTAGAACCCAATTGTAGTTCAATACTGCCTACCATCCTTAGACTGACGGGCAGACAAAATGGACAATTAAAACCTTAGAAGATATGTTGAGGGCCTATGATAAAGCAAGGTAAAGGATGGGATAAGTACCTACCTTTAGTAGAGTTTGCTTATAATAATAGCTATCACTCTAGTATTAAGATCGCCCCCACCGAAGCTGTATACACTAGGAAGTGCCGATCTCCACTTTGTTGATTTGAGGTACTTATTTGGTCCTGACCTAGTTCAACAAACCACTGAGCAAATCAGGATGATACGAGACAAAATACTTACGGCTCAAAGTCGGCAAAAGGGTTACTATGATAATAGACATAGACCTCTGGAGTTTGAGGAAGGAGACCATGTATTTATGAATGTTTCTCCAACTATTGGAGTTAATAGGTCTCTTAAGACTAGAAAGTTAAGTCTGCGATTTTTGGGACCTACCAAATTCTGAGGAAAGTGGGGACGTCAGCATATCAAGTCGCCATTCCACCTAATTTGTCCAACCTACATAATTTTTTTCATGTATCACAGTTCAGGAAGTATCTTCTAGATTTATCACATGTAATACGGGATGAACCAATCCAAATGAAGAAGAACATAACATACTAGCTAGTACCAACATCCATATTGGACACCGATGTGAAGCAATTAAGGAATAAGACAATTCCCCTGGTTAAGGTGTTATGGGAAAGTTTGATTCTGGAAGAATCAACTTGGGAGCTAGAAGAAGTCATGAGGAAGAAATATTTGCAATTGTTCTTATTAGGTAATTTCTAAAATTTTGAGGACAAAATTTCTTTTAGTGGGAGAGAAATGTAACATCCCTAATTTTGTTTCTTTTATTAATAAAGGTACATAAATATTTAATTAAGTAAATAAAATTTATTAGATAATTTTTAGATATATAAGGAAATATAATTTTTAGAAATTCTTTACCTTATATGTATGCATAGAAAATGTTTCTAACATTAAAGGAATAAGTAAAGAGAGAAAACCTAATAGAAAAAATTAAAAATAACATACTAAAGAGATGCGAAATTCTTGGGTAAGGAAGATAAATTTTTGAGAAGTAAGTAAATGTCTTAAAGTTTCAAGAAGATTGGATTAGGCTAATTTTTTCTAATTCAAGAGCTAGACTTCCTAAGTTTAACATCTCCACCCATACATTAGGTTTTCACCTATGGACACTTCATATAGTGTTTTTTTACTTCACATGAGTTTTTAGCAAGCCAATAGGATAGCCCAAGTAAGAAATAAGAGATAAACTTGGATTAGGATATAGAAGTTGGACCGCTAGCCCACAAACTATGAAAATGTGACAAAGCCCTCCAAGAATGGTAGAATTTCAGCCAAAGCAAAGTAAATGGTTAAGAATGAGTCTAAATCCGAGAGGGAAAAAAATAAGAATCATGTGAGAAAATAGTAGTGTAATAATAATCAATATTAGGTCACATGGCATTAGGACAAAACATCTATATACTACATTCATAATTTCAGCAAGTTGGTAATAATACATGACATTAGGACAAAATATCTATATCCTACATTCATAATTTCAACAAGTAGGTAATAATACATGGCATTATGACAAAACATCCTTATCCTAAACAAATAATTTCAGCCAAGTAAGGGAGACTCAAGGGCTAAAAATTTTCCAACTAGAAAGGCAAACCTATCATACTTGAATGAGACAAAAGAAAAAGGAAATGAATCCCTAAATCAAAGGGACATTGTCCCTTCTTTTTAGAACATTTTATCATGATTTTCAAAATACAAATCTCTTTTTATTATGCATATCTTGAATAAGGGAGAGGAAGACAAGAACATGAGTTGTCTTCCAAAAAAAAAACCAAATGCATCCTAATTATGATAAGGTAGACCCATAATTATGAAAGGTGAACCACTTGATAGTTTATTTATGCAAAACCCACCTTTATAACATTATAATTTCATCCAAGTGAGGGAGAGGAAAAACATAAGCAAGGTAGAGTGAGGAAAGGAGAGAAAGAGAAGAGAAGAGAGGAAGGAACTGAAAGGAGAAGTCTAGAGGACTAAGTATAATTAGCTTAATCTTTACTTAAATCCATCTTTTCTCTTTATCCTTAGGGTTCAAAACTCATCCTCCTTCTTTTATTTAAGTTGCTAGAAAAGTTAAGGGAAGGGAGAAATCTTGCTACTTCCTTCAAGAGGAAACAAGAAAAAGAATTCACTAAGTGAGCTAGAGAGATCTTTAGGTAAGTTGAACAATATCTCTTTTTGATGAAAAGTTTTTAAATTTGTAATATTTATATGGAATTTTGGGCTTAAAACTTTTATGAAATTTACAATGCTTGCTACTTTGATGATTGGTCATGGATTTTGCTATATCACGTCACATGTTATCTTGTATATGATGGATGTTTTGAACATTTCAGTTGGTGTGGAAAGTTCTGCATAGGTATGGCTATGGGTGGCAAAATTTTAGGATTTTTATGTTTCTATTTTGTATATTTGAATGTGATGAAAAATTGATGGAAGATTATTAGATGTAAATTAGGAAGAAAATGGAAGAGGACGTAATAAAATGATGAATTAAAACCTTAGGAAATGTTTGGTTAGGAAACTGGATTTCGGAGTAACGAGGAAAACTTCTATTTTTGAAATTTTTGGAAGAATCGGTTAAGAATTAAAAGAAATAGTTAACATAAAAAATGTATATATATGTTTCACGGATTTTTAGCCACAAGAATCACTTCATTTAGATTCCAGATAAAGGAGATATTGTCTGATTAGTAAGCAGTGGTTAGAAAATAATTAACCAGGGAAGAATATGTTAGGTAAGCTTATGTGTTTGAATTTCTGGGCACATTCTGTAGGGAATTAAAGGAAATTGTTAATAATATATATATATATATACATATATATATGTATATATATATATGTATATATGTATATATGTATATGTATATATGTATATATGTATATGTATATATGTATATATATATATGTATATATGTATATATATATATGTATATATATATATATATATGTATATGTATATATATATATATATGTATATATATATATATATATGTATATATGTATATATATATATGTATATATGTATATATATATATGTATATATGTATATATATATATGTATATATGTATACTTAATTTGAAATCCATATGAGGGAGATATGGCTGATTAATGAGTAGAGGTCAGAATTAGTCTAGAATCCAAGGTGGTAAATGTAAGCATTTTTGTTTTCGATTTTCTGGGAATAATTCTTAAGGAATCTAAAGAAATGATAAACATAAAAGTTGTAGATAAGTGTCTTAATTTTTTTTAGGCTTCGGAATTACTTCAATTGGAGTTTTTATAAAGGAGATATATTTGAATAAGTGAGGAACGGTCACAGAACACAACCAGGCCATGTTCTGGATTGCTTCAGCACTGGTAGGTCTTGTTCAGGTTTGTTTTTGAGTATGTTTGAAGTATTTTTAAGCATGTCTGTGTCCTAGAACATGACCATGCCATGTTGGGAGTTGGTAAAGCTTATTTTTAATATTTTTCTACCTTAAATGAACTTGATTAACTAAAGGGTAATAATAAATACCAAATATGAGAAGAATGCCTTATAAACTTTGTGAGAACATATGTTGGAAATGATATAAGTAGGAGGAAAGTAATTAAAGGCCAAGTATAAAGAATATAAAAAGATGAAAATAATATTTAAAAAAGAAAAAGAATCTTATAAATGAAAATAATAAATACTAGTGTATACCCTAGTTATTATCATTGCATGAATTTCTTACTATCTTAAGTGTGTAATTTTGACATGGGAATATTTTATAAAGTGATATTAAAAAATGGTTATGATCATGACATGATTTCATTTTACCATTGATTTTTGGTAGTGATTATGCTATGATGATAAATTATGGCATGTGAGTATAATGAACATACTTGTTATTGAAATCATATTTTCAGCTATTAACGTGAAAAGAAAAGAAAAGAGACAAGTACGGTCACATGACAGTCCGTGTGGTATACCAGTAGGGGATGCCCTACTCACGACTATGATTATGTTAATGAAAAATGAAAGAGAAAGTGTGCTATGTTGGATAGAGCAAGAAAAGCCCGTACCGGAGAATAGAAAGTACTCACCCTGACTGGAGTAGTTTGATATGAAAATAAGTTGATAGCCATAATATGATATTATGAAAATAGTTGTTCATACCATACATGTCATTACTGTATGATTTTTATGTGCATAGATAAATTGAATTCACGTAACCTTAGATATTTGTTGTAGCTTATACAGATGAACAGAACATGATGAACTATATTGATGATAATTATGATTTATTGTTGAACCTACTAGGATTTAATTTTCGCTATATTTTGATATCATGTTCAGAAGACTAAATATGCAGATATTCTCTATGACCATCTTTTAGCATACATTGGGTTGAGTTGGCTAAGATCTCGGTGAAGGTGAAACCACCCGCACCTGTATACTTGGAACTGGTCAATATAGATGAATAAGATGTAGACATATATGTGTTTAATTTTTGTATGGATGTTTTTAATTAATGATGTGTATGTGAATCCAGAATTGTATCAGTGTTAATGATATGATTGGTTAATTTAATTGAATGTTATTATGAGTTAAATAGTTAGAAGTAAAGAGGTAATGACTTCGTGGAATTTTAAAAACATATATATGTATATATGTAAAAAAAAATGGAGTTGTTACAAATCATATATCATATTTATCATAGGTCAAGCCCTTCTGTACTTTGTCGGTGTAGGATTTGCTTAAATTCAGCATTCCTACTAAGGTTTACCCCACCATCATTCAAGAGGACACACGAAAAGACTCTAATATAGGTATTTTCCAAGAAGATAGCAAGGGAGGGTAAATCATATATCATAATAATCAGCATCTCGCCAAGATAGGAGGCATCCCGCTATCCTTCACATATAATATCCTGTGTGTTGGCTATTACATGAGGCTAGCACCACCCCTGCTAGCTGAGGTGTCAAGGTGCATCAGGATTAACATAACCTGATGTTAGCAATTAGTGTTTCCAATAGGATTCTTCCACAGAAATCATTATTCGTATAAATTCCATATCGTTCAGAACAAATGTTATAGTTTAATGCATAAATTTTCAGTCTCACTACAGTTCCTTTGTCAGAAACTTTTCAATCATAGTTTAACACATATACATGCTCTTTTTCTAAGGCAATCTTATATCTTTACATATCAATGCCACATGCACAATATTTCATTTACCATATGATGAGAAATTCATTTGTAAAACCATACTCTTTTTGAATAATATGCTAGTTAGTAAGCAAAGCAAATAATTTAACACATTTCAGAGACTTATGATAGCATAAATAACTTGAAAACAAAACCATTTATACATTTAAAGTTCAAGAAGAGGATGGGGCAAGTCATAGAAAGAATTATCTACTCATAGGATAAGAGCTTCAGATTGGACAGTCTTAAAATACACTTTTCCAATCCAAATCTAACCAAATAGACCTCAAAATCGAGTCCGGAGTATCCAAAAACTTTGACTCTAAGAGTTGGGTCAACTGATGGGGTACTATTCACATCAGCCAAAAATCACTATTCATGTCGGCCAGAGTTACTATTCATACCCACAAGAATCATTATTCACGCCGGTCGGAGTTATTGTTTATGACACCAAAAGTTGTCAAATGACTGAAAAACTTCAAATCCTATAGTTTATCTATTTCCTGATTCTATCTATGGTGTCAGATTTTTAATTTGAGAAATCCAAATAGGAGTTTTAGAACTTACATTTTCTAAGATTTTCTACTTCCGATCTGCGGCGATTCTATGGTCAATTTGAAAAATTGTTCGGCCAAAATTGGAGTACTCTCTATCCTGAGTCCAATGGTTCCCTTAGTTTCGAATCCAAGGCTCAAAGGTACTCCAGATCTAGAGAGAAAAAGCAAGTTGGGAGAAAATAATATTCATCATTATTCATTAGCCCGGTTACGAAATTTTTTTATCTCTTATTTTTTTTTTATAAATAATAATAGAGGGACCAAATAGAAAAATTTCAATTATTAGAGGACATCCTTGCAAATTTTATTATTTACATTTTGACCCCTAAACTTTTAAGAAATTATAATTTGACCCCAAAAATATTAATAAGTTTTCATTTTCATCCTTAAAACCTTTTAATTACATCCCTACTCCTTTATTTCTTTTAATTATCCATACATAAATGAAATTTACTAAATCTTAGGGTTGTTACATTTTGCTTCTCAGATCTTCATCTCTTCACATACCTCCATAACAACCTCTTCGTGTAATGTCCTCTTTTGCTCTTGAAGTTATTAGGGAGTGATTCGGTTAAAGGCTCTCTTGGTCGGAGGTTTAACATTATATCCTTTACTGTGAAAGAATCCTGTCCTTTGACCAAGTACTTGAGTTGAGATTTCGCCATTGCTCAAACGAGACACAACGTCTTCTTGAGATTGCTTGGCTATAATCTCTTATAGTTGACCATACGATCAAATGAAGCAAACATTTAAATTAAGGACAAGAATATAAATTAAAATTTGCAAATAGTAATAAAATTAATAACTTATACATGAATTTCTTGAGACTTTACATCCAACCATATAATATCACCTTCTTTAGTTTTATAAGTATGTTATAACTCTTATATCTGATCATTTGGTGCCTTTTCTCTAGTTTTAGATTTTTCTATTATTAAACATCATTGTCACTCAACAATCAAGAAAGAAACATACACAAGTGTACCTATGAAAATATGTTATTTTAAAATATCACCGTTGATTCCTTAACTTCTACGAACGATCAAAATTACATGTATGCTTTGTTGTTTGCTTAGACTTGTTATGTACATTTGTTGAATTTTTTCCCAGCATTTAACATAATAATTAACCTACTATATTTGGTGTATCAACATACCATTTTAAATGTGTTATGAAAGACTACCTTAAAATAGTTTGAGCCAAAATAACTAACTAAGTGCCTCTAATCATCATCACTAATTGTAGGAGGTGGATGCGCGAGTCTTTCTTCATTGGTGCTATATTAAGAGTAATGTTCATGTAAGTTTGACCTCCAGGTTTTGTAACACCTTTGCACAGTGACATTAAAAAGTAAAAATTTGTAATAAGAGAAATGTACTTCTTGTTATTTCTTCTCAAGACAAAAATAACAAAAATAAGTGCTAGCTAGCTTCGACAAAATAACACAAACATTAAAAAGAAAAAGATTAAAATTAGATTATCATCTTAAATCAAGCAATAGGTTAAATGGAAAAGGAGATGACATATATATATATATATATATATATATATATATATATATATATATATATATATATATATATATATATATATATATATATATATATATATTGGGTTTTTGAGGGAGGGGGAATCATAACTATACACTAAGGTATCTCGTCACTACACCAATGAGTTCTCCCTCACTCTCTCAGCCACAATCTACATCAAAATTTGAAACAATGTAACATTTATTAATATATTCACATGTCTATGTTCCCAAAAATTACAAGTATATTAGTATACAAAAAGCAATTGATGTGCAGAGAGAAGGCAACTACTTAGAAAATTAGACAAGATCTTACATTTTGGACCGCAACAATTCACTATAAAAAAGAAATCTACTAACTAATGTTGTTTGTAACAACTCCATTTAAGTATCAATTTTTTTTTAAATACCATTAAGTTATTACATCGTTACAACTTAACTCAATATAATATTTATTTAATTTATACAATACAGAGTTCACATACATGTCATTAATCAAAACATACGTACAACATATCAAACACATAAAAATCTACATCTTATTTATTCTGGTTGACCAATTCCGGAGATACAGGTGCGGGTGGTTGCACCTTCACCGGGATTTAAGCCAACTCAACCACAAACATTTTATTTGCTTCTGGGATCTGTCCAACATAAAGTACTCGATCCAACGTGCACTAAAAGCTAAAGCTATAGAAAAATCTGCATAACTAATTTTCTGAACATGATATAGAAATATAGTGAGAATTAAATCCCAATAAGTTCAATAATAAATCATCATCAATATAGCTCATCACGTCATGTTCAGCTGTATAAACTACAGAAAATATCTTTGGTCACATGAATGCATTATATCTATGCACATAAGAATCATACAGTAATGATATGTATGACAGGATTAACTATTTTTAGAATATCATATGATGGCCATCAACTTATTCTCATTTCAAGCTACCCCGGTCAAGGTGAGTATCCTCTACTCTCCGGTACGGGCTTTTCTCGCTCCGTCCAACATGGCACACTTTCTCTTTCTTTTCTCATAATCATAATCATAACCGTTGGTAGGGCGTCCCCTACTGGTGCACCACACGGATTGCCATGTGACCGTGCTCATTTCTTTTCTTTTCACAATGATAGCAAAAAATATGCTTTCAATAACAAGTATGTTCATCAAAATATAACTATTACCATAAATCATTGGTAATCATGCCATGAACATAACCATTTCAAATATCACTTTATAAAATATTTCTATGTCAGAATTTCACACTTAAGATGGTAAGAAGTTCATACAATGGCAATGGCTATGGCTATACTAGTCATTTATTATTTTCATTTATAAGATTCATATTCTTTTTTAAATATTAATTTTATTTCTTTATTTTCTTGATGCAGGTTTTCATTCTATTTAACATTCTCTTACTAATCAAAGCATAAATCCCTCCATTTAACTCCGATGTAGGTGATCTTGGTGTCAATTTAAAGATAACAAAATTATCTAAAACTATTATGTTGAACAGTTGAACGAAATATTAAGCTATGAGAGTGATATTACTCTCTCAAAGTACAGGTTATTTCTTCTCGGGTAGGTTTTGACCTCTACCTACTAATCTATCCATATCTCCTTCATACAAATTCTAACTTAAGTGATTCTAGTGGCTAAATATCTGTGACACATATATCTATAATTCATATGTTAACCATTAATTTTAATTCTTTATATAATGTTCCCAGAAATTAAAACACCGAAGCTATCCTAACATATTCTTCCCTGATTAACCATTTTCTGACCTTTGTTTACTAATTAGAACATATTTACCTCATATGAATTTCAAATTGAGTGATTCTAGTGGATAAAAATCCATGACACACATATCTATAATTCTTATGTTAACCATTTATTTTAATTCCATACAGATAATTCCCAGAAATTAAAATATAGTAGCTATCCTAACATATTCTTCCCTGATGAACCATTTTCTGATCTTTGACTACTAATCAGCTCATATCTTCCTCATATGGACTCCAAATTGAATGATTCCAGTGGCTAAACATCCGTGACACAAATAGCTATAATTCTTATGTTAACCATTTATTTTAATTCCATACAGATAATTCCTAGAAATTAAAATACAGAAGCTATCCTAACATATTCTTTCCTGATGAACCATTTTCTGACCTTTGACTACTAATTGGCTCATATCTTCCTCATATGGACTCAAAGTTGAATGATTCTAGTGGATAAAAATCTGTGACACATATATCTTTAATTCTTATGTTAACCATTTATTTTAATTCCCTACACATAATTCCCAGAAATTAAAAAAAATAGAAGCTTAAAATTTTGCCACCCATAGCCATACCTATGCAGAACTTTCTATACCAGCCTAAGTATTCAAATATACATCACATGCAAGATCAATATGTAACATGATATAGCAACATCCATGACCAATCATCAAAGTTTTAAGATCAAAATCTCATATAAATATTATAAGTTTCAAAAGTTTTCTTCAAAAAGAAATATTGTTAAACTTACTTGGAGCACTTAGTCCCCTAGACTTCTCCTTCCTCTTTCTTCATTTCTTCCTCTCCTTTCCTCACTCTACCTTGCTTCTATTTTTCCTCTCCCTCACTTGGACGAAATTATAATGTTGTAAGGGTGGGTTTTCTTATATAGACCACCAAATAATTCACCTTTCATGATCATGGGTTTACCTTATCACAATTAGATTACACTTGGTTGAATTTTTAGAAAACAAACAACTTATGTTCTTGTCTTCCTCTTCCTTAGTTAAGATATGCATAGGAAAAGGAGATTTGTATTTTGAAAATTATGATAATATGTTCTTAAGATATAGGATAAGGTCCCTTTGATTTAGGGATTCATTTCCATTTTCTTTTGTCTTAAACAAGTATGATAGGTTTGCCTTTTTAGGTGGCAAATTTCTAACCCTTGAATCTCCATTATTTGGTTGATATTATTTGTGTGGAATAGGAATGTTTTGTCCTAATGCCATGTATTATCATACCACTTGCTAAAATTATGAGTGTAGGATATAGATGTTTTTGTCCTAAAACCTTGTATTATCATGCCACTTGCCAAAATTATGAATGTAGAATCACGCCATTTGCTAAATTTTTGTCTTAATACTATGTAACCTAATCTTTATTATTATTACATTATTATATCATCACCTAATTTATTTTATTTTATTTTTCCTCTTGGATTTGGGCTTATTCCTACCCATTTTCTTTGCTTTGGATAAAATTCTACCTTTCTTGGAGGGCTTGGTCACATTTTCATAATTTTTGGGCTATTGGTCCAATTACTATATTCTAGTCCAAGTCTATGTTTTATTTCTTGCTTAGGTTATCCAATGGGCTTGCTAGAAACTTATGTGAAGTGGAAAAAATCTATATGAAGTGTCCATAGGTAAAAGCCTAATGTATGGGTAAAGATTTTAAACTTAGTAATTCTAGTTCTTGAATTAGGAAAAATTACCCTAATCCAATGTTCTTGAAATTTTATGACATTTACTTGTTTCTAAAAATTTATCTTCCTTATCCAAGAATTTTGCATCTCTTTAGTATGTTATTTCTAATTGTTTTTCCTATTAGGTTTTCTCTCTTTATTTGTTCTCTTAATGTTAGAAACATTTTCTATGCATATACATAAGGTGAAGAATTTCTAAGAATTATATTTCCTTAGATATCTAAAATATTGTCTAATAAATTGTATTTCCTTAATTAAATATTTATGTACTTTTATCAATAAAAGAAACGAAATTAGAGATGTTACATTGTTAACAAAAAACACAAGTACACTGGGAAATATATGTTATCTTTTGTAGAATAAAAAGAAAGTCCACAATTTAACAAATGGAATAAGAGTTAATTTTCTACAGTGCAATAATGAGTCACTAAGAAGGAAACCTGTTAGCAAATTTTATGTCTGAAACATCTAGAGATAACATAGGCAACTAAATGTGTTATACTAGTTATAAGAACTTCATTCTGACTCCATGACATGTACATAATATGAATTGAAATAATAACATTATTCATAACTTGCACAAAAGTACCATGAAACCTAAGCCTATAATGCTAAATTCTAATTCACATAGGTAAACCATGGAATTTTACATAGTAAGGTGCTACTATTTATCTAGCTCTTCAAACTCATGCAAAATTGCAATGTTACAATTTCCATATTTCAAACCCCCTAGGGCTAAAATTACTAATAATTACCATTAGCAGTTAGCATTTAAAACTTAGAAGTAGACAGAATACTTAAGAAAATTCAAATTAAGAAAGTTACTATCATTATTTAAAAGTACTCAACATGCTAATGTGCCTGGTATTGATTAAGGAAACAGAGCCATAAACACAGCATAAAGAGTAATTGATATGATATTTAGGTTTCCTCAAACACTTGATCATTTGATTATTGTGAAGAACACCAAATATATCTTATAGACAACATTACACAAGTACACTTCGATAACATCTTTGTTGGTAGTGACTAGGGAAACAAACACTAGCATTTAGCATTGTATATTTTATATTACTTATATAAAAAACATTCAATATAATTTAGAATGACCCCAATATAGTGATATACATATAAACAACAAATATTCATGGAAAACTAGACCCACATTTCAAACAAAACTTTTGCTAATTTAAAATCATCTGATGTCGAACACACTGAACATAAAACACAACTTTAAGCACTTGAAACATAAATATTAAAATATTTTTGTAACTCCGTTTTTAGTATTCCATAAAAAAATAGAAGGAAAATAATTGTTTCAAGATAAAAATAGGGTATATATGTCTCAACCAGTCATCTGCTGCCTGCCCCACAACCTCTGTTAGCAACAATGTCCACTGAACTTGGGGCAGCCAAGGTTAGCCAACATTCCCATGACAATAAAGAGGAAAAATAGAGTGAAGTAGACAACTAGTGGCTGCCAAAAATATCCTTTAGAGAGACAAAAAATGATAATAATTATGACTGGAGGGACTTTGGCTGCACAAGTATGCTTGCCCTCAACCCTTATCGGATTTTAAATGCCATTTCCATTTTCCAATATAACCTATATTATGTGCACGAAACATAGACGTTGCAATAGCGCATGTAGAACTTGACATAACTGTGCTTTAAAAAAGTTGGTATGCCTATATACCATAGGTTTAACATAGCACAAAACCCTGTAGTAGATCTATATCATGCTAATAATAACTATGCTTACTATATATCACGCTAATAATAACTGTGCTCACTAAATATCATTCTCATAAATATATATGTGGAATTCATAGAAAATGGAAAGACAAAGAAACCATATATCCTAAGTAAAGAGAAAGTTAAATTATTAGCCGTAAAAAGTGAGTTTCATGATGAACAACTTATATTAAGATAATTATTCTTTCACACAATCCATCATATTATAGTGAGAATAAAAATACAAAAATTTGGAGGCTCTAATTCTATTGAACTTTCCATTCACAAAAAGGAATAAAAAAATCAAACTTTTGAGAAATACTAGCTGATGGTAGCATAAATTGCTAAGTTCAAAGTTAATATGGAAATGAATTATTACTAAGAGCATCTTTTATCCATATATCACAGAGCCTAAGCTTTCCACATTAATATATCTAAAATAACGGAAGAAAACTAGCTACAAGTTATAAAAATTCTAAGAATTAAATACCAGTAGACCTATTGGGTGTGCATGAGGAAGATGGATTAGGGGAAAAGGCTCAAACTTTGAATAAACCATAGGCAAAAGTAGCAAAATACAATAGATCAATGATAGTTCACCAACAAAGATACACCAAACCAAGTACATTATGCTTCTTCCCTCCACTAAATCAATAAATATAGACAGTAACCATTACTATATAGCATCACTGGACGTATTTCCAAACTCCTAGTGTACATCTACACATGAATACTCTGTAATGTGATTTCTTGGCCAATGTGATTTCCAAGCACAAGTAAATTTAAATTGCTATTTTCCCAACAAGAGGAGTTGAAAATATTTTATGATTAGCAAGTTTGTGAGGAATTTTCATTTATGTGTGGAACTATGCGTATGAATCTTTGTTCAAATGGGAGAAAGCAATAAACATTTGGGAATGTTAATGTTGCTGATGAATGTAGCCTTGAATATTCTAAACATTGACCAGACATCATACATATGGGAAACAATTAATTGTCTTGTTAGGAATAATTGATTACTAGAAAAACATTTTATAAGTCAGGTATACTATGTAGATCCATACATAATTTATTTTAGTTTTAATTTACGACTAAAAGATTCCTATAGCTTGATTTTTATTTTTCTTCATGTTCCACCAAAACCTCAATTTTTTCCAACAAAGACCTACTAAACCAAGCACATTATTCTTCTTCCCATCACTAAATCAATAAATCTAGAACCTAAAAATTACCATATAGCATCACTGGAAAGATTTCCAAACTCTCAATGTACATATATACATGAATACTTTGTGGCGGATACTGCTGTGGGTACATGAAATATAATAAATACCTTACCTCAAAACTAACTTGTAGTAGTGAGAGCAAGGGTTGATCCCACAGAGACTGGTATTACCTTTTGTGAATAAAAAAGAGGGGTTCGAGTGTTGAAAGTAAGTTAACAAAGTAAAAAGAGATTAATCGCAAATAAAAAAAATAAAATAGAGTGATTAATGATGAAAGCGTTGGTTTCAGTTTATATTCACAATCAAGAAATTGCATTGATAATTGATAACATAATCAATCTTAAATTGAGTATTTATCATTGGGATTCTATCCATGTTCCTCCTTAAGTTTAGTAATTGATGATGATTACCTTAATTAACCCTAATTAACAAGTAATCTTTAGCACATCGGTAAAGTATAACTTATTAACCACATAAAGAATTAGAGAAACTGATAGAGCTAAACAACATAGACACATAAGCTATATTTAAATTAGTCAATCATTCACTATAGGTTTAATAATTCATAATCATACAATTATTAATCTTATTTGCGACTTAAATCATAATGATGAAAAATTTGTTCAATATATGATTCAACATTAGATTGAAACAATGAAATCACTAGTGTGCACCCTAGATATCAATTGGAAAAATCATAGGAATAAGAAAGGATGAATAATCAATACTCAATTAAAACTGAACTAATAAACTCAAATTCACATCTTACAATGCATAAAAGATCATTGAGGTTTTAATCTTCCTCAACCAACAAAATGAAAATGAGTCACGCAGGGCCATAAGAGAATTTAAGAGAAGAAGAGAAGAAGAGAATTGAGAATTTGATAATTTGAGAATTAGATGATGTTTTGCAGCTTGCTTTCCTTCTTATTTATAGATTGGAGAGTCTTAAATGGAGTAAGATTGCTTTTAAGTCACTTCTTTATTTTTTGGGCTTCAATTAGAGTAAAAAACCCTAAAAATTGCGTTAAAATTTGTG
Source organism: Gleditsia sinensis (assembly GCA_037074535.1). Lineage (NCBI taxonomy): Eukaryota > Viridiplantae > Streptophyta > Magnoliopsida > Fabales > Fabaceae > Gleditsia > Gleditsia sinensis. Next base: position 47,075,002 of record CM073464.1, read on the forward strand.
CTGTGAGGCTAAGCGTCACGGTAGTACGGACAACTCAATCATCTGGTTACATAATGCCCTAGTGCTGAATTGTGGGCATCGCGGTGCTTTGATTTTTCCAAAAATTTCGAAAGTTTTCAACATCAAAGTTGTAACACTTTATCTTATATTTTCATAGCTATTGGAATCACTTTAATTGAAACTAGTATGAGAGAGATATACTTTAATTAGTGACGAAAGGTCAGGATTTACCTTGCTACACTATAATTCTAAATTTTGAGCACAATAACACTATGAATTTTCCCGAATTTACCAAAGTACTCAACATAAAAGTTGTATATTATTATCTTAGTCTTTATTAGGAACTTGAATCACTTCAATTGAAGTTCATATGAGGTATTTATTATATAATTAGTACTAAAAGGTTTGGAACCATTACAATTTAGCATTTAATTCATGAATTTCTTCTCTTTTTCTCCTATTTTATTCTTTCTTTGCTCCTATAACACAAAACATAAAACTAAACTAATTCCTAATCATATTTTACTTAAATAAAAAAAAATTAAGTTTAAAGGTATTAAAATCATGTTTAATTATGCACACATCACTCTGTAATGTGATTTCTTATCCAATGAGTAACCTCTTTAAAAGTTAAGCAAAGAACCATAGAAAAGCTTATGCATTGGTTGAATAGAGTCAAGCTACATTAATCACTCTTGTAGATAATTCAAATTTAGATAATATCGATATTCCCCAAGTTTTGGATGTGTGGTTGCTAAAGAACCAGTGAAACCTATACCCAGAATTGGGAATCATGATGAGGCAAACGATATACATATAATTTCATATAGCCACATTTTGCACAGCACACACATTGGATGTTATACATATTTATAAATCTTGCAAAAACATTTATAAATATGGAAAAAACTTTTATAAGCAAGCTTAAATGATCCATTCACATGACAATGGAACATTGGTATATTGCATTGCATTAACAATGACCAAATTGATTGATGAAGGCACATGTTGTCAAGAAAAGTTATCAAATTTTAATTGCACCAAGAACCCTAAATCCCTAAATTTTCTTAACATAGCAACACCCAAATAATCCTGCTTTTAGAGAATCAAACCACATATTCAGAACTATTTAAGTAATTTTCAAATAACTAAACCACATTTTGAAAGCTAAACTACGGTGGAGGTGGATAGTCTCAGAAGAAGATACACACAGTGGAAGTGGAGTTTTCAATTAGGTTCCTTTAGTGTTTCGGTGTGAAGCAGGGAAAAGTTTGCAAGGGGCAACTCACGGTGTGATGCAACAAAAAACTTTGCAAGGGGCAACTTGTTGTGTGTGTTTTACCAATTACCGCAAGCGCACGACGTAGCTGTAGCTATTCCGGTGAGTACGGGTCGTATCCCACAGAGAACAATGTCAATTATTAGAATTATGCGAAACGAGCTATCTAAATCAATGTAATTCGATTAGAGAGTGTCACAATTAAATAAATAAAGATAATCAATTAAACAAAGCCTAGGGTTAGGGTTCACCACACTTATGATATTTAACACTCAATATGTACCTCTAATTGCAATTATCTAGGTTATTGGGGATGGTTTAGCCTTAATTAACTAGCAACCTCTTTCAAGTGTTACTAATCGTACCTAAGTTAATCCAATTACCTACTTTCGTGGTTCTTAGTTCAACCTAGGTCCATTAAGTTCTATACCAATCATGGAATACAATTAATCGATTTTCCCTTGCCTATTAATTGATTCAATCCTAAAGAATGTTAAACTAATTTCGTGATTAAGATATCCCTAATTAACTATTAGGTTTCAGTATTAATCTTCACCTTTCAGTCCATCAATTAATATCCTAAGACGTGATAAAACGTTGGCCAGACATTCATCAACTCATATAGTGAATGCATAATAGCTAATCCTAATTAACCATGGATAACACAATTAGGGTTCCAATGATTCAATTAGTATAATATATCATCACATCATAAGTAGGTTTACCAAAACCCTAGATTAAATCTACTCAAGCATGATAAAAAGATAAACTATAATCAAATTCATTAAAGTAATCATCAATATTCAATACAAACCAAGAGAAAGAGTAGAAGTAGGGATGAGTGTAGAGATAGAAAGATAAAACCTGAATTGCTGAATGTAAAGAATAAGAGATACACACTTGAATCAATCTCCAATCTATTCTAAGAACATAAATTAAACATTAATCCTAGTAAAAACATAATCTAATGGTGTTTCCTAAGCCTAAAACTGAGTAAAAGAAGGTCTAAATGTGTCTCTCCCTTTTTGCTGCGTTTCCCTATGCATATATATCACTTTGGTTGCTCAAAACCCTAAAAAAGACAGTGTGTATGGACCCGAAGCACGGCCGTGCTTCGGGCTGGTTTCTAGGGTTTTTCTGCACTTCTTGCACAGAGTACAGCCTGGCCGTGTTGGGGGCTGCTATGCTCCTTTCTTGCCAAATTTTGGTGTGTTGCCTCCTTGCTTCTTCCTCATCTTGTTCCAAGTCCATATGACACTTCTCATGAGTGTTTTCCTTTGCGTCTTGGCCTCTTTTTCTCTTCTATAAATGTAAAACAAACCAAAGCAGTATCCAGAACAAAGTATAACCAAAAGCAGGGAAATAACCATAAGTTTACTATGAATTAAAGAATAAAATATAGCCATTAAGTACTCAAAATTCTCCTTTATCAGGCAACTCACGGTGTGATGCAAGGGAAACCTTGCATTTTCTAGTGTGAAGCAACCACCTATTGCAAGCTTTTGATGTGTAGCAAGGGAAATCTTGCTTTTTTTTTGCATGAAAGAAGCTTTTTGACTACTTAAGTGTTGAGTGTGATGACTATAGACATGGAAAGCACAACAGAGGGCATTGTGCTTCCAAAACGTAGCCTTTCCATTGTGTTTTAGATTTTTTTAAAATTTATTTTTAATATATTTTTAAAGTTTAATTTTTTCCACAAATTACATGGATCCTCTGCAGAGGGTGCTGTGCTTCCAAAATGTAGCATTTTCACTACGTTTTGGATTTCTTTTTCTTTTTTTATTTTTTTAATTATTTTGATAACAATAAATTTTTTTCTCACTTGTTTTCACTTCTTTAATATATATACATTTTCATCTTTATTTTTTAAAATTTTACTTTATCAATTTAATTTTTTAAAGATTAATTAATTTTAAAGAATGTCTTCAAATTTATTTAATTTATAAATTTTTAATACATTTTTTATCTATGATAATTAAGAGTTTAATAGTTTAAGTGAAGATATAGTTCAATTAAGTTTTTGTTTTAACTAGTTAAACAAATTTATTAAATTTCTATTAATAGAGTTAATATAAAATTACTTTTAAAGAGAAAATAATTTTTAAGTAATATGTTTAAAAAATTAGACTTAAAAAAATAAAAAATATATATTTCAAATATCAAAATAACAATAGACTCTTTTACTTTTAAGTTTTGAGTTTTGAAGGATTTTGGTTATTTAATTAAATTGAAATAAACCTATTTTTATTAAAATAAATTGAAAATAAAAATATAAAAGAAAAAATATATATAAAAATGCCACAAAAATATGCATTTAAAAAAATCTAAAACCCATGTATGATGACTATTCTAAAAAAAGCAACAACAAAAAATCATGTATTGTATAATATTTTCTCACTTTATATTCAGTGGGAACATGGGTCGCCACTAAAAGTTGTTGGATGCCACTTTTTGTGGCGATCCTTATAAGTCGTCGCTGAAAGTGCTTTTCTATTGAAATTTTTTAAAATCGCCACTGAAACATTGACTTTTGGTGGTGTCTTCTAAAATTCGCCATGAAAAGTGTCACTTTTAATGGTGACCTATGAAGGTCGCCATAGAAATGAATTTTAGTGGTGATTTAGCAAGTTGTCATTGAAAAGTCCCCACCAAAACTTTATTTTCTTATACTGTGATATTCTTAATTCAAACTAGACATAGTTTTAGGTTAATCTTATATTACTGTTAAATTCACCCTTCTAAAGAGTGCACATGCACCTAACTACTGTCATTTTGAGTTTATCATCATTTTTATCGAGTTTGCTCAGTTGAAGTAGTTTTGAGACTTGAAATCCATTGCTTAGGCTTCATTTTGGGCTATGTTAGATTTTTTAAAATATTTTTTTTAGTATTGTTGTACTTTTTTTATTTTTAATATTTCCCTTTGTCATTAGAATTTGGGATATAGGGTTTGTGACATTCCAAATCAAGAGGGTGACTGGCATGGGCATATAATCCAATCCTATAAGTCATTAAATAGATAGATAAATTTGAACATCATGATTTAATATAAATCATAACAAATATTTTCCAAAACAAAGGTTCCAAACTATAATCATATATCTATATGCGAGCTTTGCTCTCCAAAATCCATATAACCATATGCGAGCTTTGAGGTCTCTAAATAGAAGTTTTAGAACTTACCTTTTTCTAAGGTTTTTTACTTCTGATCTGCGACAATTCTTTTGTTTATTTAAAAAATTGTTCAGTCAAAATCATAGTATTTTTCGTCTTGAATTCAGTAATATTCTTAGTTTTGAGATCGAAAGCCAATAGGCACTCCAAATTTAGAAAGAAAAATCAATGTTACTATTTATACTATTCATCGGTTACAGAAATCAAATTTCGTATTCCTCGCTTTTGTCTCCCCGTCCCCTTTTTCTTTCTTATTTATTTATTTATTATTATTTAATAATTAAATATTTAAAAATTATTATTGTTATTTTTATTATATACATATAAATACTATTTTTCATCCTAAAATATCCCAAATATTTTTAAAAATTTACATTCTTATAAAACTTTAGTTGAACTCTTAAATCATGACTTTTCTTGATAAATTTTTAATAAAACATATCACAAAAAAATATCTTTATACATAATAAAAGAAAGAATATTTCTAAAAATAAAAATTTATTAGAGGACAATATAATTATTTTAAGTAAAACAAAAATCATTTTAATTAAAAATATATTTTCTTTTAACAAGACATAATCATTTAAAATAAAAATATTTTTTTTATCGTAAAAAATTATTATTTAAAAATTACGAGATATTACATTCTTCCCCCTGAAGAAATTCGGTCTCCGAATTTTAAACTATCCTTTCACATGTAAGGAATGAAGTCAAGACATAATTCAGAGTTACCAACCTTATTACTCAAATAATTGGAGATATCTCATCTGCATGTCATCTTGTACTTCTTAGGTGGCTTCCTCACTTGAGTGGTTTTGCCATATAAATTTAACCATAGGGATTTCCTTTCACCATAATTTTTTTTTCCATGTAAACCTCAAATGATGCCATTCGTATGTTAGCCTAATAATTACTGATAGGGGCAAGTTCAACTAAGGATAAATGATTTTCTCCAAAATTTCAACAAAATTATATAAAGATACTTAAAGGATAACTTCTAAAGTATAAACACATAATTTAACTTTACTATCAATCATACTATAATCTAGCTAAGATCCTAAGCTTCCTGATTAGCTCTCTTGAAACAATATATTTAATTTTTAGTTGCTGACACACCGAACAATAAAAGAAATATCACTTATATATTCTTTTTACCATTATACTAGTACAATTCTTTCATATGTTAGTATATCCTTATTGCCATGGGATTATCAATATTCAAAATCTATGACTTTTCTAAAATCTCCTTTGTCAACAATTATTCACACGTGAATTTCCAATCTCAACATAATTCACATCCTAGATACTATTTTCAACTTAGCATGGTATAACCCTTAACACAAATATCTTGATAACTTTACATTATTTTCGAACATGGTTCTCAAATTATTCTCCTTTCCCTTCTCAACCACATTAGGTAAACTTAGGTGTTCTTGATATCTTAATACTCAATCAGTATATACTGTAAACTCATTATTCTTTCTAATTTGCACATAATCTACCAACTTACATAGTTATACATACTTGATATAAAGATTTTTTTTAAATGCATTCTTTGTTAGATAAATTCTTTCAAAATCTCCATACTTTAACCTACTAATCACTTGGACACCATAATAGCTGAGTTTCAAAGAAAAAAAATTAACTTTTCTTGTAATAAGGTAAAAGAACTTTGCATTTAATGCCAAACATTAATAAATAAGAATGCAATAGAACAGGCGAAAAGAATAATAAAGAACGGTACCAAAATAGAAAGTAAAAAATTTGGACAAAGCATTGAAAGAAAATTAAAATCGGTCGCCATAATTCTTGAAAATCTATAAACAAAATCTAACTGTTATGTCGGCAAAAAATCGGTGGCCACAAGTTTTGAATATATGTGCCAAAATCTACTTTAGAGCTATTGATATTCAGTGGAAAAGAAACATTTCTGAGTTTATAAAAGTTTGTGGAAAACAAAAATTACGTAGTTAACTAGTAAGATGCAATTGATTGCTTCAAAATAGATGTAATCAATCAATTGTAAAATAAACCAGTCCAAATTAAAAATTCTCGAAATAGCTAGTTGATTTAAGAATACCGATAGTTGACTGGCAAGAATATTAGGAAAAAAAATAAACCATTTGATTATCCCTCTTCAACATTTAACTTGTTTGCATTTTCACTCCCTTTTTTTTTCTACAATCATGCCTATCACCTACAACTTTCCTACAAGAATCAAGACATCAATGCTTCATAAAGGACAACAAGGAAAAGACAAATTTTTAGTGATATCTTAACCTTATTCTCTTTATGTGCTCAATATGAACCACGATCACAACTACTGTAAATATGCATGTTTGCCGTCATTTTTGAAAATTTTCACTTTAATTAGCTAATATCCACCAATCACTCACATAGTTATTCTAATTATGTCCGGCCTATTTGCATAACTATTGTAAGTACGTCCTTCTCTGAGTTTTATAAATGCTCACGTTAGTATTTTTACCTTCATACTCAAAGTTAGGGTGTGTGCATCTATGTAGAGAATCGCATTCTGTCAGTTTTAAAATATTTGTATCTTTTGTGGTTTCAGTCTTGAAAAAGATGGAGAGTATGTGAAATCAGCACAAAATCTGGATATGGTGCTGGCCAGAAGAAAACTTCATTTAGTCTATGGTGGAGGTAACCGTGAGTTAATGGGGTGTGTATCTACAACTACACATGTAGGAGGATGTCAAATTCTAGGTATTATTCCTATAGCTCTAGCTGCATCCAACATCATAGGGAAGACAATTGGGAAAGAATTTAGGGTAGTTTCCATGCATGAGCGCATGGCTAGAATGATGAGCAATATTGATGCCTTCATTGCCTTACCAAGGGGTTTTAGTACTTTAGAACATATTTTCCAAGTAGTCTCCTGGGCACAACTGAATATCCATCACAAACCAATAGGTTTGTTAAATGTTAGCCATTTCTTTGATGGTCTGTTATCTTTTTTAATCAAGCTGTGGAATAGAGGTTCATCTTACACTCAGCACGACGAATTCTCATCTTAGCTTCAAATGCTGAGGAGTTGATTGATGCTTTACAAGTATATGTTCATGTACCTGATCCAACTATGGCTCGAATAGATTAGAAGACAGAAAACTGTGGAAAGCACAAGTTAGATTTTGATCTTTATCTGTAACTGTAGTAAGACATGCCATTGTTCTACCACTTCTACTTTCTTAGGGTCAACTTAGATACCTTCCTTACCAACTATACTCTCTTAGTGTTGGTAAAACTATCTTTAAATGTTGCTTATGATCTTCTGTAATCTCGAAACATATTACTATTTCGTTAATAATGATAATAATAAATTTATCTAAGAATAATTTAAATACTCTATTCATTAAGTCCATGAATGTAGCTAGGGTATTTGTTAAACTAAATAACATCACCAAGAACTCATAATGGCCATAATGAGTCCTAAAAGAAAATTTTCGAATATCCTCTTTCTTTATCCTTAATTAATGATACTCATATCTTAAATCAATTTTTGAAAAAATATTGATCACCTTGTAACTGGTCAAACAGATCATCTATATGAGGCAATGGGTTTTTATTCCACACTGTTACCTTATTCAACTGTCTATCATCTGTGCATAGTCATAATGATCCATCCTTCTTTTTCACAAATAGGTCTAGAGCACCTCAAGGAGAGTACTAGGGCGTATAAATCCCTTGTCTAACAAGTCTTACAACTAATTCTTCAATTCCTTGAGTTTAGTCGTTGCCATTCTATATAGGGGTATAGACACTAGTTGAGTTCCAAGAAGTAAATCCATACCAAATTCTATTTTACGTTTTGAGGTAATCCTAGCAATTCCTCAGGAATTAGATCAGAAAATTTTCTAACCACTAGAACTTGATTTACACTAGTATATTTTATATCAATATTTCCCACCACTGCCAAATATCCTTGGTACCTTTTTGTAATAACTTATAGGCTACGAAAACAGAGATTAAATTTTTGGATACCTCACTACGGTCTCCTTGTATAAAGAAAGAAGATTCTCCAGAAATATTGAATTTAATCATCTTAGGATGACATTCTAAAATGGCCTGACATGTTGCCAACCAATCTATTTCTAATATCACATCAAAGTCTACCATATCTAGACAACTGGATAAAACAGATATCATATTCAAAAACAATCATAATTGGCATTTGTCTCAATTCTTTAAATTCTCTGGTACGCCTATCCCTTTTACTTTCAGGCAGTAATTGACCCATAGATACTTCTTAAGATGCCACAATATTCAATTAATCTTATACTAGAAAATTTAACAAACTTGGAATAGAAAGGAAATTGAGACCCTATAGAATCCCTCAACAGCACCAGAAGTATAAATATCTCCAACTCATATCCATACTAAAGGTCCTACTAAAGAATCCTTTGCTTCGATAGCCATAGGGAAACCTAATGCTCCGATACCAACTTGTCACGCCCCTAATTTTAGGGCACGTGAAACACATATACCATGAACATTGTTTTCCATAAACATAAATATTTCAATCCTTTATCATGGAAACAGATACATATAGGTTCTCCCATACATATACCATATATAGACAAAGTCCATACACATCAGAGTAACAACAGAAGCAGGGATTCTACCTGTGACATATAGAGCATACTCTAAAATACAAATAGAATACAATCCAAATAACGTGAGCCTTGGAAGCAATGTAAGATCACCAAGGGATTAAGTAGCCTAGCTGATCACCTATCTGCAGGACCAGACTCTATATCCTTATATGAAAAAAATGTAAATATCGTGTAGTGAGTTTGACAACTCAGTGAGCAATAAGACCTCCTATAACCTCTTAGGTTAGCATATGGATGAACTCATATTTTAAAATTTATTACATAGAAAATTAAAATTCAGAAGTACATCCATATAGGACCCGTATTTCAAATATTTTCATTTCAAATGATAATCAAATATTCAAAACCAAATATAGTGTAATATGATTATAAAACAAATATAGTTATACAATAAACGATCATAATTGGCATTTGTCTCAATTCTTTAAATTCTCTAGTACGCCTATCCCTTTCACTTTCAGGCAGTAATTGTATCGCCCCCAATTTACGTTACGTAAAAAAATATTTTTTTTTCCTACAATTATTATTATTTCCGCAATCAGATATTTTTCATAAAAATACATAATTCAATTCTTTATCAAGGGAACATATACATATAGGATCTCTCATGTATACACAATATACAGACCAAGTCTATAAACATCAAAGTACAACAGAAACGGAGATCTTGCCTATAGCGTTCAGAGTACTCTAGAATACAAATACAGTATAATTCAAAGATTGTAAGTCTTGGAAGCAACGTAGACTCACCCAGAGAATATATCACCTATCTGCCGAATCAGACTCTAATATTCTTATCTGAAAAATGTGGAAATATCGTGTAGTGAGTTTGACAACTCAGTGAGCAAATAATTCCTCCTATGACCTCTTAGGTCAACATATGGATGTACTTATATTTTAAAATGTGTCACAAAGAAAATACAGTTCAGAAGTACATTTATATGGGACCCGTATTTCAAATATTATCAAATCAAAGGATATTCAGATATCCAAAACCATATGCACCATGGTATGATCATTAAACAAATGTTGTTATACTCAGCTGTATAAGCTATAGTAAAATATTATGATTTGAAGATAAAATCATCACTTTTAATGCACCTGCCTCACTCGGCAATTTGGTTAATGCAATGAAAATATAACTCATTTGCTATACGCATAGTGACCTCGACCCTAGTCACAATAAGTGATAAGGGAATATGAGTACATCACCCTCCTGCCTCCTCACATTACCACTCTCACCCAGTTAGAGCGGCCCTCCCCCAGCTCACTCAGGCTAATAGGGCATCCCCTATAAGGTACCGTCACAAGCCATACAACTAGCCGATATTCATCAATACATATAAATACATGTAAAATTATCAAGCAACTCGCCATGAGTTTTACGCTTGCCATTCAATCTCATTTATAATATGACATGCATCATTTTTACAAGTATATAACTTTACAAATTAATGCATCGTGCACATGATATTCACTTTATCAAATAATGATAAATACATTTAGAACAACATATTCAATGAGTTCCAAAATCCATTTCTAAAACCATATTCTTCTTGAACTATGTGTCAGTTCGTAAGCAAAATAAATATTTGAACACATTTTAGAAATTTATGATAGTATAAATAATTGTAAACAGAAACAATTATATATTTATAGTTCAAGAAAAGCACGGAGTAAGTCCATAGAAAGAAGTATTTACTCACAAGGTAGGGCTCCTAGTTGGACAACCCTAAAAATGTACTTTTTCCAAGTTGAATTTGGCCAATTAGACTTCAAAAACATGTCCGGAGGGTCCAAAGACTTAGAAAATAACTCTGGGAGCTTGGTAACTATTCACTCGCCGGAAAATACTATTCATCCGACGAAAAATCACTATTCACAACGAACAAAAAGTTGTCAGATAGCTGAAAAATTTCATATCCTAAGGTTTATCTAATTCCTGAATCTATCTACGGTGTCAGATTTGCAATTAGAGGTCTCTAAGTAAGAGTTTCAGAATTTACCTTTTTTATGAGAATTTTTACTTCAGATCTACGACGATTCAATGGCTGATTTGAAAAATTGATCGGTCAAAATCGTAGTATTTTTCGTCCTGAATCCAGTAACACCTTCAGTTTTGAGATTGGAAGCCAATAGGCACTCCAGATCTAGAGAAAAAGTTGAAGGTTACTATTCACTCACTATTCATCTTTCTCTAAAATTTCGATTCTCCGTTATGTCTTCCCCCGTTTCTCTTTTATTTTATTTATTATTTTTTTTATATTTAATAATAATTATTATTATTTAATAATTGAATAATATGATTTTCTTTTATAAAAATTCATATAAATTCCGTTTTTCATCCTAAAATATCTCAAAAATTTCTAAAAATTTACATTCTCATAAACCTTTAGTTAAATTCTTAAATTATGATTTTTCTTGATTAAAATCGTAATAAAAAAAATCTCAAAATAAATATCTTTATACATAATAAAAGAAAAAATATTTCTAAAAATACAAAAAAATTTATTAAAGGTCAATATAATTATTTTAATTAAAAATTTACTTACTTTTAGCAGAACATACTCATTTTTAAACAAATAAAAATAAATTTGTTTATAAAAAAATATTATTATTTAAAAATAAAAACTATGGGATGTTACATTCTTCTCCCTTAAGAAATTCGGTCCTCGAATTTTAGCCCATCCTACCACATGTAGGGAATAAAATCAAGGTATAATTCGGAGTTACCAACCTTATTACTCAAATAATTGGGGATATCTTTTCTGTATAACATCTTTACTTTTTAAAATGTCTCTTCACTTGAGTGATTTTGCCACATAACTTATCCATAGGGATTTCTTTCATCCATAAGTTCTTCACTTGTCGATCAACAATAAATATCAATTGTACCCATAGTTAAGCCAACTTTTTGTCCAATTGAATTTATCGGAATTAGGTAACATAAGAAGAATCTAATATGTACTTCTTTCCAAACCTCATTACCTCTGTCATTGGTGATTCCTTCAAAAATATGTGGTCATCAACTGATAATTTCTAGTGCTCAACATGCATGATTCCTTTAGACTTTTGACCTGTATTGAATTATCATTTTTCTAATCAATTTCACTTTATATCCTCAAGCTCGCATGGATATATCTATGGATCAATATTAGAAAACACACTCATAAAAGAACATATTCACATCCATATTGGGGTAATTATCTTTTCTTATTCCAGACTTCTATCAAGTCATCTTTGAGTCTCACATGTCAACATCATCCCATGAATAGAATCCTCTGCATCTATCATCTATTTTTATCTTAAACTCCATTAATCAATATATTAAACATATGTAGCAATAAATCCATCAATCCTTTTTAACGTTTATATACCATTGGCACATGTCTAACAATTCTAACTTACTTCATCACAGTAATTCTATACATTTTTATTAACACCAATAAATTTATTATCAAAAATATCAAACCTTTCCTCTATCATATCTAAAAGCACCTCATTCTAACTTATGTCAATCCCATTTAATTCACCCAATCATTTCAAGAAGATTTTTTTTCTCCAACAATTACTCCTACATGAATTCTCAATTTCAACATAATTCGCATCCTAGATACTAGACTCAATTTAGTATAATATAAACCTTTAACACAAATATCTTAATCACTTACATTATTTTCAGACATGATTCTCATAGTATTCTACATATTTCCAAATTAAGAGTTCAAAGATTAATTTAAATCCTACTTCCCATATTTTATTCTTTAAGAACTTCAACACTATTAAATCTCTTGATTACATTCATCAAAACACCATAAGATCATCATCCGTCCACTCCTTTCAAAATCTCTATTACTTTAACCTACTAACCAATTGGACATTATAATAACTGAGTTTCAAAGAAAAGAAATTAACCTTCCTTATAATATGGAAAAAGAATCTTACATTTAATACCAAATATTATTGTAGGACAATGCAGCAGAAAATGTGGAATACTTAATAGAGCGTGGTGCCAAAATAGGAAGTTAAAAATTTGGACAAAGCATTGAAATAAAATTAAAATCGGTGGCCATAATTCTTGAAAATCTGTAAACAAAAATCTAGCTGTTATATCGGCAAAAATCGGTGTCTGCAAGGTTTGAATATTTATGTGCGAAAATTTAATTCAAAACTACTGTCATTCGGTAGAATAATATCATATGGAAAAGAAGTATTTTTGAGCTTATAAAAGTTTATGAAAATCAAAGAATATGTAGTAACTGGTAGGATGCAGTTGATTGCTTCAAAATAAATATAATCAATCAACTGTAAAATAACCAGTCCAAATTAAAATTTTTCAAAATAGCTAATCGACTTAATAATACCGATAGTCGACTGGTAAGATCATTGAGAAAAAAAAATAAATCATTTGATTGTCCCTCTTCAACAACTAACTTATTTGCATTTTAACTATTTTTTTTAACAATCACGCCTATCACTTACAACTTCCCTACAAGAATCAAGACATCAATACTTCATCAAGGACAACAAGGAAAAGACAAATTTCTGGTGATATCTTAACCTTATTCTCTTTATATGCCTAATATGAGCGACTATCACAACTACTGTACATATACATGCTTGCTGTCATTTTTGAAAATTTTACCTTTAATTTAGCTAATATCTACCAATCACTTACATATTGTTCTAATTATTCCTGGCTTATTCACATAGCTATCATAAGTATGCCATTCTCTGAGTTCTATAAATGCACACGTTAATTTCTTTACTTTCATATTCCAAGTTAAGGTGTGTGCAATTATGGATGGAATCGCATTTCGTTAATTTCGAAATATTTGTGTCTTTTGTGGTTCCAGTCCTGGAAAAGATGGAGAGTATGTGAAAGCTGCACAAAACCTGGGTATGGTACTGGCCAGGAGAAAAATTCATTTAGTCTATGGTGGAGGTAACCGTGGATTAATGGGGTGTGTGTCTACAATTGCCCATGTAGGAGGATGTCAAGTTCTAGGTATTATTCCTACAACTCTAACTGCATCTAACATCGTAGGAAAGACAATTGGGGAAGAGTTTAGGGTAGCTTCCATGCATGAGTGCATGGCTAGAATGATGAGCAATGCTGATGCCTTCATTGCCTTACCAGGTGGTTTTGGTACTTTAGAAGAGATTTTTCAAATAGTTTCTTGGGCACAACTGAATATGCATCACAAACCGATAGATTTGTTAAATGTTAACCACTTCTTTGACGGTCTGTTGTCTTTTCTTGATCATGTTGTGGAACAAAGGTTCATCTCACATTCAGCACGACGAATTCTCATCTCAGCTTCAAATGCTGAAGAGTTGATTGATGCTTTACAAGCATATGTTCATGTACCTGATCCAACTATGGCTCAAATAGAATGGACGACAGACAACCACAGGAAGCGCAAATTAGATTTGGATCTTCATCTTTAGATGTAGTAAAACGTAGCTATTATTGTACCACTTTTACTTTCTTAGAGTCTATTTGGATACCATCTTTACCAACCATACTCCCTTAGAGTTGGTAAAACTATCTTTGAATGTTGCTTATGATCCTTTGAACTTTTGAAATATTCTAGTATATCATCAATAAATATAATAACAAGTTGATCTAGGGATGACCTAATTACTATTCATTAAATCTATAAATGCAGTTAGGATATTTGTTAAACTAAATGACATCACCAAGAACTCATAATGAGTCCTAAAAGAAAATTTTCGTACATCCTCTTCTCTTATCCACAATCAATGTTACTCATATCTCAAATTAATTTTTGGAAAAAATTGAACACCTTGTAACTGATCAAACAGATCATCTATACGAGGTAATGAATATTTAGTCCACACTGCCACCTTATTCAACTGTTTATAATTTATACATAGTCATAGCGATCCATCTTTCTTTATCATAATGCTTATACATAGTATTATTGAAAACCAAACTGTCTTCGAATTCCTTATATCAACAAAATATATTATTGAAAATATTATCTTCATAGATTCTCCGCTCTCAAATTCAATCCAACCCATAACTTACCAAATCCATTTATATATATACTCATCCATCCAAAAAGATATTTAAATCTATTTTCAAAACACTCATTTTATTTTAAATCATTATCTTGGAGTTAATAATCTCGATCACATCATAACCCACTATCAATATTATATTAGCCATTCATCATATTGTTTCACATAAGAAAATCAAACAATCAATTCAAGCATTCTTGACATCCAAACAAGCCATTCCCTTTGTGTTCAGATAGAATTTTCTTATTTTCAACTACTTTCCCAAAAGGGTTCTCTTTATCACTTTTCGTCAAAACAAGTTCAAAAGCTGAACTAGTAGTCCACACACAACATGTACCATCTAGGACATACGCATAGATGTTTAAATCTCACATATCTAAGGAAAAGAGTTAGAAGGAAGAAAAGGATGACACCCTATAGAATTCCACAACAGCACTGTGAGTATAAATATGTCTGCAGTTACATACCCATACTCAAAGTCCTACTACATAATTCTTTACTCTGTTAGCCACAGGGAAACTTAATGCTCTGATACCAACTTGTAACGCCCCCAATTTACGTTACGTAAAATAAACATTTTTTTTCCTACAATTATTATTATTTTTGCAATAAGATATTTTCCATAAAGATACATAATTCAATTCTTTATCATGGGAACAGATACATATAGGATCTCTCATGTATACACAATGTACAGACCAAATCTATAAACATCAAAGGACAACAGAAACGAGATCCTGCCTGTAGCGTTCAGAGCACTCTAGAATACAAACACAGTATAATTCAAAGACTGTAAGTCTTGGAAGCAACGTAGACTCAACCAGAGAATATATCACCTATCTACCGAATCAGACTCTAATATTCTTATCTGAAAAATGTGGAAATATCGTGTAGTGAGTTTGACAATTCAGTGAGCAAATAATTCCTCCTATGACCTCTTAGGTCAACATATGGATGTACTTATATTTTAAAATGTGTCACATAGAAAATACAGTTCAGAAGTACATTCATATGGGACCCGTATTTCAAATATTATCAAATCAAAGGATATTCAGATATCCAAAACTAAATGCACCATGGTATGATCATTAAACAAATGTTGTTATGCTCAGCTGTATAAGCTATAGTAAAATATTATGATTTGAAGATAAAATCATCACTTTTAATGCACCTGCCTCACTCGACAATCTGGTCAATGCAATGAAAATATAACTCATTTACTATACGCATAGTGACCTCGACCCTAGTCACAATAAGTGATAAGGGAATATGAGTACATCACCCTCCTACCTCCTCACATTACCACTCTCATCCGGTTGGAGCGGCCCTCCCCCGACTCACTCAGGCTAATAGGGCGTCCCCTATTCGGTACCATCACAAGCCATACAACCAGCCTATATTCATCAATACATATAAATACATGTAAAATTATCAAGCAACTCGCCAAGAGCTTTACGCTTGCCATTCAATCTCATTTATAATATGACATGCATCATTTTCACAAGTATATAACTTTACAAATCAATGCATCGTGCACATAATATTCACTTTATCAAATAATGATAAATACATTTAGAACTACATATTCAATGAGTTCCAAAATCCATTTCTAAAACCATATTCTTCTTGAACTATGTGTCAGTTCGTAAGCAAAATAAATATTTGAACACATTTCAAAAATTTATGATAGTATAAATAATTGTAAACAGAAACAATTATATATTTATAGTTCAAGAAAAGCATGGGGTAAGTCATAGAAAGAAGTATCTACTCACAGGGTAGGGCTCTTGGTTGGACAGCCCTAAAAATGTACTTTTTTCAAGTTGAATTTGGCCAATTAGACTTCAAAAACATGTCTGGAGGGTCTAAAGACTTAGAAAATGACTCCAGGAGCTTGGTCACTATTCACCGCCGAAAAACACTATTCACTCGTCGAAAAACACTATTTAGCTGTCGAAAAATCACTATTCACGACGAACAAAAAGTTGTCAGATAGCTGAAAAATTTCATATCTTAAGGTTTATCTAATTCCTGAATCTATCTACTGTGTCAGATTTGCAATTTGAGGTCTCTAAGTAAATTTCAGAATTTACCTTTTTTCTGAGATTTTCTACTTTAGATCTACGGCGATTCAACGGCTGATTTGAAAAATTGATCAGTCAAAACCGTAGTATTCTTCGTCCTGAATCCAGTAACACCTTCAGTTTTGAGATTGGAAGCTAATAGGTACTCCAGATCTAGAGAAAAAGTTGAAAGTTACTATTCACTCACTATTCACTTACTATTCATCTTTCTTTGAAATTTCGATTCTCCGATATGTCTTCTCCCGTTTCTTTTTTTTTTTTTTATATTTAATAATAATAATAATTATTTAATAATTGAATAATATGATTTTCTTTTATATAAATTCATATAAATTCTTTTTTTTATCCTAAAATAACTCAAATTTTTTTAAAAATTTACATTCTCATAAACCTTTAGTTACACTCTTAAATTATGATTTTTCTTGATAAAAATCGCAATAAAACAGATCTTAAAACAAATATCTTTATACATAATAAAAGAAAGAATATTTCTAAAAATACAACAAAATTTATTAAAGGCCAATATAATTATTTTAAGTAGAATAATAATTATTTTAATTAAAAATTTACTTTCTTTTAGCAGAACATACTCATTTTTAAACAAATAAAAATATATTTGTTTATAAAAAAATATTATTATTTAAAAATAAAAACTATGGGATGTTACAGTAATTGACCCATAGATACTTCTTAAGATGCCACAATATTCAATCAATCTTATACTAGAAAATTTAACAAATTTGGAATAGAAAAGAAATTGAGACCCTATAGAATCCATCAGCAGCACCAGAAGTATAAATATCTTCGGCTCATATCCATACTAAAGGTCCTACTAAAGAATCCTTTGCTCCGATAGCCATAGGGAAACCCAATGCTCTGATACCAACTTGTCACGCCCCTAATTTTAGGGCACATGAAATACGTATACCATGAACATTGTTTTCTATAAACATGAATATTCCAATCCTTTATCATGGAAACAGATACATATAGGTTCTCCCATACATATACCATATACAAATAAAGTCCATACACATTAGAGTAACAGTAAAAGCAGGGATTTGGCCTGTGGCATATAGAGCATACTCTAGAATACAAATACAATACAATCCAAATAACGTGAGCCTTAGAAGTAACGTAGGCTCACCAAGGGATTAAGCAGCCTAGCTGATCACCTATCTGCAAGACCAGACTCTATATCTTTATTTGAAAAAAATGTAAATATCGTGTAGTGAGTTTGACAACTCAGTGAATAGATAAGACCTCCTATAACCTCTTAGGTTAGCATATGGATGAACTCATATTTTAAAATTTATCACATAGAAAATTACAATTTGGAACTACATCCATATGTGACCCGTATTTCAAATATTTCCATTTCAAATGATAGTCAAATATTCAAAACCAAATACAGTGCAATATGATTATAAAACAAATATCGTTATACAATAAAATATTTCACATGCTTTAGGAGGTTTCCATATCAAAACCAATAAATAATCCCAAGCACACAGCAAGGGAGAACAAATCACATATCATCTGTAACACGTATATAGGAGGCATCCCGCTCTCCCCAAATAACACATGACTCCAGTGTGTTGGCTGTCACACGAGGCTAGTACTACCCCTGCTAGCTAAGGTATCAAGGTGCACTAGAGTTACATTCCTTGCTGTTAGCAAACAATTTTTCTAATAGGATTCCTTTACATAAAATATCATATGCATATATGCCATATCATCTAACATAGAGTTTTCAGTATAATACAGATTTTTAATCTCAGTACAGATTCATCTATCATAAATTTTTTAATTAGGGTTTATCACATGTACATGCCCTTTTTCAAGGCAATCATATAGCTTTATAAATCAATGCAACGTGCACAATATATTTCTTTTACCATATGATGAGAAATACATTTAAAATCACATATTCAATGAGTTCAAAAATTAATTTTCAAAACTATACTTTTCTTGAACTATATATCAGATAGTAAACAAATTCAAATAATTTAATCTATTTTAGAGACATATAAAAGTACAAATCACTTGTAAACAAAATCAATTATTCATTTTAAGTATAAGAAGAGCATAGGGTAAGTCATAGAAAGAATTATGTACTCACAGGGTAAGGTCCCCAGATTGGACAACCCTAAAATGTACTTTTCCAATCTCAATTTGATCAAACAGACCTCAAAAATGAGTTCGAAGGGTCCAAAATTCTAAGAAATGACCCTAGGATCTTGGTCAACGCTGGTCACTGTTCATTGCTGGAAAATACTATTCATCGCCGAAAATAACTATTCACCGCCAAAAATCACAATTCATACTTGTCGGTGTCAGATTTTCAATTTGTGGTCTCTAAATAGAAGTTTTAGAACTTACATTTTTTTAAAGATTTTCTACTTCCGATCTACAACGATTATTTTGTTGATTTGAAAAATTGTTCGGTCAAAATCATAGTATTTTTCGTCTTGAATTCAATGGTACTCTTAGTTTTGAGATTGGAAGCCAATAGGCACTCCAGATCTAGAGAGAAAACTGAAAGTTACTATTTATATTATTCATCGGTTACAGAAATCAGATTTCGCATTCCTCGCTTCCAGCTCCCCCTCCCCTTTTTCTTTCTTATTTATTTATTTATTATTATTATTATTATTTAATAATTAAATATTTAAAATTTATTATTTTTATCTTTATTATATACATATAAATACTATTTTTTATCCTAACATATCTAATTTTTTTTTAAAAATTTACATTCTTATAAAACTTTAGTTGAACTCTTAAATTGTGACTTTTCTTGATAAAAATTTTAATAAAACAAATCACAAAACAAATATCTTTATACATAATAAAAGAAATAATATTTCTAAAAATAAAAATTTATTAGAGGACAATATAATTATTTTAAGTAAAACAAAAATCATTTTAATTAAAAATATATTTGCTTTTAGCAAAACATAATCATTTAAAATAAAAATATATATATTTTTATTGTAAAACATATTATTTAAAAATTACGGGATATTACAACAATATTTTTTAAAACGTAAATGGTCATATCAAACCTTTATGAAGACTAATAACCATTTATTAAAACTTGATAAATTTAAACCGGATATCTTTCATAGTAATCCATAAATTTAAAACAAAAAGACTGTTCGGGAGGATTTAACCCCGAACACATAGTTTAGGAAGATAAATAACCAATCAAACCACAAGCCTCTAGCATGGGAATAACCAATACTGAGCATTCTACTCATCTCAATCAATAATTAATCCATATGTATTGGCCGACACAAGGGGCTAGCAATAATCTTGTTAGCTAGGTTAACAAACTAAGGTGCACCAAAGCTTTTTCCCATTTAAATTTTATAATAAAAATTAATAAATATAACTACTTAAGAAAAAATAGGAATTTGAAGTCACTACAAGAAAACTTGGATTTTGCATTAGAAAATTTCAATGTAAAAAATATAAAAATTCAATGCTAAATTTGATGGTATAAAATGCAATACAAAATTAAGTATCAAATGAATAATTTGATATAAAATTTAGCATCAGACTATATTTGATGCTAAATTATGAAAAATTAAAAAAAAGGAATTTGAAGTCACTACAAGAAAACCTGGATTTTGTATTAGAAAATTTCATTGTAAAAAATATAAAAATTCAATGCTAAATTTGATGGTATAAAATGTAATACAAAATTAAGTATCAAATGGATAATTTGATACAAAATTTAGCATCAGACTATATTTGATGCTAAAGTATGAAAAAATTAAAAGAAAATTTACAATGAAAATTGTCAATAAAATTCAAATAATCAACGAATTTGCTATCTATAATTTTTTTTAGAACAAATGCATCTTATTGATAACAGTACAATCCCAATATAATTATTAATTACAAAGTATATAAAATAAAACTCGACTACGTTAATCCAAATATTTCGAAAAAAATAAAATAGTCAAGAGTCTTACAATTATAACTTAAAGCCTAAACATTCAACAAATGAATTGCAAACCAATTTCAAGTTACAAAGTTCATTCTCTTCAAACTACAAAAAAAGAAAGGAAGAGACTATCTGTTGACCCTATTGTTGTGTTTTCATAGTATTGATGATAACAAACTTGTAAAAGGAAGTTTTTTAGGAAATGCATCAAGCTCTCATGGAGTTTTTCAAGAAATGCATTAAGCTCTCATAGACTCAAGTCAAAGGAACCTCATGGAATGAAGTTGGTTTTTATTATTTAGGTTTGCTGAACTTAGTTTCCACGTAAAAGAGATTTTAAAATCCCTTGAGCTCATAAAATGTTTTTGAAAATCTTAGAGATATTTTTTTATGTATGTTAGTTAATAGTTTATGGAATTTCTCTAAAAATGATTTTTTTGAAAGAGCAATTGAAACATGTTAAGATCAATAGGCACCTGTTTACTATAAATGAGATAATTTTACAAATTAGGGACAAACATGTGCCTATTGATAGCTATAAATGCCTATTAGTTTTTGGATTTTGAAATTTAATGATCACAATAACCAACAGGCGATTGTTTGAATTAATATGCACCTGTTTAGTTCTGGATTTTTAGACATATGCTATTTTACACAACAACAGGCACATATGGTTTTCAATAAATGGCTATTACATTCAAAAAGCCTGGATTCAAAATATTTCACTTGGCAACAGGTACTTATAGCTTGTAATAATCACTTATTTCTTGAAAAAGAAAGAAATTAAAGCATCTCTAGTGGTAATATTTCATTTAATTGGGCTTTCAATGGCTTCCAACAGTTATTTTCATAATTTCTCTATGAATACTTGGCTCTATTGAATGTTGAAATAAGAGAAAATGTGTCTAAGCTTGTGTTTATTAGTTTGAGCTCTTCTATTTTCTAAGTTTCTGCTATAGGGTGCTTATATTGTATTTATTCACTCTTTTTAAGAGAGTTTTGCTTACCTTTAACCTTTTATTTCACGAGTTGTGATTCAAGGGAAGGTCCTTTGAAGTTTTGGGTGTAGAAAAATTGTTGTAAAAGGGAGAGAACCCAGTTACTAACTTAATTGAGATGTGCGGTTATAGTGGCTCACAAGTAATTATTTTAAACTTGTGGTATATAGTGAAAAATCTCAAGTTACAAATTGAGGACTAGACATAGGCTATTGAACTGAACCAGGATAAATCTGTGCCTTGATTTCCTATCCCCTTTTCTAAGTGATTGTTTTATTCTTGCACTTATTTCTTCTCTTTAAAATAATCAGTTTGGTTTTCTAGTTTTTTGCACTTTGGCATTTTGAAGATTTTGGTTTTGTTTTAAGCTTTTTATTTGTACAAAATGTTTTTCAATTTTATATCCATCTTCTACTTCAGGCTTAAAATTATAAGACACCAAATTCATCCTCCCTTGGGTGTATACCATTCTTAATAAGTGGTATTAAAGTTTGTGCTCTTAGCTGAAGAGTTAACAATCTCAAGAATACCATGGCAGGAATTGATGATAGTGTTTAACCTAAAGGATATTCTGTTAACAAACCTCTGGGTTTGAATGGACAAAATTATAATATTTGAAGCTCAGGATGAAGATTTTCATTACAAAAATTGATATTGATTTATGGGAGGTAATTGAAAATGTTCCCTTCATTCCTACTATTGTTGAAAGAATCTAAGTCATACCTAAACTCAAAAGTGCTTGGATTGAAACTAATAAAAGGAATGTCCAATTGAATGCTAAAGCTAAAAATATTATTTCAAGTGCTTTGAGCCAAAGTGAATATTTTAAAGTGTGTAGATTGTGCTAAAGAAATGTGGGAAGCTTTAGAAATTGCTCATAAGGGAACTAGAGAAGTTAGAGAGTCAAGAATAAACATACTCACACACCAATATGAATTATTTAAAATGAAAAATGGTGAGTTAATCAAAGATATGAAAATCAAATTTACTCACATTGTTAGTTATTTAGTAGCTCTAAGGAAGGTTATATAAGTAAGGATCAAGCTAATAAGATCTAGAGATCCCTACGAAGGAGCAAGGTGGTAACTATTCAAGAAGCTCAAAGAGCTTCCACACATTCTATATCTGCATTGTTTGTAAATTACCAAGAGTATGAGGCTCATATCACAAAATACAACCTTGAGGATAAAGAGAACAAGAAAAAGAAATCAATAACACTTAAAGCTACATCATCCTACCAAGAAAAGGATGATGAGTGTGATGAAGGTAACAACCACTCAATTAAAGGTTTTGAACTAACCTAATAAAATCTTGCTGTCTTTGTGAAAATGTTTGATAGATTCATGAGGAAAGGGCAAAGAAAAAGGCTATCTTTTAGAAGAAATCAAGGAGGGAGAAAAGACCCAATCACTTGCTATAAATGTGGAAAACTAGGAAACATGAAATGTGAGTGCTTAAAGTTCATAAGGAAGCAAGAGGAGAAAGAAGAATGTAGCAACTTGGAATGATAATGACTTAGTCTCAGATAAAAATGAATGATGGCCAATGAAGAGGAAAGTAACTCTTAACCTTCCTATGACGAGTTACAAGATTCTTTTAAAGAATTACATGATGAATAAGTGAAAGTTGCTAAACTACTCACTATCTTTAAGAATAAATTTCCAACATTAGAAAAGAAGATTTCAAAATTAGAGAAAGAAAATAGTTCTTTAAAAGAAGAGAAGTCTAAGAAAATTATTCTTTAAAAGTTGAGAACTCATCCTTGAAGAAAAATGAATATCTTTCTCATTCATGATCCAATTGTACTTTGCCATTCACAAACTATAGGAATAATCTAAACATTTTACTTGGTAATCAAAGATGTACACTTGATAAAATTGGTATTGATTACAAACCAAAATCTAGAGAGAAATGTTATTAAAATTTCTTTGTTCTAGCATAGGATTTTTGAAACTTAAATATGAATAAAAAACTTAGCTAAAGCAAATAATTCAAGACCATGCCAAAAATATATACAATCCATATTAGAAACCAATATATCAAATATATCATATTTTCGAGAAAAAGTTCAATAATCAATGTTCACAACATAATTTAAATTTCATATATCATCACCATCCAAATCAATTAAATTACTACTCTACAAACTTTAAAGAACATCTTATGATAGATGTTTGTCCCGCATCCTAGAGGTGTTATTATGGAAACATTAAAAAATAAACACGGATAAAAAATATAAAATATATATCGAACCATATGCATTCCTCACCCATCATAAATAGTCATAGAACATATGAAACATAATTTAAGAATTGAAACCGATATTTAAAAACAAGCTTTAGTATATCTTATCAACTAATAAGGCTATAGGCTTAGAATTAGTTGTCTTGCTTATCAACTCTTGGAGCTAAAACTGCCTAAATAAACTTCAAAATCATGTTCGAAAGCACTACAAACTTAGAAAACATTTTCAGTGCACCAGTTACTATTTTGGCGATGGTGGTATTGTTTATACAGACAAGGTTACTATTTATGTCAGCAAAAACGGTGTCCTATAATCATAAAACTTCAGTTCCTAGGGTCTAAGCTACTTCTAAGACCATATATGATGTTAGTTTTATTTATTTATTAAAGTATACTAAGTATGCTTATTTGAATCTTACATCTTTGGGGTTTACACTTCAGATTTTTTGGCAAGTTTTTTAGCATTTTCCAGTGAAACCAATTAGTGCAAAACATAGTCTTTGTCGTTATAAGTCCAACGGTACCTCCAGCATATCAAATGGAGGTCTAGATAGATAGAAACCTTAGAGAGAAGTTAGAAGGAGTTTTGAGCGAGAGAGAGAGAGAGAGAGAGAAATAGTTGACGGAGAGAAAGGAGAAGGAAGGAAAATATAGAAGAAGCCATAGGGAATAGTTAAATAAACAAAGGGACATTTTTGTCCTTTTACCTATTGTCGTGATGCTGAGCATTCTAAAAACTAAATCTCGTGTTCCTTACTTCTGTCATCGTAATGGTGTGTTGACAACATCACGACAGTAATGCTTCTAGACTTTTGGAAGAGTAATACGAACACCTGTTGTCACGACAATGGGTTGTTAGCGTCGCGATAGTGATGTTACTGGTGCGTTTTTAAGTTGAAAAATTAAAAAAATATTGAAATATTTTGTTTATGCTTTTAACATAATGCACTAAATCAAATAAGACATGTATTAAAAATAAAATAGGGTCATTTAATAGCAAACCATAGTTATATAAAGAAAAACATAATTATTTTATACTAAAACATAAATCAATTTAGATAAAAACACAGTTAATTAAGATAAAACATGAACATTTAATGCAAAACCTATATGTTTAAAAACTAAGGGATATTACATTCTTCCCCTTTTTAGAAATTCAGTCTTCGAATTTCAACAAAACCCAAAAACACTTTTACAAAACTTCTTTTCATGTTGTTACTAAGTATTTGGTCTGGGATATTCTCGAATGTTTGACCTTTTGTAGATACAAAATGTAAAGATATTAATATCAGTCTCTAACTTGTACTATGATGCTATTGATGATCTTCCTTTATATGCCCTAGCTATTTGTATCAAAAGCAAGTGCCACTCACTTTATGGCATAGCCTTGAATGATAATGTTCACAAATTAGACTTGGCAATTTTTTCTTATGACCTTTCTTCAACTTACCACTTAAACTACCCTCTTGATATTCTTTTTGATTCTTTAAACTACCACTTGTATTAACTGGTCCTCATTTACCTTAAACAATTGTAGCAATCTCTGATTGTAGTCGATTCTTCTTACTTTGTCCCTCTACTATCCTTACCAAAGTGTCTATAGTTCGTTGTAAACCTCGAATATTATCAATCATATCCACTATGGTTCTATTTTCTATCCTAGAAAAAGACACTACTTCAAAAAATCACCATGATCATTATCTTGATCGTATTGTGTAGGGCCACGAGCATCTTGATCAAAACCCTTAGCCTTTTTGCTAGATTATCCTTTATCCATGCTCTTTAGAGTTGAGTCTACAAACTGAGTAGACATTTTAGCCATTTGCTTATTACTTGCAACTTTCTTAACTCACTTCACTTAATAGGGGGATCTTCAAGCTATACCAAAACAAGACATATCTTAGAATACCTACCAATGTGTATCACATAACGTATCTAAGAGAAATGATTTAGAATGGAAAGAAAAATGACATCCTATAGAATCCTTTTAGCAGTACCTTGAGTATAAATATGTTTGTGACCCATATCCATATTCAAGGTCTTACCAAAGAATCCTTACTTCATTTTACCATAAGAACACTTAATGCTCTAATACCACTTTTGTCATGACCCAAATTTTTTAGCACTTGATCGTCACGAGAATAAGGGTTAACTCACCCAATAAGCCTAAACCTATGAAATGAAGCATCATAAAAATCAAAGTTCATCTAATTTAAAATGTTAAAACCTCAAAACCTTTTTTAGAAAACCTTTCTTTTAAAGACTTAAGCATATAAGCAACATAGAATAAGAACTTGGCTTTCTCCAAACAAACAATATCTCATATTAGATATTCCAATATCTAAAACTCATCAATTATTAAAATTCACATATACTATAACAGAAAACATTATTCTCATTTTATTACAAAACCATTTGTCATAAAAAAACATAACATATATATGTGAGAAGCGGGAACCCTGCCTGTGGTAATATGGAGATAACTCTATAGTATAAATATATTATAGATAATAAATAAACTAAGCCCATTGGAATAAATTGGGCTCACCAAGAATGTCCTACTTATCGTGATGCACGATCTTGATTTTAACCTTATTTGAAAAAGAATAGAGAAGATAAGAGTGAGTCTTATGACATAATGAGTAGATAACATATACTATAAGGGAACAAGACAAATGACACACATGATTTTTTGTAAACAAATCATAATTCAAATTAAATCCAACATCCAAAATGAATAAACCTTCAAAAAAATGCACAAACAAAGCATAGTTCAAATCGAAAGTCTAATGTTTAATATTATTCTTTCTATTAATTTCTTTTTTATTAAAATTTGTATATATTTCTATTAACATAATAATAAAAAAATGAAAAATGTAATTGATAGTTTAGTTATCTTGTTAAAATCATAAAAAAAAAGAATAGTGTCGTTCTTTAAACTTATAGTCAATTACAATTAGTTCAAACATAAATATTTAATCTAATGTAACTAGTTACATTTAAGAAAAAGATTAACTAGTTACAAATGAAACTAGCTAAACCTAACACAATGAAAATCTACCTTAAGTGCTTTTGTCACTAACTATAAGAATTTTGTAAAAGAATTAAGAGGGAAACTTTGGTTAAGACCCATATATAATGCCATTATTGCTTCTTTGTCATACAATAGTACGAGCACATGTACATCAAAAAATATTTGTTGTAATTCCATATCAAAAAAAGAGACTCTATAAATACATAAATTCTTGGATTAAAACCAAAGCATCCTTAGTTAAAGTATAACCAATGTAATTTATACAATATTATCTAGCTTTTGACGACACAATCAATGAGTAATAGAAAATGCAAACATTCAATTAATGATTCTCTTGGAAAAAATGAAATAAAACCCCTGCATAGACTAAAGGAAGGAGTGATTAAGAATCCAGTAATCCAAGATTCAGAATATTAGAAAATAAAGAAATAAGTTGCTTAACATTTGACATTCATGGTCAGTTAATACAAGAAGAAATCATAATTTTGTATCATAGCAAATTATACTTCACATAGATTCATCACTTGAATGATACATTGAGAAAGGTCAACAACGCCAATTATAGGCCTTAGTCACCATGCCCATGAGCATTACATGGTATAACTACATCTTTTACAAAAAGAAAGCATTAGTGTAAAAGAAATTGAGCACACATTGAAGGTATAACATAGGTAAAATGAGTACACTAGGATAGAAAACATCCTGCATAAAGAAACAAAAGGTTTGAAAAAAATCCTAAGGGCAAGAATTTATCTTGTCTATTACCCTAGGTGATAATCATTGAAACGAAAAGAACATATAATCTTATCAATTACAGATAAAGCTTATAACATTCTGTTATCAATTATTTCTTTACTTACATCAAACATCAAAATGTACAATCACAATAGAACTTATGTCTTCCCTTTTGATATGACCTCTCTATTGAGCTGGGGGGACAAAAATGTACATATACTTCGAATTTTGACAAGGCTACTAGTACATGGCATTTCCACTAGCTAACTAGTCGTAACAAACACAAAGCATATACTTTCAACTTATTTCTCTTTATTTGAACACAGCATGGAACAATAGTGAGAACTAAATGATGCATACTCTTGTAGGTACACAAAATATAATACCTTACCTCCTAACTGACTTTTAGAAGTAGGAAGAAGGGTCAATCACATGAAGATTGGAATGGTGCGTACTCTTGTAGGCACACATGAAGATTGGTTTTGGTTGATATTCATCATCAAGGAATCGCATTGATCATTGACAATATAATCAATTTTTAATTGAATATCTGTCATTGGGATTCTATCCCTGTTCCCCCTTAAGTCTAGTAATTGATGACAATCACCTCAATTAACCCTAATTAACAAGTAATCCTTTAGCAAATTGGTAAAGCATAACTTATTAATTGCATGAAGAATTAGAGAAACTAATAGAGCTAAACAACATAGACACATCAGTTATATTTAATTTACTCAATCATTCACCATAGGTTTAATAATATATAATTCAAAATTATTAATTCTATTTTCCTCTGGAATCATATTAATGAAAACTTTGTTTAAAATATAATTAAGTAGTAGAATAACATAAATAATATACTAGTAGGCCTCCCTACCAATTATATGAATAATCATTGAAAAGAAGAGCAGATGAATAATCAATACTTAATTAAGATTGAACTAATAAAAATCAAACCCAAATCTCACAATGCATAAAGATCTTTGAGGTTTCAATCTTCCTCAACCAACAAAAAGGAAATTAGCCACATAGGGCCATAAGAAAACTTAGAGAAGAAGAGAAGAAGATGATTGAGAAATTGTTAATTTGATCCTTGGATGATTGGATTATTCTTTCATGCTTACTTTCCTTTTTATTTATAGTTTGGGAGAGATTTAAATGAAGTAAGATTTCTTCTAGGTCAATTCCTGGGCTTTTGGGCTTCAACTGGGGTAAAGAAACCCTAAAAATCACATTAAAAATGGTGCTACAATGGCATGTGTCACGACGGTACAGACATCACCCACCAGCCAACTAGGTAATGCCACATCGCTCATTTACAGCCACTATGGTGCTATGATTTTTCTAGAATTTGCAAAAGTGATCAACATAGAAGTTGTATCCTTGTCTCTTAGCTTTCCATACCACTAGAATAATCTTAATTGGAGCTAATATAGAGGAGATATACCCAAATTACTGACCGAAGGTTTGGATTGATCCTGCTACATTGTGATTCTAATTTTCAAGCTCTATAACGCTCTAAAATCTCTAGAATTAGAGAAAGTGCTCAATATAAAAGTTGTAGATTATTGCCTTATCTTTTTCCAGCCACTAGCATCACTTTGATTGGAGTTCATATGTAGGAGATATGGTCTAATTAGTGTCAAAAGGTCTGGAATTGCTACAATTCAACATTTTCCCATAAATTTCTTATCTTTTTATCCTTTTTCCTTCTTCCTTTGTTCCTACAACAGAAAACACAAAACTAAGCTAAGTCATAATTATATTTTACTTAAATCAAATAAAAAGTAAGCTTAAAGGTATTAAAATTATGCTTAATTGTCAATACATCAAATACCCCTGCACTCAACATTTTGTTTGTCATCGAGAAAAATAATCCCTAATGACGAAAACAAAAGTCAATTATATGTAGTGAGTGTTAGGCTTACCAATTTTTTACCTCATAACATGAAAATATGCTCAAGAAAAATTTTGAAAGGTCATATATGTGCACAATATTTACTCAAAATGCAATTTATTATTTTATTCTCCTGAATTCTGAGTGTGTATGTGTTTTTGGGTCAATAAATTTTATTTACCTTGATGAGTTTATATATCCAAAAATTTTGGGTGTAGATCTTTAATTAGTTTAGGATTTCCATAGGCTTATTTTTCATGCCACTCTTTACTAATGTAGGTCAAAACTATCTCTAGGATCAATAGGGTTTTATTTAACTTGTAATGTGGTCAAGGTATAAGGTATGATAAAGGATACAAATTTAGGCTCAATCACCCAACACCACAAGATTAAATCTAATCTCTTGGATTTTTTCAATTTTGGGGGCATTTTCCCCCACATTCATTTTCTTGCTTCAATTAAATTCAATTTTTTTTTCCTTGGTTCTCTATTTTTTTTCTTTCACCCACTACATATGCTTTTATCCTTTCTTTTGATTTTTTTTCTTTAGATTTTTCTTGTCTTTGCTTGCTCCACCATTCCACCCTTTTGTCAATAAATCTTTAAAAAATAAATATTCAGAAAAATAATCATGGAGTGAGTGAATAGGGTAAAAATAAGAATATTTATAAAAAAATTGGCTTTCGGCTCATTTGTGGATATAGAAAAAAAGTTCATTAAGATTAAAAAAGAAGAATTAAGGATATTTCATTGCTTGGGTTATGCTTGAAATGCTCAATCTATCAAATAATGCCTAAATCATCTTCTGAATAATAATATTAGCCTATGATTTTACCTCAAGTAGCATTCAAATAAGTTCTATAATCCTATTGAGAACTTAAAATATTTTTTGGGGTTATATAAACCTTCTCTAACTAAAAGACAAATTAAATGCCCAAAGTTATTGTACAAAAATGTTTCAAGATTCTAAAGTAAAAAATAAATTACAAAATGGTTAAAATTGCACACAATTATGAATTTTCTAAATTTTTCAAGAGGTAAAAAAATTTGGATAATCATATCATTGGTTATTGGTTGTACCTAACAACACAAAACAAAAATTGAAACACTCACACAATCACTCAAGTTGCTAAATGTAATAAAAGTGCTAAAAATAAAAACATTGGTGCTCAAAATAAGGTCACAATTATTCAGGTAAATATACTTCCACCCTCATGCTCAAACTTTACATTGTCCTCAATGTAAAATAAAGATAAAAATACAGAGGGAAATATGAAGAGATTCATGTTAAGTGAACTTCTCTGAATTTGTTTGGGGTGGGATGGGTGTTGCATTACTAGACTCTGAATAATTCTGATTTTCACTTCTTTTTTTTGCAATTACTATGTTGGGTTGCCTCCTAATAAGTGCCTTTGTCTAATGTCATTGTCTTGACTCAAAACTCCTTATGTCATTCATGGAGGATCCTTGATGTCCACTTTAATTTAAAATTTTTGGGACTGATTCAAGCCTTGAAGTTCTATTGCATGACAAGTAACCACATTAGTAATAACAAGAGGTCTAAACCAAGGGAGATATTTCTTACATTTGCAGGATTTAACCTCTTTGATATCTAAGGCTTGATGCAATTTTACAGCTAGGTCTATGCCTTTAAAGTTTGCAACTGTTTTTGCAATTACACTTCCTTTTTCTTGAAAAATATGCATTAATGCTTCCTTTTTTTGAGAACTTAGATTCTTGACAACTATGATAGGTGGTAAATCTCCAACTTCCAAGTATTTCAGGTGATCAGGAAGAGGTGACAGATTTGATCCAAGATCCTGCAAAACAAAAGATGCACTTGTTTTATTAGAATTTGGTAATAAGGTAGGGGGATCCATGCCTATTTGCTACAATTTTGGAGCTACTTTTAATTCTCCATTATTATCCTGCAAGTGAACACTCAATGTTGCTTTTTCAACCTTTTTCTCTAAAGGCTCGACATCCTATGCTACATGATTTATTATATTAATAGAATAATTATTAAGATCTTTCATGGCATTACAATTACTGAACTTTATAATTTTTTCTTCAAATTCCATTGTCATTGTGCCACTATGAACATCTATTATGGCCTTGGATGTTTTTAAGAATGGTCTCCCTAGCAAAATTGGAGTGGTTTGATCACCATTCTCCATATTAAGTACATAAAAATCAGTAGAAAAAATTAGGTCACTAACTTGCACTAAAACATCCTCAACCATACTCTCAGGAAGGGTATTAGATTTATCAGCCAATTGAATTATAACGTGAGTTTCGTTCAATGGTCCTAGTGCTAAAGATGCATAAACAAAGTATGTCATGACATTAATAGATGCTCTTAAATCTAGCATCGCCTTCTTAAATTTGGTATTGCCTATAATGCAGGGGATAGAAAATATACCTAGATTCTTACACTTTGTAGGGAGTTTTCTTTAAATAATTACAGAAACATACTCCCCTAATTTTACTTTCTCAACTCCTTTCAACTTTTGCTTCCTCTTTTGGGTGTGTAATTCCCTTAAGAAATTGGCATAACGGGGTACCTAGTTAATCATATTCAAAAGATGAAGATTCACCTCACACTTTCTAAAGGTCTCATATAACTCAGAAGTTTTCTCATTCATCCTATTTTCTTTTAGAGCTTCGGGAAAGGGAGGTACAAGTTCATATTGAAATAGAGGTGGAAACTTACCTTTTGGATGCTTACCTTCCATGGTTACATTATTTGTTTTTCTTCCTTTTGATCAGTTGGTACTTGTACCTCTTACATTGGAATCTCAGCTTCTTTATCACTTTGTAGCAGGATGGCACTTGTAGTTTCCCTTAGGTTCACCACAGTTTAGGAGGGCAACTTTCTTGAACTTTGAGCCTCTAATCGGCTAACTGATGTTGCTAGTTGTCCCATTTGAGTTGCCAACTGGATGCTAGCTCTATTCTCTTGTTGAAATTGCTTTAATTCTTGTGCAAGAGATTTAACAATTTCTTCTAAAGAACTAACTACATGGGAATCCTGAGATGTAGTTTGTCTAGGATAAAAAGCCTGTTGGTTATGCTAAATATTTGTAAAAAAATTTTCCTGCTGGCCTATTTTGTGGATCCCTATACTTGAATTTGGGATGATCCTTCTATCTAGGATTATATGTATTAGAGTAAGTATTATACCTCTTTGGTTGTCTAGGGAAATCGCCTACCACATTAGCTTGTTCTGTGGATTCTTCTTAAAGTGTAGGGCATATATCAATTGGGTGCCTCATTACTAAATAGATTCCACAAACTTTAACTAGTTGAGGTGTGCCTATAACAATTTTCCGCACAAGAGAGGTAAGTTTAGATTTTTATTGCTAAAGGGAAAAAATACTTACCTCATTAGCATGTCTAATTGAGGACTCATGCCTAACACCAAATTGTTGGGAGTTAGCAGCCATATTAGATATTAGGATTCTGGCTGCTTTAGGAGTCTTATCTACTAGTGCTCCTCTACTAGCTGCATCTATCATACTTCTGTCACCTTACAAAAGACCTTCATAAAAGTATTAGATCGGTAGTTGTTCACTAATTTGATGATGTGGATAGCTTGCACAAAGTTTTTTAAACCTCTCCTAATATTCATAAAGAGTCTCTCCATGTAATTGCCTAATGCTGCATATTTCCTTTCTTATATTTTTAGCTCTAGATGCAGGGAAATATCTCTCTAACAATAACTTATTCATCTCATTCCAAGTAGTGATAGTTCTAGATGGTAAATAATATAGCTAATATTTGGCTAAATCTTTTAAAGAAAAAGGAAAAGCCTGGAGTTTAATTTGTTCTTCAGTTACACCAGGTGGCTTCATACTGGTACATACTATATAGAATTCTTTTAAGTACTTGTGTGGGTCTTCACCTGTAAGATCATGAAAATTGGATAAGATATGAATCAGTCTAGATTTTAATTTAAAATAAATATTTTCATCAAGGTTAGGAAAAGTAATACATAAAGGCTGTTGGTGCAGATCTGGAGCTGCAAGCTCTTCAAGGTCAAATGCCTAGCCATGTTTACTTCCTTCTTCATCTAATTAATGTCCTCTTGAAGTCCTCTTTCATGCTTGTGAATATATTTTCCATTGTCTAGATTGTATTTCAAATTTTGAGAATTAGCAGAATGAGTCACCGGCATAAATAAAATTAAAAATTACAAAAGATAATGTACATAGTCCCCAGCAACGATGCTAAAATTTGGTGGGTACTGTCGTGGATACACCAAATATAATACCTTACCACCTAACTAACTTATAGTAGTAGGAGTAAGGGTCCATCCCATAGAGATTGATATTACCGTTTGTGAATTGATTAAGGGGGTTTGAATAATGAAAGTAAAATAATAAAGTAAAAGAGAACGATTGCAAATAAAAAAGAGTGATTAATGATAAAAGAGCTAGTTTCGGTTGATATCCATCATTAAGGAATCACATTGATCATTGACAACATACTCAATCTTTAATTGAATATCTATCATTGAGATTCTATCCCTGTTCCTCCTTAAGTCTAGTAATTGATGATAATTGCCTCAATTAACCCTAATTAACAAGTAATCTTTTAAAACACCGGTAAAGCATAACTTATTAACTGCATGAATAATTAGAGAAACTGATAGAGCTATACAACATGGACACATCGGCTATATTTAATTTATTCAATCATTCACCATATGTTTAATAATTTATAATCTAAAATTATTAATCCTATTTGCCTCTTGAATCATAATAATGAAAACTTTGTTCAAAATATAATTTAGTAGTAGATTAAAACAAATAATATACTTGCAAGCCTCCCTAGCAATTATATGAATAATCATTGAAAAGAAGAGTAGATGAATAATCAATACTCAATTAAGATTTAACTAATAAAAATCAAATCAAAATCTCACAATGCATAAAGATCCTTGAGGTTTCAATCTTCCTCAACCAACAAAAAGGAAATGAGCCACGTAAAACTATAAGAAAACCTAGAGAAAAAAATGATTAAGAAATTGATGATTTGATCATTGGATCCTTGGATGATTGAATTATTCTTGGATGCTTGATTTCTATCTTATTAATAGTTTGGGAGAGTCCTAAATAAAGTAGTATTGCTTCTAGGTCAATTCTTGGCTTTTGGGCTTCAATTGGAGTAAAAAACCTTAAAAATTGCATTAAAAATGGTGCTGCGATACAGACATCATCCACTAGCCAGTTATGTAATGCCATAGTGCTATGAGTTTTTTCAAAATTTGCAAAAGTAGTTAACATCAAAGTTGTATCCCTATCTCCTAGCTTTCCATAGTTACTAGAATAATCTTAGCCAGAGCTCATATGTGGGAGATATACCCAAATTACTGATTGAAGGTCAGGATTCATTCTGCTTCACTGTGATTTTGAATTTCTAGCTTTATAATGCTCTAAAAGCTCCCATATTTGACAAATTACTCAACATAAAAGTTGTATATTATTGTCTTATCTTTTTCTAGCCACTTGCATCACTTTGATTGAAGTTCATATGTGGGAGTTATGGTCTAATTAGTACCAAAAGTTCTGGAATTGCTACAATTAATCATTTTTCCATGAATTTCTTATCATTTTCTCCTCTTTTCTTCTTCCTTTGTTCCTAAAACACAAAACACAAAACAATACTAATTGCTAATCATATTTTACTTAAATCTAACCAAAAGTAAACTTAATAGTATTAAAATCATGCTTAATTATGAACACATCACTAAAGTTTCCAATAGGTTTAACAATAGTCATACATATTTTTCACAACACACATCATGTTATGTTCAACTATATTAACTATACAGATCAATGTGCTATGCAACAGATACATATCTAGTACACATATCACAATGCCAATAAGGACATATATATCAAATCTCATTAGTAAAATACTTGGTTGTATCACTTTATCTCATAGACATCATATCACAAGTATTTCATGGCATCTCATTTCATAGTTTTCTCATATCATGGTTGTTTACTTTCTTTTTTTTCTCTGTTGCAGCTAGGTCAGTATGAGCTTCAACTCAACCCTAAATGTGCTTGCCTCACACTATTCAAGCATGGCTAAATTTCATCTTTTCTCATTATCTGTGAATAGGGCATCCTCTATCTGGTATCGACATGGAGGCCATGTGACCTTTCAAAGTCACCTTGTAGTACCACAGGTCATTCCATGCTGTATCTTTTCTTTTCTTTTCTTTTCTTTTTTTTTCATAAATAGGCAAGACATAATGTCAAATTTACAACCAGCATACAACAATATAATCATTCCAGGCATAATTTGTTGTTGATATCATGCATGTTATTTATTTAACTAAGATATTTTCAACTCATTTCATGCATATATCAGTACAAATAACAATGCACTAGGATGTATACAAAGTCATTTTCAAATAAGTAATTGCATCCATATGATTCATGCCATCACATCATGTAGTTTATATTGAATAGGATAATTAATGCCATGGAATGGTGGTCAAAACCAATTATCAATCCTCCATGCTATTTATCATTTATTAATTTAGAATTCCTCCTAAATTCCTTTTTAGCCAAGCTCCCTAATTTTCACAGTTTTTCCTCCTTTCCACCTAACTTAGTGAAATTCCATTTATATTCACAAACATTAACTTATTAACTCTCCTTTATCTTATTAATATCCTATATTGCACTTAACATTTCCATCTTCATAACGCCACCAAGTTTATGCTTACTAACCCTAGTAGTGGTCACCATGGTTATCTTTTACTCACATTGGATTTATCTTATTTCAAATATTTCTAATTGCATTTTTGGCTTACTATATAAATTCTATTACAAATCCATCATCCCTACTAAGTTTGATTAGCTTATCTCACTTTTCCTTGACCTTATACTTAATCAATATTAGGAAACTATGCCTTTACATAGGTATTATTATCTCCATTCAAGTAGGGATTTTCTTGTTCTAGTAATGCTGAGCAAAATAATTGCTATTCATTTGGTATGTGGTAATAACACTTGGTAGTCCCCTTTTCTTCCATCACTTGACCTAGTTCATTTAGGTATTCTTTAACCCTTATTCTCTTCTCTTTAATACATCATTGCATGATATTTATAATATCTATCCATTTCCTATACTAATTTCCATCAAATGCTAGGTTAAAATTATAATGATAATTAGATATATTCCTTCTTCATCCTCAACCAACATAAGTGAAATGTCATAGCCCTTTCAGTTAACTTTAAAATCTAGTCATTAGTAACCCTTAAATCAACCCATCCAATTAACCATTGTATGCCATTTATGTTTCACGCGGCATAATAACATATTCCTATTTAAACTTATTCTTGAAGTAATAGATATTTAGATCACATTCCTAGTTTCATTTGCTTATTTCCTTCATTTCTCAATCTATGATCTAATTAAATATACATACTTACTAGCATCATCCCTTACATTAACAACTTCTATCAAATTCATAATAATCAATTCAACCAAGCCTAGGTGTATACTTTTCCATCATTTATCTCTTCCATTTTATCATCTCTCTACTCATTAATTTCATCATACATCACCAATTATCATTACCTTAGTTTAAGACTACAGCTTACCTGCCTAAAAAAAAATTCTAAAACTGAATTATTCATTTGCTGGACCTCTAGATTTCTAACTTTCACACACTGTTTCATTCCTTTACTTTCCCTTCTCAAGTATTAAAACTAAATGTCCATCTTTCTCATTCATTTTATCAAATCTCTTAGTTATTCTTTTTAGATTCAAGACTAATATTCAATTAACAATCACATTCCTTCTTTCCTACCTATTTCAGTCAACTTTAACTTCACACTCCCAATTTATGTTCTTCTTTTTAATTAATCATTTAATCACTAACTCATAATAATATTCATGAACCATCACCACATGTACTTAGGATTTTAGCCAACTAATTCCCTTAAACCATTTCTATACTTGTTCCTTCTTTGTCTATTAATTAAGATCAATTACCACTATTCTATTTTTCTTATTTAATTTCTTCCTAAGTCAATCAAATCCTTATTTAATTATATGAAATTTCTACCATTTTATTCAACTCTTATGCTATATTCTCATACACATTCTTCTTCTTATTAATAATCCTTTTTGGTGAAATATATTCAATTTATCAACTACTTTAAGGCATCAAGATATTTTGGTCATAGTGAGTCCAAACCTTTTGGCACTAATCAAGACATAACTCTCTTATATGAACTTTGATTTAGGTGATTCAAGTTCCTAAGGAAATATAATACAATAATATACAACCTTTATGTTATCTAATTTGGCAAATTTAAGAGAAATCTAGGTGTCGTAGTGCCCATAATTCAACGTTGCGACACCACATGTTGGATTTGATCTTTCACCACTAATTGGGGCATAAATATCTCATATGATTTCTTATTGAGATTATTCCAAAGGATATAAAAAGTTAAGAAATAGAGATACAAATTTTGTGTTGAACACTTTTTCAAAATTTGTAGAAATCCTAGCCCCAAAATTCGTCCATTCCATATAATAATTTCTCATCCATTCAATGCAAAATTACAAGCACAAGCATATGTAATACCTACATCTAGACATGGATATTTCACGGCCATCAATAAAATCATACTTTAAAATAATTTTTTATGATATCTCAAGGTTAAGGTTCAACCCAAAATATGAAGAATGCAAGGTTTTAAAATAGGGATTATTATTAAACCTACCTAAGATAGCTTTCTATAGTATGCTGGGCTAGATTTCCTTCTTGCTTCTCCTTGTTCCCTTGGCTATGTTGTTGGACACTCCTTCTAGTTCCCACTGTTCGAACAAGTTTTCATGGTAGAGGAGATGTAACAACTTTTTTTATTATTATTTATTATTATACAATATAGAGTTCACATACACTTCATTAATCAAAACGTACGTACAACATTTCAACACATAAATATCTACATCTTATTTATTCTAGTTGACCAATTCTGGAAATACAGGTGCGGGTGGTTGCACTTTCACCGGGATCTGAGCCAACTTGCCCACAAACATTTTATTTAGGATCTACCCATCATAGAGTAAGTCGATCCAACGTACACTAAAAGCCATAGCCATAGAAAAATCTGCATAACTAATTTTTTGAACATGACATGGAAATATAGTGAGATTTAAATCCCAGTAAGTTCAACAATAAATCATCATCAATATAGCTCATCACGTCATGTTCATCTGTATAAACTATAGCAAATATCTTTGGTAACATGAATGTACTTTAACTATGTACATGAGAATCGTACAATAATGACATGTATGGCAAGATTTACTAATTTCAGAATATCATATGATGACTATCAATTTATTCTCATATCAAGCTACCCCGATCAGGGTGAGTATTTTCTACTCTCTGGTACAGGCTTTTCTCGCTCCGTCCGACATGACACACTTTCTATTTCTTTTCTCATTAGCATAATCATAACCGTTGGTAGGGCGTCCCTTACTGGTGCACTACACGGATCGCCATGTGACCGTGCTTATTTTTTTTTCTTTTTACATTAATAGCCAAAAATATGATTTCAATAACAAGTATGTTCATTGTACTCACATACCATAATATTTCATCAAAATATTTTCATGTCAAAATTACACACTTAGAATGGTAAGAAGTTCATGCATTGGCAATGGCTATAGCATCTTCTAGTCATTTATTATTTTCATTTATAAGATTCTTTTTTTTTTAAATATTAATTTTATTCCTTTATTTTCTTGATGCAGGTTTTCATCCTATCTGACATTCTCTTACTAATCAAAGCATTACTCCCTCCATTTAACTCTGATTTAGGTGATCTTGGTGTCAATTTAAATATACAACAATTATCTAAAACTATTATGTTGAGTAGTTTAGCAAAAAATTAAGAAATCATGGTGATATTACTCCCCCAGAGTACAGGTTATTTCTTCTCGAGTAAGTTTTGACCTCTACCTACTAATCTGTCCATATCTCCCTCATGAGAATTCCCAATTGAGTGATTCCAGTGGATAAAATTCTGTGACACATATAGCTATAATATTTATGTTAACCACTTATTTTAATTCCCTATATAATGTTCCTAGAAATTAAAACACCGAAGCTATCCTAACATATTCTTCCCTGATTATCCATTTTCTGACCTTTTCTTACTAATCGGACCATATCCACCTCATATGGACTCTAAATGGAATGATTCTAGTGGTTAAAAATCCATGAGACATAGATCGACATTTGTTATGTTAACCATTTGTTTCAATTCCCTATAGAATATTCCCAGAAATTAAAATACAGAAGCTATTCTAACATATTCTTCCATGATCAAACATTTTTTGACTTTTGCTTACTAATCAGACCATATCTACCTCATATGGACTCTAAATGGAATGATTCCAGTGGCTAAAAATCCATGCGACATAGATCTACATTTGTTATGTTAATCATTTGTTTTAATTCCTTACTGATTCTTCCCAGAATTTTAAAAACAGAAGCTTAAAAGTTTGCCAACCATAGCCATACCTATGCAGAACTATCTACACTAGCCTAAGTATTCAAACATACATAATATGTAACATGATATAGCAACATCCATGACCAATCATTAAAGTTCTAAAATCAAAATCTCATATAAACATTACAAGTTTCAAAACTTTTCTTTAAAAAGAAATATTGTTAAACTTACCTGGAGCACTTAGTCCTCTAGACTTCTCCTTCCTCTTTCTTCCTTTCTTCCTTTCCTTTCCTCACTCTACCTTGCTTCTATTTTTCTCTCCCTCACTTGGACGAAATTCTAATGCTATAAGGGTGGGTTTTGATTATATAGACTATCAAATAATTCATCTTTTATAATCATGGGTCTACCTTATCATAATTAGGATGCACTTGGTTGAATTTTTGGAAAACAAACAACTCATGTTCTTGTCTTCCTCTTCCTTAGTCAAGATATGCATAGGAAAATGAGATTTTTATTTTGAAAATTATGATAATATGTTCTTAACATAAGGAACAAGGTCCCTTTGATTTAGGGATTCATTTCTTTTTTCTTTTGTCTTAATCAATTATGATAGGTTTGTCTTTTCAGGTGGTAAATTTCCAACCCTTGAATCTTCCTTGCTTAGCTAAAATTATTTGTGTAGAATAAGAATGTTTTGTCATAATGCTATGTATTATTACTCACTTGCTAACATTATGAGTGTAGGATATAGATGTTTTGTCCTAATGCCATGTATTATCATACCACTTGCTAAAATTATGAATGTAGGATATCACACCACTTGCTAAATTTTTGTCTTAATGCCATGTCACCTAATCTTGATTACACTATTATTTTATCACTTTATTTTATTTTTATTTTTATTTTTTCTCTTGGGTTTGGGCTCATTCTTGCCCATTTTCTTTACTTTGGTTAAAATTCTACCTTTCATAATGGGCTTAGTCACATTTTCATGATTTTTGGGCTACCGGTCCAATTTCTATATCCTAGTCCAAGTCTATGTTTTATTTCTTCCTTGGGCTATCCTATTAGCTTGCTAAAAATTCATGTGAAGTAGAAAAACTCTATATGAAGTGTCCATAAGTGAAAGTCCAATTTATTGTTGGAGATACTAAACTTAGTAACTTTAACTCTTAAATTAGAAAAAATTACTCTAATCAAATCTTCTTGAAAATTTAATACCTTATTGAGTTCACAAAAATTTATCTTCCTTACCCAAGAATTTTACCTTTCTTTAGCATGTTTATTTCTAATATTTCCTCTTAGGTTTTCTCTCTTGATCTATTACATTAATGTTAAAACATTTCTATGCATACACGTAAGGTAAAGAATTTCTAAGGATTATATTTCCTTAGATATCTAAAAATTGTCTAATAAATTTTATTTCCTTAATTAAATATTTATGTACCTTTATCATTAAAAAAAACAAAATTAAGGATGTTACTTTGAATACTTTTGTACTTTTATTAATACATGAAACAAAATTAGGGATGTTACAGGAGAAAAAATTGAAGTCCCAAAATTGGAAAGATATGAAAGGATTAAGGTGGAGAAACCATACTTTGCCTTGAATACTCACTTTTCCTTCATTTTCCCTCACTTTATTTATATTTTTCTTTCTTCTTCATCCTACGCCACACTGGTTTCTTACCCTCAATTCTATTGGCTGAAGTTTAGCTAGAGAATTCCTATATTAATGCTTAGTGAGGTGTCCCTTAGATTTTTATGGAGTCATAATTAATGGTATTATATGTCCTAAGGTGATGTGTCTTAGGAATATTCCTAAGACTTCTTTGGATAAAATCATTTCCCAATTTTCTTTAATTTCTCACTAACATAGAAATCATTAAGTTTTAAGTTCTTAATTAGTTTAATTTACTTAACTTAATTTTCTCTTTAAAAATCCACACTTAGTTACCTAAAAATTTCTCTTGATGCTACTTTAATTTCTCTCAAAATTCAAGACTTGTATAATTGTTCTTGAAAATTGTTTCTCTCTCACTATTTTGGCTTACACTTATCATTTAATTCCACATACCTCTTGGAAATTTCTATTCCTTCCATATATTCCTTCTATCTCCTTAATTTTGAGATATTTTTGAAATGCTATGATTAAACCATGTTCATCCTTGCACCTTTTAACAACTCCAACCTAGTCATTTTCCTTTCTTTTCGTGGCTTCCTCTCTCCCTCACTCATTCTTGCACATTTTTGTACATATTTCAGCCTTTTATTGGCTTCATTTAATGGCCTTAATCATGAACTTTGGAGATATTTTGGGTAAAATATCACTAGTCCAATTAATTACTCATTAAATCCTAGCTTACTCACCCCTTACCAAGTCAATTCTAATAATTACTTAAGACTTTGTTTGATTAACTCAAATTCATTTATTTCCTTTAACTCTTTATTAAGATTATGTTAACAAGTTTTGAGTCTCCAACTAGAGCAATTTTCATGACTTAACCCCCTTTTTTCTTCCAAAATAGGGAACTTTTGTATTCTTTCATTAAGGATAATTTCCTAGGAATATTACGGTCAACACTTCTCATTTTATCCTTAGAAAATTTCTTTTGCCCATTCTTCCCATTTTTTCTGACCACTTTTTCCATTTAGACATCGATATACTTTACCAATTAGGTTTTAGTACATTTTTCTTTACCATTTTCCTATAACTTCATATTACTTATTTGTCTCATTTGTTTAGTATTTAAGGAACATAGTTATATAATTTTGGCAAATAAAATTGGGGATGTTACATAAAATCAAGAACTGAAAGAGATTTAAGTGAATTAGATTATATGAAGAAAGGAAGGAAATTACTAAGTGAATAGTAACCCTTACTAAATGAATAGTAAATGCCTTATAAAATATAACTTGTTAACCGCATGAAGAACTAGAGAAACTGACAGAGCTAAACAAATATAAACACATCGGCTATATCTAATTTAGTCAACCATTCATCATAGGTTCAATGATTTATAATCCAAAACCCTCAAACCTATTTGCCTCACGAATCGTAGAATTAAAGACTTTGTTCAAAACATAATTCAGCGGTAGATTAAAACAGACGAAATACTAGTAGGCCTCCTAGCAAACATATGCATAATCATTAAGAATAAAAATAGATAAACAATCAATATTCAAAACAAATTGAAATAATAACATCAGATCCACATCTCACAATGTATAAAAATCCCTTGAGGTTTCAACTCACCTCAACCAACTAAAGAGAATTAGCCACGCAGGGCCATAAGATAAACAAAAGATGAATTGAAGAATGTAGATGAAGAATTCGGTGAAAGATTGGATGCCTTCTCTGGTTGCTTTCCTCTCTTTTTATAGACTTTTTCCTCCTAATCGAAGTCAGAACGTAATTTAGGTCAAGTTCCCGTCCATTCCCTTCAATTTTCAGCGAAAACGACCTAAAATCGCGAAATCAGCACATCCCCTACGATGCACGGGCGCCGCGGCGCTTAAGTATAGCGCCGCGGTGCTACGGAGTTCTTGCCACGGGGCACCGTGGCGCGCTGGGTTGAGCACCGCGGCGGTCGCTCCTGGAAAGCATGGCGCCGCGGCGCGATGGTTAGCGCCGCGGCGCTTCGGATTGTCTTATCGTGGCGCCGCGACGCTCCCTTGTGAGCATCGCGGCGCCCAAAATCTTCTGGATTTTGCCAAAGTGCTGAACATGAAAGTTGTAG
This sequence comes from Gleditsia sinensis, assembly GCA_037074535.1. NCBI lineage: Eukaryota > Viridiplantae > Streptophyta > Magnoliopsida > Fabales > Fabaceae > Gleditsia > Gleditsia sinensis. The sequence continues at coordinate 47,119,329 of CM073464.1, forward strand.
CTCTATGTCTCTTCTTTCCATAGCCACTGAAATCACCTTAATCGGAGTTCAAATGAGTGAGATATATATCAATTAGTGACATAAGGTCAGAAATCAGCATTTTTCTATGATTTTCTCTCTATTTTCCTCTTCATTTCTTCTTTATTATTCCTAAAACAAAAAACACAACACTCAGTTAATTCATACCTATTTTCTACTAAAATTAAATAAAAAGCAACTTTAAACATGTCAAAAACCTGCTTATTTTATAGCATGTCACCTTAGTTGGTAATATTAGTATCACTACAATTTTTTATAGGATGATGATCCTATGATGCAAATAAGGATTTAAGCTTAAAAAAAAAGTAGATATAAAGTGAATGTAATAGTAATGAGTAAGGAAAAATAACTAAATAAAAAGGAAATTTCTAAGGAAATTATAAGATGAAATTATTTAAGTATAAATATTATGTACTCCTAGTTGGCTAAGATATGTAAATGAAGAGTATATGATTAAGACTAGCCTTAGAATGCATAAGGATGAAATGAGAAATTAATCTAAACAATGGTAAGTGGAAAGCTAAAGAATTTTGGAAGTATAAGTGGGTATACTAGACATAAAGGGACACTTTAGCCATTCTCTATATACTTAACAATTTAAATATGAATTATATGAATACAATTATAATTAAGCATACTAGTAAATGAAATCCTAAAATCCTTCAATGGATAACCGTAAAGGATTTAAGGAAATAAAGCAATCAAAGGTAAGTAAATAGCTAAAAAAAATAAGGAATTAATTAAAAATATGCAATACATAACCCTTTCCATTCATATAAACGATTTCCATTCACAACATTAATTAAATGTCACACTATCATGCTATATGTAATCCTTAATGATTTTCAAGAGCAAACCATAGTGGTTGCTAGATTGCACTATATATATATATATATATATATATATATATATATATATATATATATGATTTCTAGTGAATATAGGTTATGCATTATATCATAGGCAAATATATGGATGTATTATGATGATGCTTTGTCGACTAAAGAATTAATATCATACCTTAGCTATTTTTAAATAAAAGAAAAGAAAAGAAAAGATACAAAACTGGTATGACCCTTGGTAGTGCAAGGAGATTCTAGGTGTCATGGCTTCCGTAGTGGTACCAAATAGGAGATACCATATTTATAGATAACAAAGAAAATATAAATTTTGCCATGCCTAGACAATGTGAGGCAAACATGTTTAGGGATAAGTTGATGCTCATTTGACCTTAGAGATAGTAAAAATTAATAAAGAGGATAAGTTGATGCTAATTCAATTTTAGATGCTATAAATCAAATATTGATGATATTTTAATACAATTTGATATGATTTTAAATTGCTATAATTATATGATAGCATATGCATCAGACATACTGTAACAACTCCATTTTTCTTTTATATACAAACATATATATAAATTTTTTTAAAATCCCATGAAGTCATTACCTCTTTACTTATAATTACTTAACTCAAAATAACATTCAATTAATTTAAACAAGCATAATCAAGGTTTAAGGTCTACAATACTAAGTTCACATACACATCATTAATTAAAATGTACGTACAAAAATAAAACACATAAATATCTACATCTTATTCATTCATGTTGGCCAATTCCAGATATACGGGTGCGGGTGGTTGCACCTTCACTGGGATCTTAGTCAACTCGATTACAAATATCTTATTAATTTTTGGGATCTGCCCAACACAGAGTAACTCGTTCCAATGTGCACTAAAAGCCAGAGCCGTAGAAAAATCTGCACAACTAGTTTTCTGAACATGATATGGAAATATAGTGAGAATTAAATCCAAGTAGGTTCAATAATAAATCATAATTATAATCAATATAGTTCATCATGTCATGTTCATCTGTATAAACTATAACAAATATCTTTAGGTCACATTAATGCACATTATCTATACATATGAAAATCCAATAGTTATGACAAGTATGGCATGAATAACTATTTTCAGAATATCATAAGATGACTATCAACTTTTTTTCATATCAAGCTACCTCGGTCAGGGTGAGTACTTTCTACTTTCCGATACGGGCTTTTCTCGCTCCGTCTGACATGGCACACTTCCTTTTCTCATTAACATAATCATAGCCATTAGTAGGGGGTCTCTTACTAGTGTATTACATAGACATCCATGTGACCGTGCTCATTTCTTTTCTTTTCTTTTCTCATTAATAGCCAAAGATATGATTTCAATAACAAGTATGTTCATTATACTTACATGTGATAATTTTTCTTCAAAATATAATCATTACCAAAAATCATTGGTAATCATGACATGAACATAATCATTTCAAATATCACTTTATAAAATATTTTCATGTCACAATTACACACTTAAGATGGTAAGGAGTTCATACAATGGCAATGGCTATGGCATATACTAGTAATTTATTATTTTCATTTAAAAGATTCTTTTTTTTTTTCTAAATAATATTTTTATCTCTTCATTTTCTTTAGGCTTGGCCTCTAGTCACTTTCCTCCTACTTATATCATTTTCAACACATGTTCTCACAAATTTAATACGACATTCTTCTTCAATTTGATTTCTATTATTATCCTATAGTTAATGTGTAACAACCTCTTTTTTTTATTATTATTATACAATATTGAGTTCACATACATGTCATTAATCAAAACAGACGTATAACATATCAAACACATAGATATTTACATCTTGTTTATTTTGGTTGACCAATTCCGGAGATACAGGTGCGGGTGGTTGCACCTTCACCGGGATCTAAGCCAACTCGACCACAAACATCTTATTTGATTCTGAAATCTGCCCAACATAAAGTAACTCGATCCAATGTGCACTAAAAGCCAGAGCCTTAGAAACAAAAGCTGCATAAATAATTTTCTGAACATGATATGGAAATATAGTGAGAATTAAATCCCAGTAAGTTCAACAATAAATTATCATCAGTAAAGCTCATCACGTCATGTTCAGCTGTATAAACTACAGAAAATATCTTTGGTCACATGAATGCATTATATCTATGCACATAAGAATCATACTATAATGATATGTATGATATGATTAACTATTTTCAAAATATCATATGATGGCCATCAACTTATTCTCATTTCAAGCTACCCCGATCAGGGTGAGTATCCTCTACTCTCCGGTACGGGCCTTTCTCGCTCCGTCCGACATGGCCCACTTTCTTTTTCTTTTCTCATTATCATGATCATAACCGTTGGTAGGGCGTCCCCTACTGGTGCACCACACGGATTGCCATGTGACCGTGCTCATTTCTTTTCTTTTCACAATGTTAGCCAAAAATATGCTTTCAATAACAAGTATGTTCATCAAAATATAACTATTACCATAAATCATTGGTAATCATGCCATGAACATAACCATTTCAAATATCACTTTATAAAATATTTCCATGTCAAACTTTCACACTTAAGATGGTAAGAAGTTCATACAATGGCAATGGCTATGGCTATACAAGTCATTTATTAAGATTCAGCTTCTTTTTTAAATACTAATTTTATTTCTTTATTTTCTTAATGCAGGTTTTCATCCTATCTAACCTTCTCTTACTAATCAGAGCATAACTCCCACAATTTAACTCTGATGTAGGTGATCTTGGTGTCCATTTCAAGATAAAACAATTATCTAAAACTATTATGTTGAACATTGTAACGAAAAATTAAGAAACAAAGGTGATATTACTCCCTCAAAGTACAGGATAGTTCCTCTCGGATAGGTTCTGACCTTTACTAACTAATTAGACCATATCTCCCAAATTGGAACTCCAAATTGAGTGATTCCAGTTGGTAAAAATCCATGAGCCATATATCTATAATTGTTATGTTGGCGCGCTATTTTAATTCCCTACAGAACATTCCCAGAAATACAAAAACTAAAGCATTAATAACATACTCTTCCCTGAATAAACATTTTCTGACCTCTGTTTACTAATCGGATCATATCTACCTCATATGAACTCCAACTTGCATAATTCCAGTGGGTATATTTCCATGAGACATAGATATATAACTTTAATGTTAACCATTTATTTTAATTCCATACAGATAATTCCCAGAAATTAAAATACAAAAGCTGTCCTAACATAATCTTCCCTGATGAACCATTTTCTGACCTTGGCTTACTAATCGGACCATATCTACCACATGTGGACTCCAAATTGAATGATTCCAGTGGTTAAAAATCCATGACACACATATCTTTAATTCTTATGTTAACCATTTATTTTAATTCCCTACCAATAATTCCCAGAAATTAAATTACCGAAGCTATCCTAACATATTCTTCCCTGATGATTCATTTTCTTACCTTTGACTACTAATCAGACCATATCTACCTCATATGGACTCCAAATGGAATGGTTCCAGTGGGTGAAAATCCGTGACACATATATCTTTAATTCTTATGTTAACCATTTATTTTAATTCCTTATAGATTGTTCCCAGAAATTAAAATACCGAAGCTTAAAATTCTGTCAACCATAGCCATATCCATGCAGAACTATCTACACCAACCTAAGTATTCAAACATACATCACATGCAAGATCAATATGCAACATGATATAGCAACATCCATGACCAATCATCAAAGTTCTAAGATCAAAATCTCATATAAATATTATGAGATTCAAAGGTTTTCTTCAAAAAGAAATATTGTTAAACTTACCTGGAGCACTTAGTCTCCTAGACTTCTTCTTCCTCTTTCTTCCTTTCTTCCTCTCCTTTCCTCACACTACCTTGCTTCTATTTTTGCTCTCCTTCACTTGGACGAAATTCTAATGTTGTAAGGGTGGGTTTTCTTATATAGACCACCAAATAATTCACCTTTCATGATCATGGGTCTACCTTATCACAATTAGGATACACTTTGTTGAATTTTTGGAAAACAAACAACTTATGTTCTTGTCTTCCTCTTCCTTAGTCAAGATATGCATAGAAAAAGGAGATTTGTATTTTGAAAATTATGATGATATGTTCTTAAGATATGGGGCAAGATCCCTTTGATTTAGGGATTCATTTCCTTTTTCTTTTGTCTTAATCAAGTATGATAGATTTGCCTTTTTAAGTGGCAAATTTCTAGCCCTTGAATTTTCCTTACTTAACTAAAATTATTTGTGTAGGATAATGATGTTTTGTCATAATGCTATGTATTATTACCCACTTGCTAAAGTTATGAATGTAGGATATAGATGTTTTTGTCCTAAAGCCTTGTATTATTATGCCACTTGCCAAAATGATGAATGTAGAATCACACCACTTGTCAAATTTTTGTCTTAATGCCATGTCACTTAATCTTGATTACACTAATATTTCATCACTTTAATTTTATTTTTATTTTTATTTTTCCTCTTGGGTTTGGGCTCATTCTTGCCCATTTTCCTTACTTTGGTTAAAATTCTTCCTTTCATAATGGGCTTGGTCACATTTTCATGATTTTTGGGCTATCGGTCCAATTTCTATATCCTAGTCCAAGTCTATGTTTTATTTCTTACTTGGCCTATCCTATTGGCTTGCTAAAAATTCATGTGAAGTAGAAAAACTCTATATGAAGTGTCTATAGATTAAAGCCCAATTACGGGTGGAGATACTAAACTCAGTAACTTTTGCTCTTAAATTAAGAAAGATTACCCTAATCCGATCTTCTTGAAATTTTAAGACCTTTACTTACTTCACAAAAATTTATCTTTCTTTACCTAAGAATTTCACCTTTCTTTAACATGTTTATTTCTAATATTTCCTCTTAGGTTTTCTTTCTTTACCTATTCCATTAATATTAGAACATTTCTATGCATATATGTAAGGTGAAGAATTTCTAAGGAAAATATCTAAAAATTACGGGATGTTACATAATGAGGTTCATTTAGGGTAGAAAAATGTTGAAAATAAGTTTTACCAGCTCCAAACACAGCCTAAACGTATCCTGTAACACGGCTTTGCCATTTCCTGTAAAACAGCCATGCTTTAGGCTTCAGAATGCCCTTTCAAGCACTGAACACAGCCTGGCCGTGCCTTAGAACATGACCATGCTTTATGTTGTGTTATTCCCTGATAAAGGTTTTTGTCCTGCCTGACATTCTCTCACTAATCAGAGCATAACTCCCCCTCATTTTAACTCTAATTTAGGTAATCTTGGTGTCAATTTAAAGATAAAACAATTCTATAAAACTATTATGTTGAACATTTTAGCAAAATATTACGTAATCATAGTGATATTACTCCCTCAAATTAAACGTTATTTCTTCTTGGGTAAGATCTTACCTCTACATATGAATCTAACCATATCTCTCTCATATGAACACCAAATTGGGTGATTCCAGTGGCTAAATTTCTGTGAGACATATATCTATATGTTGTATGTTAGCTAGTTATTTTATTTCCCTAAATAATTTTCTCATAAATTCAAACACAGAAGCTTTCTTAACAGATTCTTCCCTGGTTAATCATTTTTTGACCACTACTGACTAATCTAATCATATCTACCTTATATGGACTCCACATTGAGTGATTCAAGTGTCTAAAAGTTTGTGAGACATATATCTATAATATTTATGTTAACCATTTCTTTTAATTCCTAACTGTTTCTTCCCAAAATTTGAAGAACAGAAGCTTTCTTGGTTATTGCGATATCCAGTTTCCTAGCCAAACCTTTTTCGAGGGTTTTAGTTCATCATCTTATTATTTCCTCTTCCATTTTCTTCCTAATTTATTTATAATCATATTCCATCAATTTTTCACCAAATTTAAATATACAAAATAGTAGCAAAAAATATTAAAATTTTGCCACCCATAGCCATACCTATACAGAACTTTCCACACCAACCTAAGTATTCAAACATACATCACATGCAAGATCAACATGTAACACGATATAGCAATATCGATGGCCAATCATCAAGGTAACAAATATAGTAAATTTCATCAAAGTTCTAGGTTCAAAATCCCATATAAATGTTTCTAATTTCAAAGTTTTTCTAAAAAAATATTGTTAAACCTACCTAATGATCTCCCTAGCTCACTTAGTGAATTCTTTTTCTTGTTTCCTCTTGAAAAAAGTGGCAAGATTCCTCCCTTCCTTTAGCTTTTCCAACAACTTGAATAAGAGAAGGAGGGTGAGTTTTGAACCCTAAGGATGAAGAGAAAAGATAGATTCAAGTGGAGATTAAGCTAACTTACCTTGAGTACTTAGTCCTCTAGACTTCTCCTTCTTCTTCCTTCCTTTCTTCTCCTCTCTTTCTCTTCTTTCCTCACTCTACCTTACTTCTATTTTTCCTTTCCCTTACTTGGATAAAATTATAATGTTATAAGGGTGGGTTTTGGTTAAATAAACTATTAAGTGGTTCACCTTTCATGATTATGGGTCTACCTTATCACAATTAAGATGCACTTGGTTGTTTTTTAGGGAAAGACAACTCATGTTCTTAGCTTCCTCTCCCTTAGTCAAGATATGCATAGAGAAAGAAGATTTGTATTTTGAAAATCATGATAAAATGTTCTTAAGATAAGGGAAAATGTCCCTTTGATTTAGGGATTCATTTCCTTTTTCTTTTGTCTCACACAAGTATGATATGTTTGCCTTTCTAAGTGGCAAGTTTTTAGCCCTTGAATCTCCCTTCCTTGGCTGAAATTATTTGTGTAGGATATGTATGTTTTGTCCTAATTCCATGTATTATTATACCACTTGCTAAAATTATAAGTGTAGGATATAGATATTTTGTCCTAATTCCATGTATTATTATACCACTTGCTGAAATTACGAGTGTAGGATATAGATATTATCACACCACTTGCTGAATTTTTGTCTTAATGCCATGTGACCTAATCTTTATTATACTATTATTTTATCACATGATTCTTTTTTTTCCTCTTGGATTTGGGCTCATTCTTGCTCATTTCCTTTGCTTTGGCTGAAATTTTACATTTCATGGAGGGTTTGGTCACATTTTAATGATTTTTGGGCTATCGGTCCAACTTCTATATCCTAGTCGAAGTTTATGCTATTTCTCTTGCTTGGGCTATCCAATTGGCTTGCTAGAAACTCATGTGAAGTGGAAGAACAAAATCTATGAAGTGTTAATAGGTGAAGGCCTAATGTGTGGGTGGCGATGTTAAACTTAGTAACTCCAACTCTTCAATTAGGAAAAATTACCCTAATTCAATCTTCTTGAACTTTTAAGATCTTACTTACTTCCAAAAAATTTTATTTTCCTTACCCAAGAATTTTGCCTCGCTTTAGGATGTTATTTCTATTTTTTTCCTATTGGGTTTTCTCTCTTTACCTATTCCGTTAATGTTAGAAATATTTTCTATGCATACACATACGGTGAAGAATTTCTAAGACTTTTATTTTCTTAGATATAAAAAAGAATTGTTTAATAAGTTTTATTTCCTTAAATATTTATGTACATTTACTAATAAAAGAAACAAAATTAGGGATGTTACATTTCTCTCCCCTAAAAGAAATTTTGTCCTTAAAATTTCAAAAATTACCTAATGAGAACAATTACAGATATTTCTTCCTCATGACTTCTTTCAGCTCCTAAGTTACTTCTTCTAGAGTCAAACCTTCCCATAACACCTTAACTAGGGGAATGGTTTTTTTCCTCAATTACTTCACGTCAGTGTCCAATATGAATGCCAGTACTAACTGATATGTCATGTTCTCCTTTATTTGGATTCGTTCTTCCTGTATTACATGTGAGGAGTTTTGATGATACTTACGTAGTTGTGATACATGAAAAATATTATGCAGGTTGGACAAATTAAGTGGAAGGGCAACTTAATATGCTGACGTCCCCACTTTCCTCATAATTTGGTAAGGTCCTAAAAATCACGGATTTAGCTTCCTAGTCTTGAGAGACTTGCCAACTCTAGTAGTCGGGGAAAGCTTAAAAAATACATGGTCTCCTTCCTCAAACTCTAGAGGTCTATGTATCTTATCATAGTAACTCTTTTATCGACTCTAAGTTGTAAGTATTTTGTCTCGTATCATCTTGATTTGCTCAGTGGTTTGATGAACTAGATTAGGACCCAGCAAGTTCTTTTCTCCTACCTTAAACCAATAGAGTGGAGATCAGCACTTCTTACCATATAAAGCTTCGTCATGGGCCATCTTAATACTAGAGTGATAACTATTATTATAAGCAAACTCCACTAAAGGTAGGTAATTATTTCATTATTTACCTTGCTCTATCATACAGGCCCTTAACATATCTTCTATGGTTTGAATGGTCTATTCTGTCTGCCCTTCAGTATGAGGATGATAGGCAGTACTGAACCGTAACTGGGCCCCAAAAGCCTCCTATAACGGTTCCTAAAACCTCAACGTGAACTTCAGATCTCTATCAGAAACGATATTTAAGGGAATTTCATATAGTCTAACTATTTCTTGGACATACAACTGGGCCAATTTGTCTAGTGAATAGTTAATCTTTATAGGCAAAAAGTGAGTAGATTTGGTTAATCTGTCAACTATTACCCAGATAGAGTCATGTCCACCTGAAGTCTTAGGTAAGCCTATGATAAAATCTATCGAAATATTGTCCCATTTCCATTTAGGGATCTCAAGAGGTTTTAAAAATCCTACTGGCTTTTGATGCTCTACCTTCACTTTATGACAAATTAGACATTTCGCCACAAACTTAGCAATGTCATTTTTCATCCCTGGCCACCAATACATCATCTTTAAGTCTTGGTACATTTTAGTGGATCCAGGATGGACTGAGTAATTACTCTGATGCACTTCCTACAAGATCTTAGTCTTCAACTCTTATTCTTGAGGAACACATACCCTTCCTTGGTATATGATTACTCCATCTTCTAAAACACAAAAACCATCCAGATCATTATGATCCCGTAAGTATTGATCGTGACCTTGAGCCTCTTTAATCTAGGCTCTAAGGTCACATTTTAAACTTAACCCATTAATGATTAGTTTCTTTGGGGTAAAAGTATTGTCCAGCTTCAAATTTTAAAACTCTTCTAGCATCTACATCTCATACACCATCATCCGACCTATGTATAGAGATTTTCGACTCAAGGCATTAGCTACAATATTCGCCTTTCCTAGATGATACTTTATCTTAGACATGTAGTCATTAAGGAATTTTACCCATCTTCGTTGCCTCATATTTAACTCCTTTTGGTCAAAAAGGTATTTAAGACTCTTATGATCACAATATATTTCAAATGTCGCTTCGTATAAATAATGTTGCTAAATCTTTAAGGCAAACACCACCGCCGCCAATTCAAAGTCATAGGTTGGATAATTTCCTTCTTGGGGTCTCAGTTGCCTAGAGGTGTAAGCGACTACTCTCTTGTCTTGCATCAGCATACACCCTAGCCCTTTCTTTGAAGCGTCACTATACATTTTAAAATGTCACGTGGGGTCTGGAATAATTAAAACAAGAGGAGTGGTCAGTCTTTTCTTAAGCTCCTGGAAACTAGCTTCACATTGATCAATCCATTTCAAAGGACTTCCTTTCCCGGTCAATTTAGTTAATGGCAAGGATATACGAGAAAAATTTTGTATAAACCTCCTGTAGTATCCTGCTAAACCCAAGAAACTTCTGAATTCTGTAATCGTCGTTGGTCTTTCCCACTGAATCACTGCTTTCGTCTTGCTAGGGTCCACGGCCACCCCTCTATTAGAGATGACATGTCCGAGAAACTTCACCCCTGTCAACTAAAATCCACACTTCTCTAATTTGGCATACAACTTTTTCTCTTTCAGCACTTGTAGCATAATTTGGAGATGTTGTTCATGTTCTTTCTCACTCTTAGAGCATATCAAGATGTCATTAATAAACACTACCACAAATTTATCTAGGTAGGGTTAAAAAATGCAATTTATGTAATCTATGAAAATTATAGGTGCATTTGTCAACCCGAAGGGCATTACGAGAAATTCATAGTATCCATACTTAGTCCTAAAAGCTGTTTTTGGTATATCCTCTTCCTTGATCCTAATATGATGATATCTCAACCTCAAGTCAATCTTAGACAAGATGGAGGTTCCTTTCAGTTGATCCAATAAGTTATCTATCCTAGCGAGAGGGTACATGTTTTTTATAGTCACCTTATTCAGCTGTCTGTAGTTTAGGCATAGTCTTAAGCTCCTGTCTTTCTTCTTAACAAACAACACAGGAGCTCCCAAGGTGATACACTTGGTCAAATGAATTGCTTGTCTAACAGTTCCTCTAACTATTTCTTGAGTTCCTGTAGTTCCTTCGAGGCCATTCTATAAAGTACAATAAAGATAGACCTTGTTCTGGGTAGAAGATCAATAGAGAACTCAATCTTTATCTTGGCAGGTAAGCTTGGAATATCTGATGGAAATACTTTTTTGGAAACTCGTTGGCTATTAAGATTTCATCAAGCTTCAGTTTGACTTCTAGGTTTGATAAATACAATAGAATGTATCCAAGTACTCCATTCTTCAACTCTCTATTGACTTGATTGGCATTAAGCATTAATAACTGCATCTCTTCTTCTGGAGTAGGAGGTAGAAATTCAACGGTCTTGTTGCAACAATTCAGTAAGACCCGATTTCTAGACATTTAGTCTAACTCTAGAATGACATCAATACCTTTTAAAGGTAGACAGACAAGATTTGTAGAAAAAGTTTTCTCTTGGATAGTAACTTGACAGCCCTTACATACAGAGGAAGTTAATACCTTTTTCCCTATAGGGGTTACTATGGATAGCTCATAAGGGGTTTCAGAAATAGGATACTGAAACGACCTAATACATTCTTTCGATATAAATGAATGACTAGCACTAGAGTCAAATAACACCATAAGAGCAAATCCATAGATATAGCACGTACCTTCAATCATATTAGAGGACTGAGTTACTTCTTGGCCGCTAAGGGTGAAAACCTTTCCTTTCACTTGAGGCCTCTGTTCCACTGCATTCCCACTTTTTATGGATAGTTCTTTGCAAAATGACCCTTCTGTCCGCAACTAAAGCAGGAATCTTATCCCATATAGCATGGCCGGTTACCATGCATGTGTCCACACTTAGTGCACTTGACTAGGGCAAGATCTTGTTGGAAAAGTCAGGGACTCGTAGGCAATGGCCTCTTACTAGCTCCATATCCACTTCTCCTCACGTTCTTGCTAGGGTTGGGAAAACATTTCTTCCTCTTCCAAAGGTTTCGCCTTTGCTTCTCACCTCTATTCCCCTTTTGGAGACAACATGGCCTAAAACTATACCTTGTTCAACCATAAAATGAAATTTTTCAGAATTTAAAACAAGATAACCTTTCCAGCATTTGATCAATAAAAGGTAAAGGAAAATGGTCCTTTCGGGTTATAGAATTTAACTTTCTATAATCTATACAAACCCTCCACCCATTTTGAATTTGGGTAGGTACCAGTTCCTCCTTCTTATTTTTTATCACAATTATTCCTGTTTTCTTGGGAACCACTTGTACTGGGCTCATCCAATGACTGTCTGAAATAGGGTATATTACCCTAACCTCCAATAGTTTAAGAATTTCCTTCTTCACTACATCCATCATAGTTGGATTTAGCCTTCTTTGGGGCTTTCTAGATGGTTTAGCTCCTTCCTCCATTAATATTTTGTGTATACATATGGAAAGGCTTATCCTCTTAAGATTAGCTATGGTCCATTCTATTGCAGTTTTGTGTTCTTTAAGAATTTGGATTAGTTTCTCCTTTTGATCAACTTCAAGCTTGTTGGAGATAATAACAAAAAGTGTTTCTCCTTCTCCTAAGAATATATATTTGAGGTGATTAGGGCATGGCTTCAGTTAAGGAGTAAGAACCTACACAACATAAGGTAAAAGAGTAATATCAAAAATTGGTAATTCTATATAAGAAACATTACCTGTTGGTGGTCCTTCTGAAAAACTATTTAGTGCAGCCAGTTCCTTTTTTGTTTCTTCATCCAATTTTATCTCACCATCATCTTCTTCTATAGATTTGCTCACAATCACTTCCAATTTATCCTTTTCATCTAATTCAAACCCAGCATATGCTAAGGAATCAAAGATATCTATAGAATAAATAGGAGTACCATCACCAGGGTGTTTCATGGCTTTATACATATTAAATTTTATTACTTCGCCATCAAATTCCATAGTGAGTGTGCCATTGTGAACATCTATCCTGGTTTTTGAGGTTTTCAAAAATGGTCTCCCTAATAATATTAGGGAGGTAAAATCCTCGTTTTCCATGTCAAGTATAGAAAAGTCTGCAGGGAAAACCAAATCATCTACCTGTACCAAGACATCCTCAATTACTCCCTTAGGATATGCAGTGGACTTGTTTGCTAATTGAATTACCACATTAGTAGAGTTCAATGGTCATAATTTCAAGGAAGTATATATAGAATATGGCATGACATTTATAGAGGCTCATAAATCCAACATAGCTTTTTCAACAGGAGTACCCAATTTTACATGGAATAGTAAACATACCTGGATCCTTGCAGTTAGTGGGGAGTTTTGTTTGTATCATGGCAGATACATTTTGACTCATTTGAACCTTTTCAAACCCCTTCTATTTTTTCTTTCTTTTTTGAGTACATAGTTCTTTTAAGAACTTTTCATATCTTGGTACCTGCTTAATAGCATTTAGAAGGGGAATATTAACTTCACATTTTCTGAAGGTTTCATATAAATAAGAAGTTTTCTCATATAACCTATTTTCTTTAAGAGCTTCTGGAAAAGGAGGCACTACTTCATAATTTACATTGGACGGAGACTTACCTATAGGTACTTCATTCTCCTTAATTGATTTTTCATGTTCCTTAGGAGAAGAGGGTGCTGGTGAATTTTTAATTTCCTTACCATTCCTTAAAACAATTGCACTAGCATTTTCTCTAGGATTTACCACAATTTGAGAGGGTAGCTTACCTGAATTTTAAGCATCCAATCGACTCGCGGTGGTTGCTAATTGGCCTACTTGAGTTATTAAGTTCTGAATGCTAGCTCTTGTCTATGACTGGAATTGAAGAGAATTATGTACAAGAGTTTTCACAATCTTTTCCAATAGATTACTTACCTGGTGATCCTAGGATGCATTTTGTCTAAGATAATAGGCTTGTTGATTTTGCTAAAAATTTTGTCCTATAGGCCTATTTTGTGCATTCCCATATCTAAAATTGGGATGATCCTTCCATCCAAGATTATATGTATTAGCATAAGGATCATACCTTTTTGGTTGGCCAGAAAAACCTCCTACATCATTTACTTGTTCTGTAGATTCCTCTTGAAGTGTAGGACACATGTCAGTTGGGTGCCCTATGGTTGAACATATTCCACATACTTTAACTTACTGTGGTGTACCTGTAGCCATTTGGCACACAAGAGAGGTAAGTTCAGATATCTATTGCTAAAGAGAAGTAGTGCTTACCTCATGGGCATGTCTTGGAGGATCATGCCTAATGCCAAATTGTTGGGAGTTGGTAGCCATATTTGATATTAGGATTTTGGCTGCTTCAGACATCTTGTCTTCTAGTGCTCATTCACTAGCTGCATTTATCATGCTCCTGTCTCCTTGTGTTGTTTACAAAGTATATATACAATGTTCGAACGCAAGTGCACATATTGTGACCAAGTAATACAATGATGAGTGAGTATCGTCAAATGAGGAAGTGTAACCAGAAATTACTAAAGAATTTTTGACTCGTGAAATGTTGTAGCAAAAATTTTGTTGGTTATTACAAGATATAAAGTTCAAGTGCAAATAAGGCTAAACAAAATTTAAAACATAAAATAATAAATTGAGGCATAATAGGTTACAGAAAATCAGATATTAGGTGAACTAGGGTTGCATCAGGGTTGCCATGAACTTCTGCACCCATTTTGCTCTAGAAATTGTTACAGCAATTGCTCAAGTACCTAGTTTCATTTTTGAATGAGTTCTTTCCAGACTACCATTTCAAGTACTTCTTGGGTTCAGTTTATATATTTCTATATAAATCCAACCCCAAGAACCATACTTGAAGCCCTAACTATTAGGTCATATTGGACAACTATATATTCTTATATTAGTTGTGCTTTGGTCTTTTTACCAACCCATAACATACAAACCTATTCCAGCCTTAATTACCTTTCTAGGTCAATGTCAGCTTTAGCCTTCTACTATTAAAGTTCAGTTCACAAAGAAGTTTAAGAAAAGCAAGTGCAGTTTGAATGACAAAAGCAATGTTGTAACAAAATCATCCATGTACTAAAATGTGCAAGAGTTTAGTACAACCCTAGCTGGAGGCTTAGCCCAGCTTCATATCCAAATTAATTACAATTGTATGTATCAAGATAACCATCATGCAATAAAGAGTAATATAGAAAAATATAGTTTAGCGCACAAATAAAAACACAGAAGGGAAAAGGGGAACTCTCAGAAAAGATCCTCTTCCTCACGTCTTGCAGCTCTTCTTGCTGCGTTGATTCCTAATGGGACAGTATCACCCTTACAGCATACTCCCATTAGGGGTTTCTGGCTTTCCTCTCTATTTTCTGTCCCTTTTTTTTGTTCATCTCCCATCTCTTCTCCTCTCTTTTGATTCTCCTTTCTGCCTTTTTATAGACAAGCATTGTGGTCCTAGTAAGGTGGCTTGAGCTGTTGCATTTTTTTTTCCTTTTTGGCCTGCACCTGCTACAGCAGCCATGAATCAATTCCACCTACACCATATCAAGCAGTTTTTAATTATATGCACCAGATCAACAGGACCAAGATCACCCAGCATCACTCGATTTGTTGCCTCATTTTTCATGCATGCAAATTAAATTTCACAGCAAGTGTAATGGGTGCTCTTATATTCATGGAAGGCACAAACACACTATTAAATCAGGGGGTATTAATGCTAATAAATCTAAATGCAGAGTAAATAACCCAAGAAAAGCATACATAAACTCTAATGAATTAGAGTTGTCAATTCCCCTCAAACTTAGAGTCTTGCTTGTCTTTAAGCAAATTACTTTACCCACTAACAGCTCTTACTAAACTCTATCCCCCCAGTTGAGTTCCATGCAGCACTGCTACTTGCCCTCAAATCTCAGAATTGTTTCCAAATAGAAATTACCACAAGTCATTTCCTTTTCTTAACCTTAACCGAAACCTCCTTTGTCGTTGTGTGTGTCATATAATCAGTCCTCTAGTAACTACTTGAATCAAGATCAGTGAAAGTCCTATGATTTTTCATGCTAATATATCAAGTCTCCTTAACTAAAGCAAGATGGCAACACATTAGAGGCATAACTACAGTAACCAGGGCAATTAAGGTGGTGGATCAACTTATTTCTTTATTGTTTTTGTTTTTTATTTTCTCTTCTTTTTTTAACAAGTCATTGGTGCCTTTTGACACGAATGCCAACATTTAAGATGAAGGCACCCAGTTACTCAACACTATCACCTTTAAGCAATATCCTACTCATACCTCTGTGTCACTATTTTACGCAAAAGTATACATGGGGCTCATGCATACCACTGGTTACTAAGGGACAACGAGGCATTGGAATGGCAAACATTTCTCTCTTTTTTTTCTTTTTTTTCATTTCCTCCTTCCCCTAAACTTAAGCCTTATGCTTATGCCTTTTGTGGTCATCCAACAATTTGTTTTAAGAGACTCCCAACATTAACTCGAAAATCCTAGGCCCTGTTCCTGAAAAATTACCAAGTTTATCTTGCTAAGACTAACGAAAGCTTTGTGCTCATAAGGGAAGGTTCCGGTTGTATGGGATTAACATGCAGAATTCTTATTTTTCAACATTTAATTTCCAGCCTTTCCTCATGGAGCTTCCTAAATCTAATAGCAGGCTATGAAACAAAACTCTTTTTTTCTTTACACTAGAGCAAACACTAGAGCATTAAACACTAAACCTCCTCCCCCAAACTTAAATATTAGCAGTGTCCTCACTACTTTAAACTTTAAAAACAGCAGAAGGGTAGAAGAGATGGAAACACAAAAGACGAAGCAGCATGCAGTATATATTAAGATAGCCAAAAGGGAAATAGAAGTTAAAGGGGCTTCCCTGAAATGCATGCAGGATTGCTGTAGCATTCTTGTGGCATTAACCCACTCAAGATTTTGATCCAGTGCGGAGTCCACTTCTCCTTTGGGTTGACTTTGGTGGGATCAAGAATTTATTCTTTCCCTGCTGCAGGGCTGCTTTCCTTTTGGCAAGTGGCTCTTCATCCTTTGAGGACTCCACTGTCACTTGGGCCTTTTGTCGGTTCTTCCCCTTCTCTCTACTGTAGGAGGAGTCTTGGGATTCTTGTTCTGCCTCAGTCTGAGAATCAGGTGCCTCTCTTTCTTCCCCAAATGTGTGGTCAATATGTCTGTGATGAAGTTAGGAAATAGGAAGATGCTTGAAATTCTGCTAGAGTGTTTGTTGTAGGGCAAGATCCTTCATGTGTTGATATTTCCAAAATTTTTGCTGCTGCTTCATGAATTGAGCTTGCTATTGCAGAATGTATGCCTGCTGCTGTAGGATTAGGGGCTATGTCTTGTCTCTTGGCTGGTGGGTGGAGGTTGAAGGTGCTTGGCCTTCAGGGAGTGGAGGTTCTTGTGTGGGGGTTGATGGCTCTGGCTCTCCCTTTTCTTGCACAATGCACGCTATGGCAATAGTCATTATGGCTCCTCCCATCTTGATTGTCTCTTCATCCATTGAGATAGGGGTGTTGCGTGCCTAGCACAACATGGTGATTAAGGAGGGGAATAGCAGGCTACCCTTTTTACGGCTTGCGCAGACTCTGATCTTGTCGGCGATGACTCTCTTTACATTGATAGGCCTCCTAGAAATTATGGCATCCACTATAGCTACTCTGTCTTTACTCAAATTCTGTCCGTGGGTGGAGGAAAAAAGGTGGGTTTTCAAGAAGTGATACCAAAGCTTGGCTGTTGGCAGCGGTGAAACTCTATTTACAATCACAGCACCATGAGAAGATTTGTCCCAGGTGGTGCCTGGTATGCACACCCGTGCTAACATTGCATCTCAATTTTTCTCTTGTAGAGCCTCCAAATGCTCTTCGTAGTCATCATCCTCATCGGCTAGCTTGTAGGCTTCGTTGACAGTGATTGGGTTGATTAGTACCCGAGTCTCCCTAAATTTGACCCAATCCTTGGCATCCTTCGAGAATTTGGCATAGAACTCCCTTACCAGTGGAATAATAACATATTGTGGGTGTCTGGTGAAGTCCTGCCATCCCCTATGCTTTACTACTACAGACATATACATGAGCATTCCTAAATCCTCAGCTGTAGAAAAGGTAAAGCCCTTTTCAGTGTAGAATGTCTGATGGACAGTTTCTTCATCGTGCCTCTTCTAATTCTCTTAAGAGGTTAACTTCTTTATCTTACTCGCCTTCCTTTCTACAGTATTAATCCTCGGCATTGTTTTGATAGTGGAAGTTCCCTAAGAAGGTGGTCTAATCTCGTGCGATGGAGCACTTGGAACATGAAGGTGTACAAGAATGCAAAGGACAGGGGCTTTCGAAACTTGTAGAGGGCTATTGGGTACACAAAAGTAGGTTGGGGGAGAATGGAGGGGTTGTGACTTATGGGATCCTTAAGGCTTTCCCGCCTCCCCTCCTCTTTTTTTTTTGGACCAGGCCTTAAGTATTAGGCTCTTCCTTTTCCTTTTCAGGCATTTGGATGCCCTCTCTTGTGTTTCTTCAGCCCAGTTTCTTCCTTTTCTTTCTTTTTGAATTTTCTCCCTGCGTCCTAGCGCCATCTCCATACCAAGGGAAGACTCCTTGCTTCAGGGGTAGGTGCTTTTGCTGTAACATTCTTTGTGGCAAATGAAAAAAAACTGAAATTCACTCTAATGCTTCCATAAGCCTGCAAAGTGAACACAGATGATATTAGAGACAAAATTCAAGCTACTTAACAACTATAAAATAAAATAAGAATGAATTAAAGCATAGGTTGCCTCCCATAAGCGCTTGTTTTATAGTCAACAGCCTGACTTCTTCCTTGTTTATCCTTTTTGCAATTGGATTGAGGTGTGCTGACATTCCACATCACCTCCTAGGTAGTTCTTAATCCTTTGTCCATTAACCTTAAATGTTCTCCCCGATTTCTCTTCTTCCAATTGAATAGCTCCAAAAAGGAAGACCTTGCTAATGCAAAAGGGACCAGACCAGCAGAATTTTAGTTTTCTAGGGAACAAAGTCAGTCTGAAATTGAACAACAACACTTTTTGTCGCACTTCAAAGTCCTGTGGCTATATCTTCTTGTCATGCCTTTGCTTTACTTTTTCCTTGTATAGTTTAGCATTCTCATAAGCCTGACTGCAGAATTCATCCAACTCATTTAGCTATAGCATCCTTTTTTCACCAGCAGCTCCCAAATTTAGATTTAAATCCTTGACTGCCCAATATGCTCGATGCTCTAGCTTCACTGGCAGATAACAAGCCTTACCAAACACCAACTTATAAGGTGACATCCACAAAGGTGTTTTATAGGTTGTTTGATAGGCCACAATGCATCATCCAGCCTTGAGGACCAATATTTCCTAGTTAGGCCAACAGTTTTTTTGAGTATCCTCTTGATTTCTTTGTTGGAGATTTCAGCCTGCCTACTGGTTTAAGGATGGTATAATGTTGCCACCTTATGTCTTACTCCATATTTGGCTAGTAGTGCCCTCAAATTGCCTGTTGCAGAAGTGAGATCCTCCATCTCTGATGATGGCTCTAAGAGTTCCAAATCTTGCGAAAATGTTCTTTTTAAGGAACCTGGTCACCACCTTTCCATCATTAGTTGGAAAAGCACTTTCTTCTACCCATTTTAAAACATAATCAACAGCTACAAGGATATATTCGTTCCCAAAACTCGAAGGGAATGGCTTCATGAAATCAATTCCCCATACATCAAACAATTCCACTTCTAGGATGTTGTTTAGGGGCATTTCATGTTTTATGGATATATTCCCTACTCTCTGGCACCTGTCACAATGCAACACAAAAGAGTGTGAGTCCTTAAATAAAGAAGGCTAGTAGAATCTTGCCTGCAGCACCTTGCTTGCAGTTCTAACCCCTCCAAAATGGCCTCCATATGGTGATTAGCACACTACTTGAAGAGGTATGGTTCATCCCAGTCGTAAGAATTCACGTCATGCAAGAATTTTTTCTTTTGCTGTGAAGTCAAATCTGGTGGGAGCAATCCACTCACCAGATAATTTACATAATCAATATACCATGGCATGTCAGCTTGTGACATGAGAAAGAGTTACTCATCCAGAAATTTCTCATTGACTACCTCTACATTTTTGCTGCCTTGTTCCAGTCTAGAGAGATGGTTAGCTACCTGATTCTCGGTGCCCTTTCTATCCCTGATTTCTAGATCAAATTCTTGTAACAGGAGTACCCAAAGAATAAGTCTAGGCTTTGAATCCTTCTTCTTGACTAGGTGCTTAATGGCAGAGTGGTCAGTATACACAATCACTTTTGTACCTACCAAGTAGGATCTGAATTTTTCAAAAGCAAACACCACAGTAAGCAGCTCCTTCTCTGTTACTGTGTAGTTGAGTTGGGCCTTTTGCAGCGTCTTGCTCGCATAATATATGGAATGAAATACCTTATTCCTGCACTGCCCAAGGATAGCTCCTAATGCTACTTCACTTGCATCACACATGAGCTCAAATGGTGAAGCTTAATCAGGTGCCACAATAACAGGTATTGTACTTAATTTCTCCTTGAGATCACAGAATGCTTTCATGCAGTCCTTATCGAAGCAAAAGACTTTCTCTTTATCGAGCAAATTGTATAGAGGTTTAGCAATCTTGGAGATGTCCTTGATAAACCTTCTATAAAATCCTGCATGGCCAAGGAAGCTTCTAATGCCTTTAACTGTAGTAGGACGAGGCAACTTCTCAATGATCTCCACTTTGGCCTTGTCAACCTCTAGCCCATCTTGAGAAACTTTATGTCCCAGCACAATCCCTCCCTTCACCATGAATTGACACTTCTCCCATTCAATACCAAGTTTGTCTCCTCACACCTTTGAAGAACTTTAGCAAGATTTCCCGAGCACAAGTCAAAAGAATTTCCAAAAACTAAAAAGTCATCCATGAAATCTCCACAAATTGCTCCACCATTTCGGTGAAAATTGCCATCATACATCGTTAGAAAGTTGCTGGAGCATTGCATAACCCAAATGGCATCCTCCAAAATGCAAAGGTTCCATAAGGGCATGTGAATGTGGTCTTGTGCTGGTCCTCGGGTGCTATAGCAATTTGATTGTAGCCTGAATACCCATCTAGGAAACAATAGTACTCTCTTCTAGCAAGTCTGTCTAACATTTGGTCAATGAATGGAAAGGGGAAATGGTTTTTTCTAGTGCTTTTGTTCAGCTTCCTGTAGTCCATGCAAATCCTCCAACCAGTCACAACCTTGGTGGGGATGAGCTCGTTGTTTTCATTCTCCACCACAGTCATGCCACCTTTTTTAGGAACACATTGGACTGGACTAACCCAAGAGCTATATGATATAGGGTAAATAATTCCAACATCTAACCATTTTATGATTTTCTTCTTCACTACCTCCTTCATTATTGGATTGAGCCTTCGTTGAGCTTCAATGGACCCTTTTTCATTGTTCTCTAAAAGGATCTTATGCATACAAAATGTGGGACTGATACCCTTAATATCTGCAAGAGTCCATCCAATAGATCTTTTGAATTTTTCAATGTCATGACTAATTTCCCCTCTTGCTCCTTTATCAAAAGTGCTGAAATGATCACAGGAGAGTGGTTGCATCACCCAAGTATGCATATTTCAGATGTGCAGGTAATGGCTTCAATTCCAAGGTTGGTGGTTCATCTATTGATGCCTTTGGTAACTTTAATTCCCACGAGGACATATCCCATGGCTCATTCATCAATATTTGCTTCCCAGTGCCATGTTTTGCTTCTATCTATGCCCATTCTTTATTGTTTTCCCCTTCTGAATCTAAGCTATCCTACCACACATAACTGGTGATGGGCCCCTGATAAAGGGGAATTTTGAGTACTTAATGGCTATATTTTATCCCATAATTCATAGTAACTTGTTGTTATTTCTTTGTTTTTGGTTATACTTTTTTTTGGATACTACTGTGGTTTGTTTTGTGTTTGTAGGAGAGCAAAAGAGGCAAAGAAACAAGAGGAAACAATCATGGGAAGAGCCAAAAGGACTTGGGATATGCTAAGGAGGAAACAAGGAAGCAACACACCAAAAATTGGCAAGAAAGCAGCTCGGCAGCCCCCAACACGGCCATGCCGTGCTTGGTGGCATAGAGCACGGCCAGGCCGTGCTCTAGGCAGATGATGCAGAGAACCTCCAGAAATCAGCCCGAAGCACGGCCAGGCCGTGTCCTGGAACACGACCATGCTTTGGGTCCGTACTGCACGTGATTTTTAGTGTTTTTGGCTGCTAACTTGATACATATTCAGCGGGAAAACGTAGAGGCACACATTCAGACTCAGTTTTTAGGCTTAGAAAACACTCCTAGGTTATATTTTTACTTGAATGATTATGGATTTTGATGTTCTAGAGTAGAATTTACTGCATTCAAAGGTTGTATTTCATTTGACTTTTTCGAAGACCAGGTTTTATCTTCCTATTTGAATTCTTCTCTTCTACTTATACTTATTCTCCTTAAATTATACTGAACTATCATGATTTACTTAATGAATATGAATTTGGTTTCCATTTTTACGATGTGTGAGTAGATTTAATCTAGGGTTTTGGGGAACCCTCTTGTGATATGATGATACTGTGCTGATGATTTGAATGTTGAAACCCTAATTGTGATTACTTCTAGATTGATTAGGATTGACTATTATATGCATGAATGAGTTGGTAGAATGCCTGATCAACAATCTGTCACGTTTTAGGTTTTTAATCGATGAACTGAATGGTGAAGATTAAAACCAAAATTTAATAGTTAATTAGGGATATCTTAATCACAAAAGTAGTTTAAGATTCTTTGGGATTGAATTAATTAGTGGGCATGAGAAAACCGATTAATTGTATTCCATGGTGGCGTAAAGCTTAATAGACCTAGGTTAAACTAAGAACCACAAAAGTAGATCAACCTAGGTACGATTGGTAATGCTTGAAAGAGATTTGCTAATTAATTAAGGCTAAACCATCCCCTATAATCTAGATAATTGCAATTAGAGGTAAGTATTAGTTGTTGAGTATCACAAGTGTGGTGAACCTTAACCCTAGGCTTTGCTTAATTGGTTATTTCTATTTATTTAATTACGACACTTTCTCATCAAATTGCATCGATTTAGATAGCATCTTTTGTGAAATTCTAGTAATTGGCATTGTTCTCTGTGGGATACAACCCATACTTGCTGGACTAGCTATAGCTACACCGTGCGCTTGCAATAATTGGTAAAACACACAACAGCCCCTGTAACACTTTTCAAACTGCTTAGATATTAATGTATTTATCACAGAAATAACTGAGCATTCTTCCACTTCGTTAGGGAACTTCATGGACTGAAACACATTGAATGTAATCTGCTCATCTTGAACTCTCATTGTTAATTCCCCTTTTTGGACATCAATTAAGGTTTGCCCAGTGGCTAGGAATGGCCTTCCCAAAATGATTAGCACATCTGCATCTGCTTCATAATCTAGTACTATGAAATCTATTTGAAAAATAAATTTATCCACCTTAACTAAGACATCCTCGATTTTCCCTTCTGGATGTGCTATGGATATATCTACCAGCTGTAGTGAAACCGTGGTAGGCCTAGCTTCTCCAATCCCCATCTTCTTGAATATTGACATAGGCATGAGGTTGATGCTTGATCCCAAGTCACAGAGAGCCTTACTAAAGTACTGCTTTCCAATGGAGTAGGGAATAGTGAAGCTACCTGGATCCTTGAGTTTGGGTGACAACTTATTTTTTAGCACAACACTGCATTCTCTTGTTAGAGCAACAATTTCAAATTCCTCAAACCTTCTTTTCTTAGTTAAGATGTCCTTCATGAACTTGACGTAGTTAGGCATTTGTTCCAATGCTTCCACCAAGGGAATGTTAATGTGCAGTTGCTTGAGGACATCCAGAAATCTTCTAAACTAGTGGTCTTGCTGCTGTTTGTAGAATCTTTGAGGGAATGGTGGAGGTAGCTTGGTTTGCTGTATGTTTTGGCGTGGCAAAACGAAAATATCTTGCTGTGTCAAGACTGTAGCATTTTCTCCAGAGGTTCCTGCTCCCTCAACCTGCCCCTGCTTGTTTTTTTTATCCAGAGGTGCAATAGGATCTTTTTGATCCTGTCTCTTTGCTTGGGATGCTTCAACTACTTTTCCACTCCTAAGAGCTACAGCCTTGCAGTGCTCCCTCCCATCTCTCTTAGGGACTTTAGTATTGCTTGGAAGTGTCACTAGAGGTATGCTTTTTAATTCATTGGTAAGCTGCCCAACTTGGGTTTCCAGATTCCTTAATGATGTAGCTTGAATTTGGATTATAGCATTATTTCTCGCCATGTATTCCTTAAGCAAGGACTCCAACGAGTTAGGAGTCTCATTAGGCTGATGCTTTTGCTGCTAAAATCCTAGGAGAACTTGTGGTCTTTGTGGGGTAGAATTGTTTCCCTGGCTAGCACCATAGTTACTTTAAGAAAAGTTGGGATGCTACCTCCAGCTCGGGTTATACGTATTTTAATAGGGATTGTTGCTGCAATTCATGTTTCCCACATAGTACACTGACTCTAGATTTGAAGGAAAATTCTCAAATAAATGAGTCCCATTGCACAGAACGCAAGACACTCCAGTTTCCTAAGCTGTATTAGTCCCTTGAGGGTGAGTTAGCTGCTGGTTTTTTAAAACATTTACTAATGAAGCTATCTGGGCTATGAGAGAAGTGACTTCACTCACTTCATGCATACCCGCAGTTTTTTTTCCAGTTGAGACTCTGTCCATAGGGCATTGATAATTGTTGCAAGCCATCCTTTCCAGCAACTCATACACCTCATTGTATGTTTTGGACAGAAGTGCCCCATTAGCTGCTGCATCCACTATGGTTCTGGTTTAAACATTGAGACAATTATAAAAGGTCTCCATCTAGATACAGTACGGGATTCCATGATGAGAGCATCTCCATAGCAGTTCTTTGAACCTCTCCCAGGTGTCATATAGCGATTCCTAGTCTAGTTATTGGAAGGATGTGATATCATTTCTCAACCTTGCATTCTTGGTAGGTGGGAAGTATTTTAACAAAAACTTCTCTGCTAAATCATTCTAGTTAGCAATAGAATCAGGTGGCAGAGAGTTCAACCACGCTCTAGCTCGATTTCTTAAGGAATAGGGGAATAATTTCAGCTTTAGAACTTCATCTGTCACCCTATTCATTTTGAATGCATATATGACTTCGATAAACACTCTCAAGTAAAAGTGAGGGTCCTATATAGGAATTCCACTGAATTGTCCCATAGTTTGTAGCATCTAAAACATTACAGGCTTGAACTTAAAGTGAAGAGTTTCAATTTTTGGTCTTACTAGGCTTGGGTTCAACCCATTTAGATTTGGTTGAACATAAGCATTCATGACTCAACAGTTTTGCTTCTTCTTAGAAGAGTTCTCTCTCTGGTTGGCCATTTCTGCTTCTTACTGAGGTCCCAACAGTTCTCTCCTTCTTCTTAGAAGATTTCTTTCTATTTTAGGATCTAGAGGCAATAGTTCCCTATCGGACCTGCTCATTCACTGAATTCACCTGCCCAAAATAACACTAGGATGACTAAGGGATAAAAGTCCTTCACACAGCCAAATATCTAATAATAATTTTTAAGTCGGCACTTCACCTACAACGGCACCAAAAACTTGTTGTTTGCAAAGTATATATGCAATGTTCGAACGTAAGTGCACGTATCGTGACCAAGTAATACAATGATGAGTGAGTATCGTCCCACGAGGAAGTGTAACCAGAAATTACTATAGAATTTTTTACTTATAAAATGCTGTAGCAAAATTTTGTTGGTTATTACAAGATATAAAGTTCAAGTGCAAATAAGGCTAAACAAAATTTAATATTTAAAATAATAAATTGAGGGACGCTAAGTTATAGAAAATCAGATATTAGGTGAACTAGGGTTGCATCAGGGTTGCTATGAACTTCTGCACCCATTTTTCTCTAGAAATTGTTGCAGCAATTTCTCAAGTACCCAGTTTCCTTTTTGAATGGGTTCTTTCCAGACTACCATTCCAGGTACTTCTTGGGTTTAGTTCATATATTCCTATATAAATCCAACCCTAAGAGCAAAGCTTGAAGCCCTAACTATTGGGTCATATGGGACAACTATATATTCCTATATTAGTTGTGCTTTGGTCTTTTTACCAACCAATAACATCCAAACCTATTCCAGCCTTCCTTACCTTTCTTGGTCAATGTCAGCTTCAGCCTTCTACTATTAAAGTTCAGTTAACAGAAGAAGTTTAAGAAATGCAAGAGCAGTTTGAATGACAAAAGCAATGCTGTAACAAAATCATCCATGTACTAAAATGTGCAAGAGTTCACTGCAACCCTTCTACAACCCTAGTTAGAGGCTTAGCCTAGCTTTATATCCAAATTAATTACAACTGTATGTATCGGAATAACCATCATGTAATGAAGAGTAATACAGAAAAAATACATTTTAGCACACAAATAAAAACACATAAGTGAAAAGGGGAACTCTCAGAAAAGATCCTTTTCCTCACGTCCTGCAGATCCTCTTGCTGTGTTAATTCCTAATGGGATAGTCTCACCCTTACAGCATACTCTCGTCAAGGGTTTCTGTCCCTTTTTTTGTTTGTCTCCCGTCTCTCGTCCTCTCTTCTAATTCTCCTTTTTGCCTTTTTATAGATAAGAATTATGGTCTCGGTAAGGTGGCTTGAGCTGTTGCATTTTTTTCCTTTTTGGCTTGCACCTCTGCCAGCACCTTTTTCTCTACTTTCAATAGTGGAGACCATCTTTGTGCCTCTGTATCTCTATAACTCTGTAACTCTGCTATGTCAGTTGAGTGCTCCCTTTGTGACGCTGGGTAATGGTGGCTGCACCTGCTACAATAGACATGAATCAATTCCACCTGCACCATATCAAGCTGTTTCCAATTATATGCACTAGATCAATAAGACCAAGATCACCCAGCATCACTTGGTTTGCTACCTCCTTTTTCATGCATGCACACTGAATTTCACAGCAAGTGTAATGGGTAATCTTATATTCATGGAAGGGACAAACACACTATTAAATCAGGGGGTATTAATGCTAATAAATCAAAATGTAGAGTAAATAACCCAAGAAAAGCATACATAAACTCTAATAAATTAGAGTTGTCATCTTACAAAAGACCTTCATAGAAATATTGGATTAGTAGCTACTCACTAATATGATGATGTGGGCAGCTTGCACAAAGCTTTTTAAATCTCTCTTAATATTCATAAAGTGTCTCTCCATGCAATTGTATAATGCGGCATATTTCTTTCCTGATATTAACGGCCCTAGATGCAGGAAAATATCTTTCTAGAAATATTCTTTTCACCTCATTCCATGTGGTGATAGTACCAAGAGCATAAATAATATAGCCAATCTTTGGTTGAGTCTCTTAATGAGAAAAGAAAAGCCCTGAGTTTTATTTGTTCCTCAGTTACTCCAAGAGGCTTCATGCTGGTGCATACCACATGGAATTCCTTCAAGTATTTATGCGGGTCTTCATCTGCAAGACCATGAAAATTAGGTAAGAGATGAATTAATCCAGATTTGAACTCAAAATTAACATTGTCATCAAGATTAGGAGAAATAATGCATAAGGGTTGCTGATGCAAATCTGGAGCTGCAAGCTCCTTCAGAGTGGGGTGCCTCGCTATGATTACTTCCTCCTTTTCTTGATCAATGTCCTCTTGAAGTTCTCTTCTGTGCTTGTATACAGATTTTTGAATATCTGGATTGAACTTTAAATCTTGAGAATTAAAAGAACGAGTCACATGCATAAATCAAAATAAAAACCATAACAAAGTAATAGACGCAATCCCTGGCAACAACGCCAATATTTGGTGCGTATACTGTCGCAGGTACACCTAAATTGATACCTTACCTCTCAACTAATCTGTAGTAGTGGGAGTAAGGGTCGATCCCACAAAGGCTGGTGTTACCTTATGTGATTTAGAAAAAGGGGGATTTGAGAATTGTAAATAGTAAAGCAAATAATAATGAATGCAATTAAAAGAGTAATTAATGAGAGAGGCGTTGGTTTCGGTCGATATCCACCATCAAGGGATTGCATTGATCACTGAAAAAATCATCAATCTTAAACCAAATATCTACCATTAGGATTCTATCCCTATTCCTCCTTAAGCCTAGTGAATTGATAACAATCGTACCAATTAAACCTTAATTAATAAGATATCCTTTAGCACATTGGTAAAGTTTAACCTATTAATTGCATGAAGAACCAGAGAAACTGATAGAGCTAGATAAATATAAGCACATCAGTTATATTTAATTTAGTTTATCATTCATCATATGGTTAATGATTTATAATCCAAAATCCTTAATCATATTTGCTTCATGAATAAAGTAATGAAAACTTTGCTTAAAACCTAATTCAGCAGTAGATTAAGACATAAAATCATATGAACAATCATTAAGAAAAGATAAGAGTAGATGAATAATCAACACTCGGTTAAAATTGAATTAATAAAACCAATTCCAAATCTCACAATGCATAACGATCCCTTGAGGTTTCAATCTTCCTTTACCAACTAAAAATAAATCAGCTGCATAAGGCCATAAGAAATCTAAACAAGAATTAAAGAAGGTAATTAAGAGCTTAAATTCCCTTTGATGCTTCCTTTCTTCCCTTTTTATAGATTGGCTTCTCCTCCTTGAAGTAAAATTGTTTATAGGTCAAAATCCAGCCCTTTAGGCTTCAACTAGAGTAAAAAAGACCTAAAAATTGCAATATTAGCATTCTGGTGTGGCGGCGAGCATAGCGGTGTGCTACTCGGGTGCCACGACGCTTTAGAATTCTAGTAGCGGGGTGTTGTGACACTTGGGTTCAGCGCCGTGGCGCTCTAGTTCTAGGTACTTAAGCACTGCGGCACTCCAGATCCGTCCTAACGCGGTGCTGTGGTGCTCCCTTGCGAGAGCCCTAGTGCCCAAAAACATCTGGAGTTTGTTGAAGTATCGAACATGAAATTTGTATTTTTATGTCTTATCTTTTCATAGTCGCTAGAATCACCTCCGTTAGAGTTAAAATGAGAGAGATATGTATTAATTAGTGACTGAAGGTTGAAAATCAGCATTTTTCCATATTTTCTCTCTATTTTGTTCTTCTTTTATTCTTTTTTATTCCTATAACATAAAACACAAAATTCAATTAAATTCTATTTATTTCTTACTCAAATTAAATAAAAATCAACTTAAAACATGCTAAAGACATGCTTATTTTATAGCATGTCACTAACCTAGCGTGTCTCAAAATATCATTTCAGAGTTCCTTATTTTGTTCTTATTTTGTTTTGTACTTGAATCCAATTTTTTCTTTACCACCAATACTTTTGCTACAGCATTTATAGGTCAAACTACTACAAGTGATTTTTGGTTACAATTTCTCGTGGAACGATACTCACTCATCACTGTATTACTTGGTTGCGATACGTGCACTTGTATGTTACATTGTTTAACTTGTACATATACATCACAGCAACAACAGCCAGCTTGACAGCATGGCCTAACTATGTTTTGGGCTGGCTCTGTTGGTTTTTCTTTTAACCTAGGCATGGCTGCGCTTTGGAACATTACTAGGTCGTAGTTGCTATTAGAATTCACCACTAGCATAAGGGATGGTCGTGTCCTAAGACACGGACTGCCCGTGTTCGTGGCTAGATTGTCCACTTCTTATGAAAGCCTAAGACACGGCCTGACCATGTTCGAGAATAAATTGTCCACTTCTTACGAAGACCTAAAGCACATCCATGTCTTAGGACATGGCATGCCCGTGCTTGATGTTAGAAAATTGCCTTTTCTTCAGTTTATGCCACTATTCAAAATTCCTCATAAGTTTTACCTTTTTCCACATCATTAGATATAACTTGAAAAATCATCCAAAAGCACATCTCAATAATGAAACTAAAGAAACTAAAAGATTAATGGCAAAACAAGTTCAAGAACAAAATCAAAACAATAAAAAAATGAAAGTTAAGAATAAATGTGGGCTACCTTCCACAAAGTGCTTGTTTAAGGTCGTGAGCTTGACTCTTTTGGCATGGTTTAAGCTTGAAGGGGGCTCTAAGAGAGTTTGGGTGACTCCCTTCTTGACTGGTTGTCCTATCACATAATACTTGAGGCGTTGCCTAATTGATTGTCCTATATCGTAATGCTTGAGGCATTGCCTGGTTGATTGTCTTGTATCATAATTCTTGAGGCATTGCTTATTAACCTTGAAGGAGCTAGTTACGTCACTCTATATTTTTATTGCTTCATACCTCAGTTTGGGTGGAAGTGGTTTAATTTTTACCATTGGAGTTTTAATTTCCTCTGCAATTCCTTCTTTTTGGTTGATGACCACTTCAAGTTTTTCTACCTTTACCTTTGAAAGGAAAATAGAACTCTCATGAAGCATCATTGCATATGCAATAGCTTTAACCTATTCATCACATGGCAAAGAACTCTCCACTGGGTATAGCTCAAATGGGTCAGTAGAACATAGAATCATAACATCATTAGTCATATTTTGTTTAGTCAAATCAATCATACAACAAGATTCATCTAAAGATGGGCATTTCATTGTATTTTCCAAGGTAAACTCAATTTTTTCATGTCCTACAGTCAAGGAAAGCTTTCCATTCTTTACTTTAATTATAGCACCAACTATAGCTAGGAAAGGCCTTCCAAGAATGATAAGAATTTGATTATATTTCTCCATATCTAGTATCACAAAATGTACATGTATAAAAAACTTACTAATTTTTAGAAGAACATCCTCCAAAATACCTACCAAATGCTTAACTGATCGATCCGCCAACTGTAGAGAAAGGGTGGTTAGCTTTAGATCACCCATTTATAACTTCTTGCATATAGATAGAGGCATAATACTCACACTTGCTCCAAGGTCACATAATACTCAATTGATGTTCATGTCTATAATGGAATGAGGGATAGAGAAGCTTCTGGGATCCTTAAGCTTTGGTGGTAGCTTATTTTGAATTAGTGCACTACATTCCTTTGTTAATGCCAATGTAGCATATTCCTCAAATTTTCTTTTATTTAAGAGGATCTCTTTCAGAAATTTCTCATAAGAGGGCATATAAGAAATAGCTTCTAAGAAAGGGATATTGATATGTCGCTTCTTCAGTATATCGAAGAATTTATGATATTTCTTTTCTAATTTTGCTTTGGCCAATCTCTAGGGAGAAGGAATTAGTGGCTTGTAAGGTTCAGGAGCTATATACTTAGGCTTATCTTCCCTCTTTTCCTCCCCCTTGGTTTCTTCCACTTTTTTATCTTCATATTCAACCTGGGTTTCTTTTTTTTTCCTCCATTCTTCCTTCTGGCTCATCCATCTGCTTACCAATCCTCAACATTATGGCTTTGCAATGCTCTATGGGTTTCTTAGTTTGGTCAGGAAGTTTTCCATATTTTCTATTTGATGAACTAGCTTGTTGTGAAATTTATGTCTCAAGCATTTTATTATATGTAGCTAGCAAATCAACTTTATAGGCTAAGTCTTTTATAGCCTCATTCATTGTATGGTTTTGAGCTCTGAGCTCTTTATTTTGTTTCAACTAAGTCATTATAAAATTTTCTATAAAAGCTATTAAATTAGAGTTTGGCTGGGGGGAGGATTAAAATGATTTTGATTCTGAAACTTAGGTGGCTGTCTGAAATTATTTTAAGGAAGCGGGTTGACATTAAATTTGAAAAATTGTGATGATTCCTTTAGCCTAGATTATTAGTATTGTGTTGTGTTTGTGTTTCACTAAATTACCGCAAGCGCACAACGTTGCTATAGCTAGTGCAGTGAGTACGGGTCGTATCCCACAGAGAACAATGTCAATTACTAGAATAATACGAAATATGCTATCTAAATCGATGTAATGGGATAGAAAGTTTGTCACAATTAAACTAACAAGTAATTCAATTAATAAAAGCCTAGAGTTAGGGTTCACCACACTTATAATATTCAACATCCAACTTGTACCTCTAATTGCAATTATCTCGGTTATTGGGGGATGGTTTAGCCTTAATTAACTAGCAACCTCTTTCAAGCCTTACTAATCGTACCTAGGTTAATCCAATTACCTACTCTTGTGGTTCTTAGTTCAACCTAAGTCCATTAAGTTCTATGCCAACCATGGAATACAATTAATCGGTTTTCTCGTGCCCACTAATTGATTCATTCCTAGAGAACCTTAAACTAATTTTGTGATTAAGATATCCCTAATTAACTATTAGGTTCTAGTATTAATCTTCACCTTTCAGTTCATCAATTAATATCCTAAGACGTCATAAAACGTTGGCCATACATTCATCAACTTATATAATCAGTGCATAATAGCTAATCCTAATTAAACATGGATAACACAATTAGGGTTCCAACAATTCAATTAGCACAATGTATCATCACATCATAAGTAGGTTTACGAAACCCTAGATCAAATCTACTCAAGCATGATAGAAAGATAAATCATAATCAAATTCATTAAATTAATCATCAATATTCAATACAAACCAAGAGAAAGAGTAGAAGTAGAGATGAGTGTAGAGATAGAAAGATAGAACCTAAATTGCTGAATGTAAAGAATAAGAGATACACACTTGAATCAATCTCAAATCTATTCTAAGAACATAAATTAAACATTAATCCTAGTAAAAACCTAATCTAATGGTGTTTCCTAAGCCTAAAAATAAGTAAAAGAAGGTTTGAATGCATCTGGATGTCCTTGGCTGCGTTTCCCCATCAATATATATCACTTTTGCTGTTCAAAACCCTAAAACATACGGTGTGTATGGACCCAAAGCACGGCCGTGTTCTAGGAAACAGCCTGGTCGTGCTTTGGGCTGGATTTTGGGAGTTTTATGCATCTTTCGCGCAGAGCATGGCCTGACCGTGTTAGGGGCTACCATGCTTTTTTTTTGCCAATTTTTGGTGTGCTGCCTCCTTGCTTCCTCCTTAGCATGTTCCAAATCCATATGGCACTTCTCATGGGTGTTTTCCCTTGCTTCTTGGCCTCTTTTGCTCCCCTACAAACGTAAAACAAACCAAAACAGTATCCAGAGCAAAGTATAACCAAAAGCAGAGAAATAACCACAAGTTTACTATTAATTAGGGGATAAAATATAACCAATAAACACTCAAATTTTCCCTTTATCATATTGTTGAAAGGATTGTTTCTCTAATTATTATTGACAAAGTTCATTTTCTCACAATCCTCAAGTATGTGATTCCCAAGCTAACAAACATTGGATATATAGCCAACACATCCACAAATCTTACAATTAGACGAGGAAGGTGGAGAATCAACAATACTGACATTCAACTTATCAAGCTTCTGGAATAATGCATCCATCATAGAAGATAGATGTTCAAAAGCATCAATTTCATATATACATGTCGGTTTCCTTAATGATTACCTTTCACTAGACCAAGATTAATGGTTTTGTGCCATATCTTCAATCAACTCATAAGCCTTATCAACTGTTTTGTTCATTAAGGCTCCTTTAGCTACAACATCTATAGATATACGAGTATTATAAATCAGCCTATTGTTGAAGGTATAGACCATTAACCATTTTTTCAATCAATAGTGTGGGCACAATATGAGAAGTTTCTTAAACCGTTCCTATACTTCATATAAATACAACTCATCTCTCTAGGCAAAGGTGGTAATTTGATTATGCGGATGAGTTGTCTTGCTTAGAGGGAAGTACTTGGCCAAGAATACATGTGACAATAGTTGCCAAGTAGTGGTCAAATTTGATGGAAGATAATGCAACCATGCTCTAGCTTTATGCCCTAAATAAAATGGAAACAACCTCAGGCAAATAGTATCTGATGAAACTTGTAACATCCTTAATTTCATTTCTTTTATTGATAAAAGTACATAAATATTTAATTAAGGAAATAAAATTTATTAGACAATATTTTAGATATCTAAGGAAATATAATCCTTAGATATTCTTCACCTTATGTATATGCAAAGAAAATGTTTCTAACATTAAGAGAACAAATAAAGAGGGAAAACCTAATAGGAAAGAAATTAGAAATAACATACTAAAGAGATGTAAAATTCTTGGATAAGGAAGATAAATTTTTAGAAACAAATAAATGTCTTAAAATTTCAAGAACATTGGATTAGGGTAATTTTTCCAAATTCAAGAACTAGAGTTACTAAGTTTAAAATCTTTACCCATACATTGGGCTTTTACCTATGGACACTTCAAATAGAGTTTTTTCACTTCACATAAGTTTCTAGCAAGCCCATTGGATAACCTAAACAAGAAATAAAACATAGACTTGGACTAGGATATAGTAATTGGACCAATAGCCCAAATTTTTTGAAAATGTGACCAAGCCCTCCAAGAAAAGTAGAATTTTATCCAAAGCAAAAAAAAAGGGTAGGAATAAGCCCATAATGGGTAGAAATAAGCCCAAATCCAAGAGGAAAAATAAAATAAAATAAACTAGATGATGATATAATAATAATAATAAAGATTAGTTTACATGGCATTAAGACAAAAATTTAGCAAGTGGTGTGATTCTACATTCATCATTTAGGCAAGTGGCATGATAATACAAGGCTTTAGCACAAAAACATCTATATCCTACACTCATAATTTTAGCAAGTGGTATGATAATACATGGCATTAGGACAAAACTTTCTTATCCCACACAAATAATATCAACCAAATAATGGAGATTCAAGGGCTAGAAATTTGCCACCTAAAAAGGCAAACCTATCATACTTGTTTAAGACAAAAGAAAATGGAAATGAATCCCTAAATCAAAGGGACCTTGTCCCTTATCTTAAGAACATATTATCATAATTTTTAAAATGTAAATCTCCTTTTCCTATGCATATCTTGACTAAGGAAGAGGAAGACAAGGAGATAAGTTGTTTGTTTTCCAAAAATTCAACAAAGTGTATCCTAATTGTGATAAGGTAGACCCATGATCATGAAAGGTGTATTATTTGGTGGTCTATATAAGCAAAACCAACCCCTACAACATTTTAATTTTGTCCAAGTGAGGAAGAGAGAGAAATAGAAGCAAGGTAGAGTGAGGAAATGAGAGAAAGAGAGGAGTAGAAAGGAAGGAAGAAGAAGGAGAAGTTTAGAAGGCTAAGTACTCAAGGTAAGTTACCTTAATCTCCACTTGAGTCCATTTTTCTTCTTCATCCTTGAGGTTCAAAAATTCACCCTCCTTCTCTTACCTAAGCTGCTAGAAAAGCTAAGGGAAGGAAGGAATCTTGCTACTTCTTTTAAGAGGAAAGAAGAAAACCAATTCACTAAGTAAGCTAGGGAGATTCTTAGGTAAGTTTAACAATATTTCTTTTTGAAGAAAACTTTTGAAACTTATAATATTTATATGAGATTTTGATCTTAGAACTTTGATGATTGGTCATGGATGTTGCTATATCATGTTACATATTGACCTTGCATGTGATGTATGTTTGAATACTTAGGTTGGTGTAGATAGTTCTGAATGGGTATGGCTGGTTGGTAGAATTTTAAGCTTGGGTGTTTTAATTTCTGGGAATTATCTGTAGGGAATTACAATAAATGGTTAACATAAGAATTAAAGATATATGTGTAACGGATTTTTATCCACTGGAATCATTCAATTTGGAGTCCATATGAGATAGATATGGTCCGATTGGTAGTCAAAGGTCAAAAAATGGTTCATCAGGGAAGAATATGTTAAGATAGCTTCTGCATTTTAATTTTTAGGAATTATCTGTATGGAATTAAAATAATTGGTTAACATAAGAATTATAGCTATATGTTGCACGGATTTTTAGCACTGGAATCATTCTTTTTGGAGTCCATATGAGGTAGATATGGTCCGATTAGTAGTCAAAGGTCAGAAAATGGTTCATCAGGGAAGAATATATTCAGATAGCTTCTGGATTTTAATTTCTGAGAATTATCTGTATGGAATTAAAATAAAATGTTAACATAAGAATTATAGATATGTGTTTCATGGATTTTTACCCACTCGAATCACTCAAGTTTGAGTCCATATGAGGTAGATATGTTTCGATTAGTAGGTAGAGGTTAGAACCTATCCGAGAAGAAATAACCTATACATTTAGGGAGTAATATCACCTTAATTTCTTACTATTTTGCTACAATGTTCAACATAATAGTTTTAGATAATTGTTTTATCTTGAAATTGACACCAAGATCACCTACATCGGAGTTCAAATGAGGGAGTTATGCTCTGATTAGTAAGAGAAGGTTAGATATGATGAAAACCTGCATCAAGAAAATAAAGAAATAAAATTAATATTTAAAAAAGAAGACGAATCTTATAAATGACTAGTATATGCCATAGCCATTGCCATTGTATGAACTTCTTACCGTCTTAAGTGTAAAATTCTGACATGGAAATATTTTATAAAGTGATATTTGAAATGATTATGTTCATAGCTTGATTACCAATGATTTATGGTAATAGTTATATTTTGATGAACATACTTGTTATTGAAAGCATATTTTTGGCTAACATTGTGAAAAGAAAAGAAATGAGCACGGTCACATGGCAATCCGTGTGGTGCACCAGTAGGGGACGCCCTACCAACGGTTATGATCATGTTAATGAGAAAAGAAAGAGAAAGTAGGCCATGTCAGACAAAGCGAGAAAAGCCCGTACCGGAGAGTAGAAGATACTCACCCTGACTGGGGTAGCTTGAAATGAGAATAAGTTAATGGCCATCATATGTTATTCTGAAAATAATTAATCCTGTCATACATATCATTATTGTATGATTCTTATGTGCATAGATATAATGCATTCATGTGACCAAAGATATTTTCTGTAGTCTATACAGCTGAACATGACATGATGAACTATATTGATGGTAAATTATGATTTATTGTTGAACTTATTGGGATTTAGTTCTCACTATATTTCCATATCATGTTCAGAAGAATAAATATGTAGATTTTCTCTATGACACTTATTATTTTTGTACGTTGGATCGAGGTGCCCTACCTTGGGCAACTTCCAATTATTTCAGATGTATCTGTCGTAGATGTGACTGAGATTCCGGTGGACGTGCCACCTGCACCAGTGTCCCCGGAAGTAGTCGACATAGATGATTAAAGCTAATATGTATCTTTGTACAAATGTTTGTAAAATAATGGTGTGTATGGAAACTCAGTATTGTATCATTGTTAATAATAATTATGCTTGGTTAAAGTGATTATTATTACGAGTTAAGTGGTTAGAATTAAAGTAGTAATAACTTCATAGAATTTTTACAAATATAAAAAAAAAATTTACATTTACATAAATGGAGTTGTTACAAAACTCCATTGAGCTTTAGTGTGTCACAATATTCCAAGAACACTGAGAGGTAAAGGTTTAGATCCTCAATAGAGGAACCTCTAAACCATTTGCTAAAGTGACAATTTCAGCTCAAAGTTGTTGGCCTCTACTACTAGCTTGATTATACTGAGGTTCAAGCCTTGAGTGTCCACGATGGTAAAGTCTTTCAAAGATTGATTATTATAGTCTGCCATTGTAGGTTGCTCTTGATCTTGATCATTTCTCCTTTTGTGCAATGTTCTTTCAATATAAAGATCAAAGTTAGCAAGACATTCATGGTTTCTTCGCATAAACGAATGACACATATACAAAAAAGAAACAAGAGATATAATTAGTAAAATAAAAAAATAAAAAAGAGAAGAAAAGTAAGAAGAGGATTCAATCTAGTTATTTGGCAAAATAAGCCAATATTGACACTAATTGATCCCCGAAAATGGCACTAAAAACTTGTTATTGTGTTTAAATATCGCAAGTGCACATCGTAGTTGTAGCTAGACCGACAAATACAGGTCATGTCCATCAGAGACTAATGTGTCAATTAGTAGTTTCTCACGAAATGAGCTATCTACATCAATGGAGTTTAAGAGAAATATTGAACAAGAAATTGTAAGTAATCAAATTAGATATATAATGGAATTCAATTATAAAAAGATCTAGGATTAATGTTCACCTCACTTATGATATTCAACAACCAAGATAATTATTGCCAATTGCAATTACTTGAGTGATAAGGGATGGTTTAGCCTAAGTTCATTACTAGCTTCTTTCAAGGTCTAATAATAGTACTTAAATTAATCAAATTGCCTACTTTCGCGGTTTAGATTAACTTAAAACCTTTAAGATTTATGCTAACCAATATGTTTAGTTCCTAAAGGATCATAACCTACTTTCATGATTAAAATACTCCAAATTAACTATTAGATTTTGACAATAACTTTTTCCTTTCAATTCATCAGTTATCTACCTAAGATAGAGACAAAATGGTGGCCAAACACTTAATCAAGCATATATCATGCATAATAGTTAGTTTAATTTCCCACAAATAATCACAAAGGAAATTGAATATCAGTATATCATAATTGGGTTTCCCCTAATCCTAGAATAAAATTTATGCAAACATAATTAAAATAGAAATCAAACTCAATTTCATTAAACAATTCATAGTTCTTTAGAATAAATTGTTCAAAAGAGAAATAAAGGTAGGGATAGAGAGATTAAATTGATTATGAAGTGATGGAGATGAATTGAACTAGATATAATCTTTAATCCAATGTAAAATCTAATCTAAGATACAAAGAAATAGACCCTAATGAAAACCTAACTCTAGAATGTTTATAATACAAAAAGAAACTCGAAATGTGACTCCCTTCACTTTTTGGCTGCACTAAAACATTAAAAATGGCAGTGATTTCTAGACCCAAAGCATGATCATCTCACAAAACGCGATCAAACTATACTTCAGGCTACTTTTAGGGCCATTACACAGGTTCAAGCGTATAACAATGTTAGGCTGTACTTGAGACTGTTTAGCCTTTTTTGGATATTCTGAAACTCATTCTTTGCGTGGTTCCTATTTGGTCTGCTCCTAGTCTAGAGAACTCTTCAAATATTATTTTTTGCCTTGTTTCTTAGGCTCTCTTGCTTGCCTACAAAAAGAAAACACAACCATACAATATCCAAAATAAAAAATAAAAAAGAACATAAACAGAGAAATAATTACAAGTCAACAACAAGTTAAGGGACAAAAGATAGCACATTAAGATACAATTTTCCTATCTATCAAATATTCCTTGCTTCTTGAGAATATTTGTCAACCTCTTCTCTTTTTAAGCACCCAATTTTTTTGAAATTATGGTAGGGGTTGTCTCTTTTATTTTAAAATATTTTAGATGATATAGGAAGGGTTTCAAATTTGAATCACGATGTTGTAGAATGGAAGAATGGAATTTTTTCATTTTGAAGAAATTAATTTGGGTTTCTAACTTGATTTCTATAGTTTTGGGTTTGCAAAATTTTCTTCAAAAGGTAAATTTAAGCCTAGCTCCTCTTCCTCTTCCTTGATAATCTTTTCAATATTCTAACTAGAGAATTTTTCCTATGCTAAATAATCATAAATGTTACTAGCATAAACAAGATTAACCTTATCCCCAAGATGTCCCATGGCATCATATTTATTAAACTCAATAAGTTGATTATCAACTTCTATAGTTAATGTGCCATTATGAACATTAATTTTAGTTTTGGATGTTTTTAAGAATGGTCTACTTATCAAAATAGGGGTATTGTAATCCTCCTTTTCCATGTTAAGGATATAAAAATTAATTGGAAAAATCAATTCATTCCCTCTTACCAAAACATCCTTAACAACATCTTCAAGGTAGATGCTTCATTTTTCAGCTAGTTAGATTATCACATCAGTCTTTTTTAGCGTCCAATTTTCAAATATTCATATATAGAATATAGGATTACATTAATGGATGCCCCTAAATATAGCATGGCTTTTTCAAATCTTGTCTTATAGTGCAAAGGACAGCAAACTACCAAGGTCCTTGCATTTTTTAGGGAGTTTTCTCTAAATAGGAGCTGGCACATTCTTTTATACTTCGAGCTTCTTACTTCCCTTAACTTTTTTTTTCCTCTTAATCTTGGTCAATTCTCTTAAAAATTAAGTATATCTAGGCACTTACTAATAGCATCTCACAAAGGAATATTTAATTTGCACTTCCTAAAGCTCTTATACAAATAAAAATTACTTTCAATCTTTCTTTCCTTTGCAAAAACTTTAGGAAAAGGTAGTTTGGGCTTATATTAAGAAAGAAGGAGAAAATTACTTTTAGGAGTTTCCTCCTTATAAGGGATGTCTTTTGTCTTTTCATCTAGGCTATTTTTCTTTTCTTCTCTAAGCTCAAGTATGAGCTTAGGGCTCTCAATTACCTTACTACTCCTTAAATTAACGACATTAACATTTTCTTTAGGATTCACCACTGTTTATGAGAATAACTCACCTACATTTTGGGCTTTTAACTAACTAATTGCAGCTGCCATTAGCCTCACTTGGTTTTCCAAATTTTGTATTCTAGTTCTTATCTCTCACTTGAATTTTATACCACTATTAGCAAGAGACTTAAACTTATCTTCTAAAGATATACCTGAGTTAGAGTTATGAACCTGGGTTAGAGTTATGAGCTGATGGCTTCTTAGGATAGTAAGGATGCTAGTTTTATTGGTAATTAAGGCAAATTTAATCTTTTGTTGGATTCCTATAATTGAAGTTAGGATGATCCCTTTACACTGGATTATATGTGGTGAAGTAGGGGTCATATTTCCTCTATGGTGGTCTAAGAAAGTATATTGCATTTACTTGTTTTGGGAATAACTTTTGAAGAGTTGGGCATATATTAGTGCGGTGCCCAACTATTTCACGTATGCCACATTCCTTTACTGTCTAAATACTATGACTTGCATCCAATTACTGA
This sequence comes from Gleditsia sinensis, assembly GCA_037074535.1. Lineage (NCBI taxonomy): Eukaryota > Viridiplantae > Streptophyta > Magnoliopsida > Fabales > Fabaceae > Gleditsia > Gleditsia sinensis. Next base: position 47,160,363 of record CM073464.1, read on the forward strand.
ATAAGAGAGGTTTGGGTAGATAATTATTTTTCACTAGGAGACATACCTACCTCATTGGCATGCCTCAATGCCTTTACCATCCGAATATTATGACTTGCATTTGATTGTTGAATAAGAAAGGTTAGGGTAGATAATTGTTTTCCATTGGAAGACATACCTATCTCATTGGCATGCCTAAATGAAGGATCATGCCTAGTGAAAAATTGTTGTGAGTTGGCTGCCATATTGTCTATCAATATCTTGGCTACATTTGGAGTCTTTTTAACCAAGACCCATCTACTTGCTAAATTTAACATGCTTCTATCGGTGGCGAGAAGGCTTTCCTAAAAGTATTGAATAAGTAGTCGCTTATTTATCTTATGTTGGGGGAAACTTGCACCTAATATTTATAATGCACCCAGTATTCATTTAGTGAATTTCCATTATGTTTTCTTGCCCTACATATTTCTTCTTTTAAATTGGCTACTTTTAAAGCTAGAAAATATTTTTCCAAGAAAAGTGCTTCATCTGATTCCAGGTGATAGATAACAAAGCCAATCCTTAGCCGTATCCTTTAAGGAAAACGAAAATTCTCTAAGCTTTATTTGCTTCTCCGTCACCCTAGTGAGTTTCATGCTTATACAAATAACATTGAACTCTTTTAGATGCTTTTGGGGAACAACAATAAGACCATGGAAGGATGGTAAGAGATGAATCAAATCGAATTTAAATTCAAAACTTATCGTAGCATCTAATTTAGGAATGTTTATACAAAAGTGCTGCTAATTTAGATTTGAAGTAGCAAGCTACTTTAATGTCAGGTATCTCACCATGTTATCATCTACTTCTAACTAAAGATTTCTCACTGCTTCTCTTTTTTCTCTATTTAGGGCCTGTTCTATCTCTAGATCAATTTATAACTCAACTAGATTAGATCAATGGGTTGTAGTCATAATCAACCAAATTAATAAATAAAAATTCACAAAGGTAATTGAAACTGACGCATTCCCCGATAATGGCACCAAAATTTAGCGTATTTATATTGTGGTGTGTAACAATTCCATTGTTTTTACATATATACACACACACACACACACACACACATATATATATATATATATATATATATATATATATATATATATATATATATATATATATATATATATTTAAAATCCCATGAAGTCATTACCTTTATTTAACTCATAATAACATTCAATTAATTTAACTAAGCATAATTAAGGTTTACACATCATTAATTAACAACAGCCGTACACAAATTAAACACACATATATCTACATCTTATTCATCCATATTGACTAGCTCTGGGGATACGGGTGCGGGTGGTTGCACCTTTATTGAGATCTTAGTCAACTCGACCACAAACACCTTATTAGTTTCTGGAATCTGCCCAACAGAGAGTAACTCGATCCAACGTACACTAAGAGCCAGAGCCAAAGAAATGCAGGCCTATTTTGTGCATTCCCATATCTAAAATTGGGATGATCCTTCCATCCAGGATTATATGTATTAGCATAAGGATCATACCTCTTTGGTTGGCCAGGAAAACCTCCTACAGCATTCGCTTGTTCTGTGGATTCCTTTTGAAGTGTAGGACACATGTCAGTTGGGTGCCCTGTGGCTGAACATATTCCACATACTTTAACTTGCTGTAGTATACCTATAGCCATTTGGCGCACAAGAGAAGTAAGTTCAGATATTTGATTCTAAAGAGAAGTAGTACTTACCTTATGGGCATGCCTAATAGGAGGATCATGCCTAATGCCAAATTCTTGGGAATTGGCAGCCATATTTTATATCAGGACTCTGGCTACTTCAGGAGTCTTGTCTACTAGTGCTCCTCCACTAGCTGTATCTATCATGCTCCTGTCTTCCTGTAAAAGACCTTCATAGAAATATTAGATTAGTAGCTGCTCACTAATCTGATGATGTGGGTAGCTTGCACAAATTTTTTTAAACCTCTCCCAATATTCATAAAGTGTCTCTCCATGCAATTGCCTAATGCCGCATATTTCTTTCCTGATAGTAGCGGCTCTAGATGCAGGAAAATAACATTCTAAAAACATTCTCTTCATCTCATTCCAAGTAGTGATAGTACCAGAGGGCAAATAATATAACCAATCTTTGGCTAAATCTCTTAATGAAAAAGGAAAAGCCCTGAGTTTTATTTTTTCCTCAGTTACTCCAGGGGGCTTCATACTGGTACATACCACATGAAATTCCTTCAAATGTTTATGCGGGTCTTCACCTACAAGACCATGAAAATTAGGTAAGGGATGAATTAATCCAGATTTCAACTCAAAATTAACATTGTCATCAAGATTAGGAAAAATAATGCATAAGGATTGCTGATGCAAATCTGGAGCTACAAGCTCCTTCAGAGTGGGGTGCCTCGCCATGGTTACTTCCTCCATTTCTTGATCAATGTCCTCTTGAAGTTCTCTTCTGTGCCTATATACAGATTTTTCAATGTCTAGATTGAACTATAAATCTTGAGAATTAGAAGAACGAGTCACAAGCATAAATTAAAATAAAAACCACAAAAAGTAATAGATGCAGTCCCCAGCAACAGTGCCAAAATTTGGTGCGTACTGTTGCAGGTACACCGAAATTGATACCTTACCTCAAAACTAACCTGTAGTAGTGAGAGTAAGGGTCGATCTCACAGAGACTAGTATTACCTTATGTGATTAGAAAAAGGGGGGATTGATAATCGAAAATTAAGTTAAGTAAAGTAAACAATGATGAAAATAATTAAGAGAGTAATTAATGAGAAAGGCGTTGGTTTCGGTTGATATCCACCGTCAAGGGATTGCATTGATCATTGACAACATAATCAATCTATAATTGAATATCTATCATTGGGTTTCTTGTAACATCCCTAATTTCATTTCTTTTATTGATAAAAGTACATAAATATTTAATTAAGGAAATAAAATTTATTAGACAATATTTTAGATATCTAAGGAAATATAATCCTTAGAAATTCTTCAACTTATGTATATACATAGAAAATGTTTCTAACATTAAGGGAATAAATAAAGAGGGAAAACCTAATAGGAAAAAAAAATTAGAAATAACATAGATGCAAAATTCTTGGAGAAGGAAGGTAAATTTTTAGAAACAAGTAAAGGTCTTAAAATTTCAAAAAAAACATTGGATTAGGGTAATTTTTCCTAATTCAAGAACTAGAGTTACTAAGTTTAAAATCTTTACCCATACATTGGGCTTTTACCTATGGACACTTCATATAGAGTTTTTCCACTTCACATAAGTTTCTAGCAAGCCCATTGGATAACCTAAGCAAGAAATAAAACATAGACTTGGACTAGGATATAGTAATTGGACCGATAGCCCAAAAATTATAAAAATGTGATCAAGCCCTCCAAGAAAGGTAGAATTTTATCCAAAGCAAACAAAATGGGTAGGAATAAGCCCAAATCCAAGAGGAAAAATAAAATAAAATAAATTAGGTGATGATATAATAATGTAATAATAATAAAGATTAGGTTACATGGCATTAAGACAAAAATTTAGCAAGTGGTGTGATTCTACATTCATAATTTTGGCAAGTGGCATGATAATACAAGGCTTTAGCACAAAAACATCTATATCCTACACTCATAATTTTAGCAAGTGGTATGATAATACATGGCATTAGGACAAAACATTCCTATCCCACACAAATAATATCAACCAAATAATGGAGATTCAAGGGCTAAAAATTTGCCACCTAAAAAGGCAAACCTATCCTACTTGTTTAAGACAAAAGAAAATGGAAATGAATCCCTAAATCAAAGGGACCTTGTCCCTTATCTTAAGAACATATCATCATAATTTTCAATATACAAATCTCCTTTTCCTATGCATATCTTGACTAAGGAAGAGGAAGACAAGAACATAAGTTGTTTGTTTTCCAAAAATTCAACAAAGTGTATCCCAATTGTGATGTGGTAGACCCATGATCATGAAAGGTGTATTATTTGGTGGTCTATTTAAGCAAAATCGACCCCTACAACATTTTAATTTTGTCCAAGTGAGGAAGAGAGAGAAATAGAAGAAAGGTAGAGTGAGGAAAGGAGAGAAAGAGAGGAGAAGAAAGGAAGGAAGAAGAAGGAGAAGTTTAGAAGGCTAAGTACTCAAGGTAAGTTACCTTAATCTCCACTTGAATCCATTTTTCTTCTTCATCCTTGAGGTTCAAAAACTCACCCTCCTTCTCTTACCTATGTTGTTAGAAAAGCTAAGGGAAGGGAGGAATATTGCTACTTCTTTCAAGAGGAAACAAGAAAACCAATTCACTAAGTGAGCTAGGGAGATTCTTAGGTAAGTTTAACAATATTTCTTTTTAAAGAAATTTTTTGAAACTTATAATATTTATATGAGATTTTGATCTTAGAACTTTGATGATTGGTCATGGATGTTGCTATATCATGTTACATATTGATCTTGCATGTGATGTATGTTTGAATACTTAGATTGGTATAAAAAGTTCTGCATAGGTATGGCTATGGGTGGCAAAATTTTAAGCTTCTGTGTTTTAATTTATGGAAATTATCTGTAGGGAATTAAAATAAATAGTTAACATAAGAATTAAAGATATATGTGTAATGGATTTTTAGCCACTGGAATCATTCAATTTGGAGTCCATATGAGGTAGATATGGTTCGATTAGTAATCAAAGGTCAGAAAATGGTTTATCAGGGAAGAATATGTTAGGATAGCTTCTGTGTTTTAATTTCTAGGAATTATCTGTAAGGAATTAAAATAAATGGTTAACATAAGAATTACAGATATATGTGTCATGGATTTTTAACCACAGGAATCATTCAATTTGGAGTCCATATGAGGTAGATATGGTTCGTTTAGTAAGCAAAGGTCAGAAAATGGTTAATCAGGGAAGAATATGTTAGGATAGCTTCTGTGTTTTAATTTTTGAGAATTATCTGTAGGGAATTAAAATAAATGGTTAACATAAGAATTAAAGATATATGTGTCATGGATTTGTAACCACTGGAATCATTCTTTTTGGAGTCCATATGAGGTAGATATGGTCCGATTAGTAAGAAAAGGTCAGAAAATGGTTAATCAGGGTAGAATATGTTAGGATAGCTTCTGTGTTTTAATTTCTGGGAACATTCTGTAGGGAATTAAAATAAATGGTTAGCATAAAAATTATTTCTATATGTGTCACGGATATGTTTCCACTGGAATAACTTAATTTGGAATTCATATGAGGGTGATATAGATAGATTTGTAGGTAAAGGTCAGAACCTATCTGAGAGGAAATAACCTGTACGTTGAGGGAGTAATATCACCTTGATCTCTTAATATTTCGCTAAACTGTTCAACATAATAGTTTTAGATAATTGTTTTATCTTGAAATTGACAACAATATCACCAACATCGGAGTTCAATTGAGGGAGTTATGTTCTAATTAGTAAGAGAAGGTTAGATATGATGAAAACCTGCATCAAGAAAATAAAGAAATAAAATTAATATTTAAAAAAGAAGACGAATCTTATAAATGAAAATAATAAATGACTAGTATATGCCATAGCCATTGCCATTGTATGAACTTCTTACCATCTTAAGTGTGAAATTCTGACATGGAAATATTTTATAAAGTGATATTTGAAATGGTTTTGTTCATGGCATGATTACCAATTATTTATGGTAATAGTTATATTTTGATGAACATTCTTGTTATTGAAAACATATTTTTTGCTATCATTGTGAAAAGAAAAGAAATGAGCACGGTCACATGGAAATCCGTGTGGTGCACCAATAGGGGATGCCCTACCAACGGTTATGATTATGATTATGAGAAAAGAAAGAGAAAGTGTGCCATGTCGGACGGAGCGAGAAAAGTTCGTACCGGAGAGTAGAGGATACTCACCCTGATCGGGGTAGCTTGAAATGAGAATAAGTTGATGGCCATCATATGATATTCTGGAAATAGTTAATCCTGTCATACATATCATTATTGTATGATTCTTATGTTCATAGATATAATGCATTCATGTGACCAAAGATATTTTCTGTAGTTTATACAGCTGAACATGACATGATGAACTATATTGATGGTAAATTATGATTTATTGTTGAACCTACTGGGATTTAATTCTCACTATATTTCCATATCATGTTCAGAAGAATAATTATGCAGATTTTCTCCATGACACTTATTGTTTTCGTACGTTGGATCGAGGTGCCCTACCTTGGGCAACTACCAGTTATATCAGATATATCTGTAATAGATGTAACTGAGATTCCGGTGGAGGTGCCGCCACCCGCACCAGTGTCCCCGGAAGTAGTCGACGTAGATGATTAAAGCTAATATGTATCTTTGTACAAATGTTTGTAAAATAATGGTGTATATTTTGTAAAATAATGGTGTGTATGGAAACTCAGTATTGTATCACTGTTAATAACAATTATGCTTGGTTAAATTGATTATTATTACGAGTTAAGTGGTTAGAATTAAAGTAGTAATAACTTCATGGAATTTTACAAATATAAATTTTTTTTTACATTTACATAAATGGAGTTGTTACATTTCTAACTCTGTTCCTCCTGAAGTCTAGTAAATTAATGACAATTGCACCAATTAAACCTTAATTAACAAGCAATCCTTTAGCACATCGGTAAAGCATAACTTATTAACCGCATTAAAAACTAGAGAAACTAATAGAGCTAAACAAATGTAAATATATCGACTATATCTAATTTAGTTAATTATTCATCATAGGTTCAATGATTCATAATCTAAAATCCTCAAACCTATTTTCCTCATGAATCACAGAATTGAAGACTTTATCCAAAACATAATTCAACGGTAGATTAAGATAGATAATATACTAGTAGGCCTCCCAAGCAATCATAGATGATATTTTAATCTACTCTAAGAGTGAGGAAGAACACAACCAACATCTCCGATTAGTACTTCAGGTTTTAAAGGAAAAGAAAATTTTCGCTAAGTTGGAAAAATGTGAATTTTGGCTAGAAGAAGTGAAGTTTTTGGGTCACGTAATTTCTAAAGATGGTGTCTCGGTGGATCCCAGTAAAACTGAAGCAGTGCTGAAATGGGAAAGACAAAAAACTGTGACTGAAATTAGAAGTTTCTTAGGTTTAGCAAGATATTACAGAAGGTTTATACAGGGATTCTCCCAAATAGCTTTGCCTTTGACTTGATTGACCAGAAAAGAAAGTCTCTTTAATTGGACTGAAGAATGCGAGAATAGTTTCCAAGAGTTTAAAGTCAAATTGACTTCTCCACCTGTTCTAGTTGTTTCTAACCCTTCTGAATGTTTTGTAGTCTATACAGATGCTTCCAAGAAAGGTTTAGGTTGTGTTTTGATGCAAGAAAGTAGGGTAGTTTCTTATGCGTCTTGACAATTGAGACCGAATGAGGAGAACTATCCTACTCATGATTTAGAGTTGGCTACAATGGGTTTTTTCCCTGAAGATGTGGAGACATTACTTGTATGGAGCTGTATTTGAAATATACAGTGACCACAAGAGTTTAAAGTATCTCTTTCACCAAAAAGAATTGAATATGAGGCAAAGAAGGTGGATGGAATTCATTAATGATTACAAATTTGAATTAAAGTATCACCCAGGGAAGGCAAATGTAGCAGCTGATGAGTTGAGCCGGAAGTCGTTGCATTTAAGTCAAATACTGATAAAAGAAATAGAGCTAATTGAGGAATTCAGAAATTTGAAATTATCAATTATGACTGTCCCTGGTAGTTTGATTGTTAGTGAATTAAGAATTGAAAGTGACTTGAAGACTTAGATTAAAGAAGCGCAGACACATGATCAATTTTTACAAGATCGAAGAGATCAGCCTGACTTTGCAATGTCAGAGGATATAATTGTTATGTACCGGGGCAAAACATGTATACCACAAGGAGAGAATTTAAAGGCTAAGATTCTGGAAGAAGCTCATCAAAGTAAGTATACAATCCATCTAGGATCTACAAAAATGTATCAAGATTTGAAAAGATTATACTGGTGGCCAGAAATGAAGAGAGACATTGCTGAATATGTGTCTAAGTGTCTAGTTTGTCAAAAGGGGAAGATAAAACATCAAAAACCTTCTGGGATGTTACAACCTTTAGAAATCCCTGAGTTGAAGTGTTATAGTATATCTACGGATTTTATTGTCAGATTACCTAAGACTCAGACAGGTTATGATGTGATATGGGTAATAGTTGATAGGCTGACGAAATCTGCACATTTTCTACCCATTAAGAAAAACTACTCATTGAATAAGTTGGCTCAGTTGTATATGAAGGAAATTGTACGGTTGCATGGAATTCCTAATAGTATCATTTCAGATCAAGATCCTCGATTTACTTCCAGATTTTGGAGAGTACTACAAGAAGCTTTTGGTACTCGTTTGTGTTTTAGTACTGCATATCATCCTCAAACAGACGGTCAAACGGAGAGAACTATATAGACTCTAGAGGATATGCTAAGAGTGTGCATGCTAGAGCAAGGAAAAGGATGGGATGAATATCTACCATTGGCTGAGTTTGCGTATAATAACAGTTATCATTCTAGTATCGGAATGGCACCATATGAAGCTTTGTATGGTAGGAGATGTAAATAGCCATTATGTTGGAATGAAGTGGGGGAGAAAAGGTTATTGGGGCCCGAGTTAGTGCAACATACTTCTGAGTAAATATAGATAATTCGAGATAAAATGTGAATAGCTCAGAGTCGATAAAAAAGCTATTTCGATAGGAAAAGCAGACTGATACAATTCCAAGAAGGTGAGCATGTTTTCTTGAAAATTTCTCCTACTACTGGAATTGGCCGAGCAATGAAAATTAAGAAATTGAGTCCGAGATATTTAGGACCTTATCAAATTTTGAAAAGGATAGGGTCATCGGCGTATCAGATTGCACTTCCTCTGTATTTATCAAATCTGCATGATGTGTTCCATGTTTCTTAACTTCGAAAGTATCTACCAGATCCGTCGCACATAATTCAAGAAGAAATAATAGCTATAGATGAGAATCTAACCTACCGACCGAGGCCGATAGTAATTCTGGATAAAGAAGTGAAACAGTTGAGAAATAAAACCATTCCATTGGTGAAGGTAGGTTGGGAGAGTTTAACAATGGAAGAAGCCACATGGGAAAGGGAAGATGACACGAGACAGAAGTATCCACAACTGTTTGAAGACAGGTAAACCTTGAATTTTAAGGATAAAATTCTTTTTGGGGGGGGGGGAAGAACTGTAACATCCCCGATTTTTTTTTCTTATTTTACTAATTGAAATTTATTTCTTTTAGAGAGGAGAACGGATTTTGGATCTCATGGGAGGATTAAATTATTTTTACTTAAGTCAAATAAAATAGTAGAAATGGTTAAAATAGCATTTAATGTATGTGAGGGGAGGGAGTGATAAAAAATAAAATAAAATAAAATAATAGGAAGATAAGAAGGAGAAGGGGAGGGAATGACGGAGGGAAAGAGAAGAAAAAGAAAAGGAGAAAAAGAAAGGGAAAGAAGAAGAAGAGAAAGAAGAAGAAGAGAAAGAGGAAGAAGAGAAAGAGGAAGAAGAAGAAGAGAAAGAGGAAGAAGAAGGAGAAGGAAGAGTAAAGAGAATTCAAGGAATTAAGCACCGAGTTTAAAGGAATTTGAGGTAGGTTTAACATCTAATAAATTTTTGTACAAAATTATATATACATTTTTAGATTTGTTTAGATGTGATTTTGTATAACATGTGGTCTGGATATTTATATGAAATTCTGTTTTGGATGTTTGGACATGTATATGGGTGCATGGGATTATATAAAAGAAAATCAAAGGAGATGATAAATTAATCTGAATTTCAGAATAATTGGGGAAGTTTCGGTTTTTGGAAATTTAGGAAAATGTGGTAAGGATTTTAAAGAAATGTTCAAAATATGAATTGTAGATATATATCGCACGGATCTATAGGCTTTAGAAGTACTTAATTTGGAGTTCATATGAGGGAGATATGGTTGATTAATTTAGCAGAGGTCGAAATTCAGGATAGTAAAAATAAGTGTTTTTATTTTAATTTTCTGGGAATAATCCTTAGCGAATTTGAAGAAAATATAAACAAAATTTTTTTCGATAATTGTCTTAGTTTCCTATAGGATTTGAAATCACCTCAATCAGAGTTCGTATGAGAGAGATATGATGGAATAAGTGAAGAAAGGTCACAGAACACGGCCAGGTCGTGTTCTGTGTTGCTTCAACACGGGTAGGCCGTGTTCAGGGCTGTTTTTAAGCATGTTTGAAGTATTTTTCAAGCATGGCCGTGTCTTGAACACGGCCAGGCCGTGTTGGGTTCTGGATTATCATACTTTTCACTATTTTATGTGTAAAAATAATCTTGTTTGTTGTAATATTTTTAAGAAACATATATTCAAGAAAAATACGTTTAAAATGATGATTTTGGTATCAAAAATTACTCTTTATCTTTATTTAATTTAAAATGAATTATATTGAATATTGGTATGTGATGAATGATTATTAATCATTTGGTAGAAAAATGATTCATCATATTATGAAAGTAATTAAATGGCAAGCGTAAAGCTCATGACAAGTTACTTGATAGTTATGTATTGTATTTGATGAATATGAATTTATATATATACATTTATATGTATGGATGAATATCGACGAGTTGTATGGGTTGAGACGGTACCAAGTAGGGGACGCACTATTAGCCTAAGTGAGCCAAGGGAGGGCCGCTCCAACCGGGTGACAGTGGTAATGTGAGGGGGCAGGAGGGTGTTGTACTCACATTCCCTGATCATTTATTGTGACTGTAGTCGATCAATCACTATGCATATAGCAAATGAGTAAATTAAAAGCCATGATATGGCTGAGCATTAAAAAAAATGGATTTTTAGTGCATGTATAATATGATAATTATGCATAAACAAAAATTATGATTTTATCTCAAAATCTTGATATTTCTCTATAGCTTATACAGCTGAACATAACTCTTGTTTTTTTCATCATATTTTATTTATGTTAAGTCTACTGGGAACCTTTGTTCTCACTATTATTGTGGTGTTATGTTCAGATAAAAAGAAATGAGATGCAACACAAAATGACGTTACTGATGGAGATCTAGATGTCAGCACCACCTCCTCACCCTTTGTATTTCAAGGGTGAAGTGCTGTATAAAGACTCTTAATTATGTACTGAAATGTTGTATTGTATAAATATAATATGTGTGAGGTTTGTAATATATATATATATATATATATATATATATATATATATATATATTGTGTTTATACATATGGCGTATTTAACATGCGTATCGAAAAAAAAAACTGGACGTTACAACTAGCACCTGAGTATGAATCCTCCACCTCCTCCTCTAGACAACCAGTGAGTAAGTAAGTTACTTCTTCCTTTGCCTACACTTTCATTGTTACTGACATTGAGGACAATGTCAAATTTAAGCATGGGGGAGTAGACTTTAGGCTTTCGGTTTCACTGGTTGAATTTTTGGTCTTGCATGTATATACTATATATATTGCATCTCTCATTTCATTGCATAATCACATAGTTTGTTGTTCTACAGATAGATTAATGTAATAAAGGGTAATTTTAACTCATGAACATGTGATGCAAAAAAAGAATATGAAATATGTAGTTATCATTTTAGTCTATTTCTTCTTGTATTGAACCTCTAATTTTTTTTGAAAAATATCTCTCTTATTGAACTGTGAATTGTATGCTATTATTGATTTTAACACTGAGAGTGTGAAGCTAGGAAGAGGTGAAAAATGAGGGAATGTAGATCCCAAAAAGTTTTCACTCTGAGTACCCCTTCAAGGCACCAAAAAGGCTTTAGTATGAGTACCTAGTTTCCTTTACCCTAGTGAGATGGAGCATAAAATGCACTCATTGTATATTTCTATAAAAAAAATGAATGAAATAAAGAAAAGAAAAAAAATGATGAGAAGTAAAAGAATTTGAGTGAGAAAAATAGAAATAAGGGTAAGGCGACATATGGAGATCTAAAGGATGAGTTGACCTACTTAAGTGTTTATAAATCAATTTGATGTATACAACCAATGGTAACAATAGAAGTAGATGTATAATAAGAGAATTTGGGTTTAGTTTTAGAAGAATGGAGACTAATTGATAAATGTCTATTCATATATCTATTGTGTTCATATTGATTGAGTGAAGAATTACCTGTATTGTATTTTTCTAACATATGGAATCTGAATGCTTACAACTCCTTCCTGTTGATATGTCATGTTATTTTCTTGAGGACAAGCAAATAGTTTAAGCATGGTAGAGTTGATAAAGGAGAAAATTGAGTGTTTAATGGTTATATTTTATTCCCTAATTAGTAGTAAACTTGTGATTATTTTTCTGCTTTTGGTTATGCTTTTCTCTGGATACTACTTTGGTTTGTTTTATGTTTTAGGTGAGTAAAAGAGGCCAAGAAGCAAGGGAAAACACTCATGTGAGGAGCCATATGGACTTGGAACATGCTGAAGAGGAAGCAAGGAGGCAACCCAAAAGAAATTGGCAAGAAACGAGCTTGGCAGCCTCAAACACGGCCAGGTCGTGCTTGGTGTTGCATTTAACATGGCCAAGCCGTGCTCTGTTCAAAGAATGTGGTTTTTCCCAGATTTCTTACATGAAGCACGGTCGTGCTTCGTGTCTTTACAGTTCGCATTTTTTTATGGTTTTCAGCAGCCAAAGTTATATATATTCATGGGGAAATGCAGCCAGGACTATCCAGACACATACAGACTTACTTTTACTCAGTTTTAAGCTTAAGAAACACCATTAGATTAGGTTTAGAGTAGGATTAGTGATTACTTTATGCATCTAGAGTAGAATTTACATTGATTGAAGTTTGTATTCAGTATATTCTGCAACCAAGTTTTATCTTTCCATCTTTACTTCTACTTCTACTTCTATTCTTTCTCTTTGATTGTATTGAACTCTTATGAGTCATTCAATGAATTGGATTATGATTTATATTTCCATTATGCGTGAGTAGATATTAATCTAGGGTTTCGGTGAACCCACTTTATGATGCGATGATACATTGTTCTTATTGAATGTTAGAACCCTAATTGTATTATCCATGGTTAATTAGGATTAGCTATTATGCATATGTTTAAGAGTATATAATGCCTGATCACCAATCTATCATGTCTTAGGCTATTAACCGATGAACTGAAAGGTGAAAGTTAATACTAGAAATTAATAGTTAATTAGGGATATCTTAATCACGAAAGTAGTTTAAGAGCATCTCCAATGGGGGTTGGTTAAATCACAAAGCCAAGCAAGCAATGCATCTTATCATTTTGCAACTGCTGAAGTGCTCCACCATGGAGCTACTGTTGCTTCAGCAAGTAATGTTGGCTAAACTGAAATTCAGGAACAAAAATAATAAAAAATATGTTGGCTCCATTTCCATCCTCCATCGACCGATATGTTATTGGTTTCCCTTCCTATCTTCTGCATCAATCCACAGACCGTGAAATGGAAAGCAGTAATCAACGAGAAATTAGAAATCAACAGAAGCCATGGGAGAACGAACAAGAAGTATATGGAATCAATAGAAGCCTGAACTGAAAAGAAGAACTCAACCAAAAATCAAAAACAAAAATAACCAAAAATCAAAAATAGAAATCAACAAGGAAACCAGAAACTAGGAGAATAAAGAGGAAACACAAATTAGGGAAATAATGTGAAATCAAAAAATAAAGAGGAAATCTAGAAATCACAATCAAAACACACAATCAAAACACACAATCAAAAATCCAAAAATCTAGAAATCATAACAAAAAACTAGAACTCCAAAAATTAAATCAAATCGATTTCCTTCAATGCGAAGACAGATTCAGATCTTAAAGCCATAGGAGAACAGCCTTCGAATACCAGGGGAAGAGACCTCGTTAGTTGTTTCCTCGGGAAAATCTGGGGGAAACCAAGGGTTCACATCTTTAGGGAAATCCAGGCAGACCAGTGGTTCACAGACTTGGGGAAAATTGGGAAACCAGGGGTTCAAAGGGGGAAATCCAGGGGAAACTAATGGAAATTGAAAGCCAGAAAGAAAAATACATGGACCAAAAGCCAAAACTCGAAAGCTTAGAACCCCATGAAAGGAAACTGAAAGCCAGGGACCCCATGGAAAGAAATCGAAAGCCAGGGAAAGCCAAGGAGGAAAACCAAAAGCCAGAGAAGAACCTTAAACGTTCCAGAATGCATGGGAGAGCCAAGGACCCAGAAGGAAACTGAAAGCCAACAAAAGCCAGGGAGGGAAACCAAAAGCCAAAGAAGAACCTTGAAGGTTCTAGAATGCAAGGGAGAGCCAGGTAAATTGATTAGGCTCGGGGAGAAAAAAATGAAGGTTCTCAAATGATCCAGAAATCGAGTGGCTCGGGGAAATAGGAAATCCAGAGTCTTCATTCCAGAATATGGTGCGTACTGTCGCATGTACACCCAAATTGATACCTTACCTCAAAACTAACCTGTAGTAGTGGGAGTAAGGGTCGATCCCACAGAGACTGGTATTACCTTATGTGATTAGAAAAAGGGGGGATTGATAATTGCAAATTAAGTAAAGTAAACAATAATGAAAATAATTAAGAGAGTAATTAATGAGAAAGGCGTTGGTTTCGGTTGATATCTACCGTCAAGGGATTGCATTGATCATTGATAACATAATCAATCTGTAATTGAATATCTATCATTGGGTTTCTAACCCTGTTCCTCCTTAAGTCTAGTAAATTAATGACAATCGCACCAATTAAACCCTAATTAACAAGCAATCCTTTAGCACATCGATAAAGCATAACTTATTAACTGCATGAAGAACTAGAGAAACTGATAGAGCTAAACAAATATAAACACATCGGCTATATCCAATTTAGTTAATTATTCATCATAGGTTTAATGATTTATAATCCAAAATCCTCAAACCTATTTGCCTCACGAATCACAGAATTGAAGACTTTGTTCAAAACATAATTCAGCGGTAGATTAAGATAGATAATATACTAGTAGGCCTCCTAGCAATCATATGAATAATCATTGAGAAGAAGAGCAGATGAATAATCAATACTCAATTCAAATTGAAATAATCAAATTAAATCCACATCTCACAATGCATGAAGATCCCTTGAGGTTTCAATCTACCTTAACCAACTAAAAAGAACTAGGCATGCAGGGCCATAAGAAAATCAAAAGAAGAATTAAAGAATGTAACTAAGAAGTTAGATGAAGGATTTGAATGAATTCTCTGCTTGTTTTGCTCCCTTTGTATAGATTAACTCCTCCTAATTGAAGTAGGATTGTATTTAGGTCAAATTCTAGTCCATCGGGCTTCAATTGGAGTGAAAAAGACCTAAAATCGTAAAAATCATCATTTTGGTGTGACGGCGGGGGCTGCAGCGTTACAGAGACAAGGCCACGGGGCGTTACAGCGCCAAAGTAGAGCGCCGCGGCGCCCAGAAAATGCCAGAATTTGCGAAAGTGCCGAACATGAAAGTTGTAGTCTCGTCTTTCCATATCTGTTGGAATCACCTTAATCCAATCTAAATTGAAGGAGATATGCTAAAATTAGTGACCAAAGGTCAGAATTCATCTTGCTGCACTGTGATGCTGATTTGCAAGCTCTGTAACGCCATGACATATCCCGAATTTGACCAAGTGTTCTACATAAAAGTTGTATATGATTGTGTGGTATTTTCACAGCCAATTGGATCACGTTGATTGGAGTTCATAAGAGGGAGATATGCTCAAAACAATGTTGAAAGGTCTGGAATCGCTGCAATGTAGCATTTTTCTATAAATTTCTTATCTTTTTCTTCTCTTTTCTTGTTCCTTTGTTCCTACAACACAAAACATAAAATTAAGCTAATTTCTAATTATATTTTACTTAAATCAAACAAAAAGTAAGTTTAAAAGTATTAATATCATGCTTAATTAAGATCACATCAAATACCCCCACACTCAACCTTTTGCTTGTCCTCAAGCAAAATAATCCCTAAAGACAAAAACAAAAATCAATATATGTAGTGAGTGTTAGGCTTACCAAACGTTTGCCTCATAACATAAAAATATACTCTAGAAAAATTTTGGAAGGTCATAATCATGCATAAGATTAACATAAATGCAATCTATTATTTTATCCTTCTGAATCCCTAGCGAGTGTGTGTTTTTGGGTCAATAAATTTTCTTTTACTCGGATGAGTTTATATATCCCAAACTTTTGATTGTAGATCTCTAATTAGTTTAGGATTTCCATATGCTTATTCTTCATGCCACTCTCCACTAATGTAGGCCAAAACTACCTCTAGGATCAATAGGACTTTGTTTGGCTTGTAATGTGGCCAGGGTATAAGGTAAGATAAAAGATACAAATTTAGACTCAATCACCTAGCACCATATGATTAATTCTGATCTCTTGAGCTTTCCTAAATTTGGGGTGATTTCTCCCCCCATACTCATTTTCTTGTTTCAATTTAATCCATCCTTTTCCTTGGTTCTCAAATTTTTTTTTCACAGCATTCAGATTTTTCTTTTATTTCCTTTGCATAATTCTTTTTTTTCATAATTCTTTTCTTTTCCTTGCTCCACCCTTCCACCCTTTTGTACATAAAGCTCTACAAAACAAGTATTTAGAAAAATAATCATGGAGTGAGTGAATAGGATAAAAAATAAGGATATTCATACAAAATTTGGCTTTTGGCTTGTTTGTGGTTTTTAGAAGGAAAAGTTCATAAAGCTCAAGATAGAGGAACTAAGGATATTTCATTGCTTAGGTTAGGCTTGAAAGGCTGAATCTATCAAATAATGCCTAAATCATCTCCTAAAAAATAGTATTAGCCTAGAATTTCGCCTCAAGCAGCATTCAAATAAGTTCTAGAATCCTTTTGAGATTATGAAATATTTTTGAATTATATAAACCTTCTCTAAGTAAAAGATAAAATTGAATGCCCAAAGTTATTGTGCAAAAATATTTCAGGATTCTAAAGTCAAAAAGTAATAAATTGCAAAAGGGATAAAATTGCATATAACCATGAATTTTCTATATTTTTCAAGAGCTAAAAAAAATTTGGATAGTCATATCATTGGCTGTTGGTTGTGCCTAACATCCTAAAACATAAATTGAAACACTCACACAATCACTTAACTTGCTAAACGCAATAAAAATGCATTAATAGTGAAAATCAGAAAATTGATGCTCATAATAGGGTCACAATGATTCAGACAAATAAACTTCCACCCCCACACTCAAACTTTACATTGTCCTCAATGTAAAAGAAAGATAAGAATTATGGAAAGATATAGAAAAACATATGAGTTAAGTGAACTTCCCTGAATTTGTTTAGAGTGGAATGCGCATGTTACATTACTGGACCATCAATATTTCTGATTCCCACTTTTCTTTTTATGTTGGGTTACCTCCCAATAAGTGCCTTTGTTTAATGTCGTTGGCTTGACTCAAGGCTCCTTATGTCATTCAAGGAGGACCCTTGATGTCAACTTTGAATTGGCTTGCCTTTGAATGTGCAGAATTCTGAGGTTCAACTGCATTATGAAGAAGGAAGTTAGCATTAGTCAAAGATTTAATTAAATGAGAACTCAACTTACCTGGAAGTAACCGATGTCTTGAGTAGCTTTTGGTATCCAATTTAATTTCATCCTTTTGAGATTCTACCAAAGCATGCGGTAACTTTCCTCTATCTTTGAGTAAGGCATATTTATTTGAGGTTATAACTACAGGTGGTTCTCCACTGTATATGCCTTTTAAATGGCTAGGGAGGCTCTTTAAGCCTAGGTCAGAATACTGCACAATAGAAGGTACAAGCATCTTATTAGAAATTAGTAACAATATAGAAAGATCCTTACCTGTTTGCTGCACTTCTGGTGCTTCCTCTCCTGCTAAAATATTCTCTTCAAATTTGGCGTTTAGGGTACATTCCATAACCTCTTTCTTAGTAGGCTTACAAGTGTCAACTTCCAAGTCATCTTTTCCATTCAGTGCAGAATTTTCTTCCTTTTGCATTAACGATGCTGGGGCTAGACTTTCAATTTCTAAATTTTGAGCCTCTAGCTTGCTGAATGTTGTTGCTAATTGCCTAATTTGATTTGTTAAGCTTTGAATGCTGGCCCTTACCTCTTGTTGAAATTGATGAGTATTTTGTGTAAAAGATTTAACGATATCTTCTAAAGGAGTACTTACCTGGAAATTCTGAGATGTATTCTGTTTAGGATAATAGGCCTGTTGGGTATGGTGAAAATTTGCAAAATTTTGTTCTGCAAGACTATTTTGTACATTCTCATACCTGAAGTTGAGATGATCCTTCCATCCAGGATTGTACATGTTTGAATAGGAATCATACCTCACTTGTTGTGGTTTATGGAAACTATTAACCATATTTACTTGCTCAAATAACTCATCATAGAAAGTTGGGTACCCAATAGACGGATGCTCCATGATAGAATGATTTCCATAGAAATTTTCTCTTTGCATATTTTCTACACGTTGATGAACAAGAGAGGTTAAATTTGCAAGTTACTGTTCAAGGGAAGAACTACATACCTCACTAGCATGTCTTAATGGAGACCCTAGCCTAGTGCCAAATTGTTGAAAATTGGCTGCCATATTCAAAGTTATGAAAAAAAAAAGAAAAGGAAAAAAAAATCACAAAAGTTAAATACACACAGTCCCCGGCAACGGCGCCAAAATTTGGTGCGTATTGTCGCAAGTACACCCAAATTGATATCTTACCTCAAAACTAACCTGTAGCAGTGGGATTAAGGGTCGATCCCACAGAGACTGGTATTACCTTATATGATTAGAAAAAGGGGGGATTGATAATTGCAAATTAAGTAAAGTAAACAATAATGAAAATAATTAAGAGAGTAATTAATGAGAAAGGTGTTGGTTTCGGTTGATATCTACCGTCAAGGGATTGCATTGATCATTGACAACATAATCAATCTGTAATTGTTCTAACCCTGTTCCTCCTTAAGTCTAGTAAATTAATGACAATCGCACCAATTAAACCCTAATTAACAAGCAATCCTTTAGCACATCAGTAAAGCATAACTTATTAACCGCATGAAGAACTAGAGAAACTAACAGAGCTAAATAAATATAAACACATCGGCTATATCCAATTTAGTTAATTATTCATCATAGGTTTAATGATTTATAATCCAAAATCCTCAAACCTATTTGCCTCACGAATCACAGAATTGAAGACTTTGTTCAAAACATAATTCAGCGGTAGATTAAGACAGATAATATACTAGTAGGCCTCCTAACAATCATATGAATAATCATTGAGAAGAAGAGCAGATGAATAATCGATACTCAATTCAAATTGAAATAATCAAATCAAATCCACATCTCACAATGCATGAAGATCCCTTGAGGTTTCAATCTACCTCAACCAACTAAAAAGAACTAGCCACGCAAGGCCATAAGAAAATCAAAAGAAGAATTGAAGAATGTAACTAAGAAGTTAGATGAAGGATTGAATGAATTATCTGCTTGTTTTGCTCCCTTTTTATAGATTAACTCCTCCTAATCGAAGTAGGATTGTATTTAGGTCAAATCACAGTCCATCGGGCTTCAATTGGAGTGAAAAAGACTTAAAATCACAAAAATCATCATTTTGGTGCAACGACGGGCGCCGCGGTGCTTAAGTAGAGTGTCGTGGTGCTATGGAGACAAGGCCACGGGGCTCCACGGCGCCAAAGTACAGCGCCGCGGCACTCAATTCATGCGAAGCTTGCTAGGTTGTTCAGCGCTGCGACGCCTAGAAAACACCAGAATTTGCGAAAGTACCGAACTTGAAAGTTGTATCTCTGTGTCTCTTCTTTACATATCCGCTGGAATCACCTTAATCCAATATAAATTGAAGGAGATATGCTAAACTTAGTGACCAAAGGTCAGAATTCATCTTGCTGCACTGTGATGCTGATTTGTATGCTCTGTAACGCCATGAAATATCCTGAATTTGACCAAGTATTCAACACCAAAGTTGTAGATGATTGTGTTTTCGTTTCACAGCCACTAGAGTCACATTGATTGGAGTTCATAAGAGGGAGATATGCTCAAAACAATGCTGAAAGGTCTGGAATCACTGTAATGTAGCATTTTTCTATGAATTTCTTATCTGTTTCTTCTCTTTTCTTCTTCCTTTGTTCCTACAACACAAAACATAAAATTAAGCTAATTTATAATTATATTTTACTTAAATCAAACAAAAAGTAAGTTTAAAGGTATTAATATCATGCTTAATTAAGATCACATCAGAATGCATTGGCGTTGGAAAATGGAGAAAATTTATAATGCATTGGAAAATGAAGATGATATAAAAAAAGTAAAGTATAGTGTGGGAGATTGTAAATCAATTGCAATGGAAAAAGTAAAAGCTTCTGCAAATGGATTAGATCGAAGTTTTCTGCGCAAATGGATCAGACCATTGGAAATTATGCTATTAAATATTAGCCCTTAGAAGAACTTTTTTATGTAGCCTTGGAGTATCAAATTTTTTGTATAAATTAAATCTCATTTTTAAAATTTATCCATGCAAATCTTCAATTCTCTTTGTCTTTCTCTTCAATTCACAAGTGTATTTGTTTTGACAAATGGATTCAAATCAATTTAATTTGAATTCTTTTTTACATTTTATGCAAAATTATCAATCTCCCACTAGCAAAAATTCTCAAATTTATCCATCTTTTCCAAATCCACAAAGTAATCCAAATATTGGAAAATTTCAATTTCCTATGTTTCCATTCCAACCAACCAATCCTCCCATGTTTTATAGGCCTCCTCCAATAAGTACTAGTGATGAAGAGTCCACTAATCAAGAACCTAAAATACCAGTCAGTTCCATGTCTGAATCTCAAGTTCCACAATTTTTCACCTATGTTGGTTTGAAAAACATTGTGCTCAATAAAGGAGGAGGAAATACAAGTCAAACAAAATCTCGAGTCAAGTTCACAATGGAAGAGGATACACTTTTTATTCAAGCATGGCTCAACATTTCAAAGGATGCAGTTGTTGGTTTTGACCAAAAAGCAGATAGTTTTTGGTCAAGAATCAAAGATAATTATAACAACTATCGTGGTCGGTTATGAGAGAGGGAATCCCTTCAACTAAAATCTCGATGGCTTCGGTTGAATAATGCAGTTCAAAAGTTTGTTGGATTCTACAAATAAGTTGTTCATAGAAAAAAGTGGAACCTCAGAGAATGACATCATGGCTGATGCATATACTATTTTTTGTCAAGATGAGGGTGAACATTTTAAATTTGAGCATGCGTGGCAATGAATAAAAGATGAACCTAAATGGATAGCAGAATCAAGTAAGAGTTATTCAAAAAGAACAAAGCTTTCTGCTTCTGGAACTTACTCATCATCTTCTAACCCAGGGACCCCATTTGAATGCACATATGAGCTAACCTCACCTATTATAGTTCGACCAATGGGAAAAAAGATGGCAAAAAGAAAGGGCAAAGAGAAAACAACTGAAACTTCTTCTGACAATGTGGACTTTACTACAATACAAGAGGCACATAGTCATAAAATGACTGTCATAGAAGAATTCGCACGAATTAAGGCGAAAGAAAACAAGATTAAGGCGAGAGAAAATAAGCTAAAAGAGAAAGAGTTAAAGTTAGAGGAGTTGAAAATCCATGAAAAGATCCTCTTCAATGATACATCTAAGATGACAGAGAGACAACGACAAGGTCACACAATATTATGTAACATTATTAGAGAATCACATAGAATTAGTTAAGATAATGTTATGTATTTTCTTTAAATTATATCATGTTATGTATTTTTCATCATTTTTAATTATTGTTATCAACTGAAACATTATGTAACATCATTTACGTATTTTTAATATATTTTAAGTTTTTTTATGTATTTATTGTTTTAAAATAAGAGAATCACATGGAATTAGTTAAGATAATAATGTAACCTAATTAGAATTGATATGTAATTTAATAATGTTATTCAAACTAGTCGTTATTAGTCAACTTAGCCATTATTCAAACTAGCCATTATCAGTCAACTTAGCCATTATTCAAACTAGCCGTTATTAGACAAACTATCTATTATTTAAACTAGCCGTTATGTTGTACTCTATATATAGTCTTTACGTAAGAAATTTTTTTCACAACATTCAATTGTTCAATCTTCTTTCATTTTCTTATCAAATTGTGCTCCACTTACACTATTGAATTATCTATCAAAAGGATCCAAATCAATCAAGCAACTGCAACATATTTGAGTGGTAATTCATAGAAGCGGAATTGATAGACAACTTTGAAGAAGAATGCATGAGGAAAATACTTGATAGGCAAAGGCAACAACAAGGTGACATCTCTAATAGGCGTACACGTAGAAGAACGATTATATATCAAAATCGTGAAGAAGGGAATAACCAATTGTTTGCTGACTACTTCTCTGAAAATCCAATTTACATAGAGGTTCAATTTTGACGAAGGTTCTAAATGCGAATGCATTTGTTCCTTCAAATTATAGAAGCCCTTGGAAATCATGACGAGTATTTTCAAATGAGGGTCGACGCAACTGGTAAAATGGGTCTTTCACCCTTTCAAAAATACACTACCACTATTTGTCTATTGGCATATGGATCGCCTGCTGACAATGTAGATGACTATGTACAAATTGGTAAAAGCTGTGTTATGGAATGTTTAGAGAGATTTGTACGAGGTGTGAACGACGTATTTGAGTCTGAGTACCGAAGAAGGCCAAACAATAATGACATTGAACGCTTGTTGCAAATAGGGGAGACACATGGCTTTCCTGGAATGTTAGGTTCCATTGATTGTATGCATTGGGAATGGAAAAATTGTCCAGTAGCATGGAAAGGCTAGTTTTTCCAAGGTGATCATGCAAAACCCATTATCATGCTTGAAGCAGTGGCATCACAAGACTTGTGGATTTAGCATGCATTTTTTGGCATCGTAGGTTCAAATAACGACATCAACGTGTTAAACCAATCTAATGTGTTTAATGATGTTTAGAATGCACAAGCTCCCAACGTGCAATATACAGTGAATAGAACCCAGTATAACATGGGGTATTATTTAGCATATTGAAATTCTCCAGAGTGGGCTACATTTGTCAAAAGTATCCCAATGTTGCAAGGAGAAAAGAGAAACTTGTTCGCTTGACATCAAGAAGCAACAATAAAGGATGTGGAGCAAGTATTTGGAGTGCTCCAAGCTTGATTCTCGATTATACGTGGCCCGATGCATGTTTAGCATATGGATATACTCAAGCATATAATCCATGCATGCATTATATTGCATAACATGATCATTGAAGATGAACAAGACACATATGGTGGTAATTTTGATTACTCTTATGATCATCTAGACAATGACATCTCAATAGCTGAAATATCTAATGGTCCTCATCCCAATTCTGCAACATACTTACAAAGGAGAGCACTTGTTCGACAAAGAAAAATTCATTGTTAGTTACAAGAAGACTTGGTGGAGCATATCTGGGAGCGTTTTGGACATGAGAATAACCAAAATTAAATTTTCTTTTAATTATATCATGTTATTTATTTTTTATCATTTTTAATTATTGTTATAAAAAATATTACTTAAAATATATTTGTATTATTTTTAATATGTTTTAAGTTTTTTTTTACTTATTTATTATTTTAAAATTAAAATGCGAATGAGTTAATATTTTAAGTTGAAATAGAAATAAAAATTAATAAAATATAAAGATATGGAGTAACCTATGAGACCCATTTAGTGAACTTTTGAGAGTTACACCATTGGAGTGTAGAGTTGCATAAAAGAAAAAACGATGATATGGCACTATAGAACCCACTTAAGCAACTTTGGAAAGTATCACCATTGGTGATGATCTAAGTTCTCTGGGAATTGAATCAATTAATGGGCATGAGAAAATCGATTAATTGCATTCCATGGTTGGCATATAACTTAATGGACTTAGGTTGAACTAAGAACCACGAAAGTAGGCAATTAGATTAACCTAGGTATGATTAGTAACGCTTGAAAGAGGTTATTAGTAAATTAAGGCTAAATCATCCCCAATTACCTAGATAATTGCAATTAGAGGTACACATTGATTGTTGAATACCATAAGTGTGGTAAACCCTAACCCTAGGCTTTTGTTAATTGAATTACTTATTTACTTAATTATGACACACTCTATTATCGAATTACATTGATTTAGATAGCATATTTTGTAGAGGTCTAGTAATTGAAAATTGTTCTCTGTGGGATATGACCTGTATTCGCCGGACTAGCTACAGCTACGCCGTGCGCTTGCAATTATTTATAAAACACACAGAACAATAAACCATGTTATTTTGGACCAGTTACTTGCTTCTGATGTGGACAGAAGGGGCATGTCACACGACATTGTCCACCGAGAAATGAGAAAGGTACTGCATGAACTCAACAAATGATAGAAAGAGTATTCACTTTAAGTGGTACTGAAGCAAAATCAGCTTTTGATTTGATGCAAGGTACGTGTTGTATCAACAATCTGCCTCTAATTGTATTGTTTGATTATGGCACGAGCCATTCTTTCAAAGCAATAGAATGTGTGGGGAAGTTACAACACCTTATTGTAGAGTTACCATATGAGTTAGCGGTGATGAAACCTATAGGAGGAAAAATAATTACCTCCTCAGTGTGTTTGAATTGTCCCGTTGTATTGAGTGATAGATCCTTTGTAGTGGATCTAATCTGTCTACCTTTGGATGGTATAGATGTCATCTTGGGTATGGATTGGTTAAGTCAGAATCGAGTCCTTCTGGATTTTTGTAATAAGACTTTTGAGTTTCTCTCAAACCCTCCGGAGAACCAAAAGTATAGTGTTATCAGTACTCACAGATTCTATAAGCAGATAAGGAATGAGGACCTAAGATGTGTTTTCCTGTATACTATTATAACAAATCCATTTTTTTTACATATATGTATATATATATATATATATATATATATATATATATATATATATATATATATATATATATATATATATATATATATATATTTGTAAAATTCCATGAAGTCATTATCTCTTTACTTCTAACTATTTAATTCATAATAACGTTCAATTAAATTAACCAAGCATAATTAAGGTTTATGGTATATCATTAACACTTATACAATTCTGGGTTCACATACACATCATTAATAAAAAATGTCCATACAAAAATCAAACACATATATGTCTACATCTTATTCATCCATATTGACCAGTTCTAGGGATACGGGTGCGGGTGGTTGTACCTTCAACGGAATCTTAACCAACTCGACCCAACGTATGCTAAAAGCCAGTCATAGAGAATATCTGCATATTTAGTTTTCTAAACATGATATGAAAATATAGTGAGAATTAAATCCCAGTAGGTTCAACAATAAATCATAATTAGTATAATCATAGTAATGACATAAATGCACTTTATCTATATAAGTTATAGCAAATACCTTAGGTCACATAAATGCACTTTATCTATGCACATAAAAATTGTATAATAATGACATGTATGGAAAGAATAACTATTTTTAGAATATCATATGATGGCTATTGATATGCTATAAATTAAGCATGTATTTAGCATAGTTTATGTTACTTTTTATTTTATTTAAATAGTGAATAAATCGAATTTAATTAACTTTTGTGTTTTATGTTTTAGGAATAATAAAGAAGAAAAGAAGAGAAAAAAGAGAGAAAATCATGAAAAATGCTAATTTTTGACCTTTCTCACTAATGGAGGTATATCTTGCCCATTTTAGCTCCGATCGAGGTAATTCCAGCGGCTGTGGAAAGAAGAAACATAGAGCTACAACTTTCTTGTTCAGCACTTCGGCAAAATCTAGAGTTTTCTTGGTACCACGGCTCTAGCAAGTTAGCGCCGTTGCGGCCCGTCATGGCTAGCTCTGAGCACCACGACGCTGGTCATAAGCGCCGCGGCGCCCCTCCCCAGGAACCATAGAGCACCGCGGCCCTGACTGAGGGCACCGTGGCGCCCCGTGACATATTCTCCATAGCGCTGATTGTCATTAATTTACTAGACTTAAGGAGAAACAGGGTTAGAACCCCAATGATAGATATTCAATTACAAATTGATTATGTTGTCAATGATCAATGTAATCCCTTGACGGTGGATATCAACCGAAACTAACGTCTTTATCATTAATCACTATCTCTTATTTATTTTCATTATTGTTTACTTTATTTAAATTGCGATTATCAATCCCCCCTTTTTCAATCACATAAGGTAATTCCAGTCTCTGTGGGATCGACCCTTACTCCCACTACTACAGGTTAATTTTGAGGTAAGGTATCAATTTGGGTGTACCTGCGACAGTGCACACCAAATTTTGGCGCCGTTGCCGGGGATTGTGTCATTATTTTTTGTGATTTTTTGATTTATGCCTGTAACTCGTTCTTCTAATTCTAAAGATTTATAGTTCAATCTAGATATTGGAAAATTTGTATACAGGCACATAAGAGAAATTCAAGAAGACGTTGATCAGGATAGGGAGGAAGTGATCATGGCTAGACACCCCACTTTGAAGGAGCTTGCAGCTCCTGATTTGCATCAGCAACCTAATCTTGATGACAATGTTAATTTTGAGTTGAAATCTGGATTAATTCATCTCTTACCAAGTTTTCATGGTCTTGCAGGTGAAGACCCGCATAAACATCTGAAGGAGTTCCATGTGGTATGTATCAGTATGAAGCCCCCTGGAGTAACTGAGGAATAAATAAAACTCAAGGCTTTTCCTTTTTCCTTAAAAGATTCAGCCAAAGATTGGTTTGTATTATTTGCCCTCTGGTACTATCACTACCTGGAATGAGATGAAGAGAATGTTTTTAGAACGTTATTTTCCTACATCTAGAGCCACTACTATTAGGAAAGAAATATGCGGCATTAGGCAATTGCATGGGGAAACACTTTATGAATATTGGGAGAGGTTTTAAAAGCTTTGTGCAAGCTATCCACATCATCAGATTAGTGAGCAGCTACTAATCCAATATTTCTATGAAGGTCTTTTGCAGGGAGATAGGAGCATGATAGATGCAGTTAGTGGAGGAGCACTTGTAGATAAGACTCCTAAAGCAGCCAGAGTCCTGATATCAAATATGGCTGCCAATTCTCAACAATTTGGCGTTAGGCATAATCCTCCTATTAGGCATGCCCATGAGGTAAGTACTACTTCTCTTTAAAATCAAATATCTGAACTTACTTCTCTTGTGCGCCAAATGGCTACAGGTACACTACAGCAAGTTAAAGTATGTGGAATATGATCAGCCACAGGGCACCCAACTGACATGTGTCCTACACTACAAGAGGAATCCACAGAACAAGCGAATGTTGTAGGAGGTTTTCCTAGCCAACCAAAAAGGTACGATCCATATGCTAATACATACAATCCTGGATGGAAGGATCATCCCAATTTCATATATGGGAATGCACAAAATAGGCCTGCAGGATAAAATTTTCAACAAAATCAGCAAGCCTATTATCCTAGACAGAATGCATCCCAGGATCATCAGGTAAGTAATCCATTGGAAGATATTGTGAAGACTCTTGTACATAAATCTCATCAATTTTAGCAAGAGACAAGAGCTAGCATTCAAAACCTGACAACTCAAGTAGGTCAGTTAGCAACCACAGTAAGTCGATTGGATGCTCAAAACTCAGGTAAGTTACCTTTACAAACTGTGGTGAACCCCAGAGAGAATGCTAGTGCAATTGTTTTAAGGAATAGTAAGGAGATTGAAAGCCCACCAGCACCCTCTTCTCCAAAGAAAACTGAAAAATCAATTAAGGAGAATGAGGCACCTACAGGTAAGTCTCCTTCTAATTTAAATTACGAAGTAGTGCCTCCTTTTCCAAAAGCTCTTAAAGAGAATAGGCTAAATGAGAAAACTTTTGAATTGTATGACATCTTAAGAAAATGTGAAGTTAATATTCCCCTCCGAGATGCTATTAAGCAGGTACCAAGATATGCAAAGTTCTTGAAAGAATTATGCACTCAAATAAGAAAGCAAAAATTGAAGGGGTTTGAAAAGGTTCAAATGAGTCAGAACGTATCTGCCATGATACAAACAAAACTCCCCACTAAATGCAAGGATCCAGGTATTTTTACTATTCCATGTAAAATTGGGGATACTCATGTTGAAAAAGCTATGTTGAATTTAAGAGCCTCCATAAATGTCATGCCATATTCTATATATGCTTCCTTGAAATTAGGACCATTGAACTCTACTAATGTGGTCATTCAATTAGCTGGCAGGTCTACTGCATACCCTAAGGGAGTAATTGAGGATGTTTTGGTACAGGTAGATGATTTGGTTTTTCCTGCAGATTTTTATGTACTATACATGGAAAATGGGGATTTTACATCCCTAATATTATTAGGGAGACCATTTTTGAAAACCTCAAAAACCAAGATAGATGTTCACAATGGCACACTCACTATGGAATTTGATGGTGAAGTAATAAATTTTAATATGTATGAAGCCATGAAACATCCAGGTGATAATACTCCTATTTATTCTATAGATATCTTTGATTCCCTAGCACATGATGTATTTGAATTAGATGGACAGAATAAATTGGACGTGATTGTGAGAAAATCCATAGAAGAGGATGATGGTAAGATAGAATTGGATGAAGAAACAAAAGAAGAACTGGCTGCACTAAATGGTTTTTCAGAAGAACCACCAACAGGTAATGTTTCTTATATAGACTTACCAATTTTTAATACTTCTCTTCTACCTTCTGTTGTGCAGGCTCCTACTCCTAAACTGAAGCCATTCCCTGATCACCTTAAATATGTATTCTTGGGAGAGGGAGAAACACTTTCCTGTTATTATCTCCAACAAGCTTGAAAATGATCAAGAGGCAAAACTAATCCAAGTTCTTAAAGAACGCAAAACTGCAATAGGTTGGACCATAGCTGATCTTAAGGGAATAAGCCCTTCTACATGTATGCACAGAATATTGATGGAAGAATGAGCTAAACCATCTAGACAGCCCCAAAGAAGGCTAAATCCACCTATGATGGATGTAGTGAAGAAAGAAATTCTTAAATTGTTGGAGGTTGGGGTAATATACCCTATTTCAGACAGTTATTGGGTGAGCACAGTGCAAGTGGTTCCCAAGAAAATAGGAATAATTGTGATAAAAAATCAAAAGGAGGAATTGGTACCCACCCGAATTCAAAATGAGTGGAGGGTTTGTATAGATTATAGAAAATTAAATTCTGTAACCTGAAAAGATCATTTTCCTTTACCTTTTATTGATCAAATGCTTAAAAGATTATCTGGTAAACCTTTCTACTGTTTTCTTGATGGTTATTCAGGCTATTTCCAAATTGCAATTGCTCTTGAAGATAAGGAAAAGACAACCTTCACTTGTCCATTTGGGACATTCGCATATAGGTGCATGCCATTTGGGCTTTGTAATGCCCCTGCTACTTTTCAAAGGTGTATGGTTAGCATATTCTCAGATTACCTTGAAAAATTCATTGAGGTATTTATGGATAATTTTTCAGTTTATGGGAATTCATTCGATGATTGTTTGCATAACCTTTCACTAATTTTGAAAAGATTTCAAGAAACTAACCTTGTTTTAAATTCTGAAAAGTGTCATTTTATGGTTGAACAAGGTATAATTTTAGGCCATGTTGTCTCAAAGAGAGGAATAGAGGTAGATAAAGCAAATATTGATATTATACAAACTCTACCTTATCCCACTTGTGTACGGGAAGTTCGTTCTTTTCTTGGCCATGCAGGTTTTTATAGGAGATTCATAAAGGACTTTTCTAAGAAAGCAGCACCTATGTACAAATTGCTTCAGAAGGATGTCTCTTTTGAATTTGATGAAGAATGCAGGGAACCTTTTGACAAATTGAAAGAGTCCTTGATTTCAGCTCCAATCATCCAAGCACCAGACTGGAACATCCCTTTTGAAATTATGTGTGATGTCAGTGACCATGCAGTTGGAGCAGTACTAGGCCAAAGGATTGGAAACACATCCCATGTGATATATTATGCCTCCAGAATACTGAATGATGCCCAGAAGAACTATACCACCACTGAAAAAGAACTCTTAGCTGTAGTCTTTGCATTAGAAAAATTTAGTTCATATTTAATATGAACTAAAATTATTGTTTTTACTGATCATGCAGCTTTGAGGTATTTGGTGATGAAAAAGGAGGCTAAACCTAGGATAATTACATGGGTGCTACTGCTTACAGAATTTGATTTAGAGATTAGAGACAAGAAAGGGTCTGAAAACAATGTAGCAAATCACCTAAGCCGCTTGACACATGTGAAAGAAAAATTGAAAATTGAAGAATCATTCCCAGATGAAAATTTATTTTCAATTTCAATTCATATGCCATGGTATGCAAATATTGTAAATTATTTGGCCACTAATCAGGTACCTCCTCTTTTGACAAGGGCAGCTAAAAATAGGATCAAGAGTGATGCCAAATACTACATATGGGATGATCCTTACCTTTGGAAGCAATGCTCAGATCAAATTATAAGAAGGTATATTCCTGATTCTGAAGTTTTATCAATTTTAACTTTTTGCCATTCTTATGCATGTGGAGGACACTTTGGAGCAAAGAGGACAGCAAAGAAAGTGTTGGACTGCGGTTTTTACTGGCCTACTCTATTCAAAGATTCATATTGTTTTTGTAAGTCATGTACTAATTGTCAGAAAACAGGTAATATATCTAGAAAAAATGAGATGCCTCAAACACCAGTATTATTTTGTGAAATTTTTGATGTTTGAGGCATTGATTTCATGGGACCTTTTCCTTTGTCATATGGATATAATTATATTTTGCTAGCTGTAGATTATGTCTCAAAGTGGGTGGAAGCTAAACCCACCAGGACTGATGATTCTAAAGGGGTTGCATATTTCATTAAATCCCACATTTTTTCAAGATTTGGGATTCCAAGAGCTTTGATAAGTGACAGGGGAACACATTTTTGCAATAGGACTATTGAAGCCCTATTAAAGAAATATAATGTCACTCATAAATTGTCAACTGCATATCACCCCCAGACCAATGGGCAAGCTGAGGTATCCAACAGAGAAATAAAAAAAAAATCATTAGTAAGACAATAAATCCCAACCGCAGGGATTGGAGTCTCATATTAGATGATGCTCTATGGGCATACAGAACAGCCTATAAGACTCCAATTGGTATGTCTCCATACAAGTTAGTATTTGGAAAAACTTGTCATCTTCCAGTTGAATTGGAACATAAAGCATTTTGGGCTATAAAGAAATTTAACATGAATGTGGAAGAAAGTGGAGAATGCAGGAAATTTCAACTTCAAAAATTAGAGGAAATTAGAAACGACTCCTAAGAAAATGAAAATACTTATAAGGCCAAAACTAAACTCCTACACGATCGTATGATTTCACGTAAGGAGTTTACCAAAGGACAGAAAGTCTTCCTCTATAATTCTAGGCTCCGATTTTTTCCAGGTAAATTTAGTTCTAGATGGGAGGGACCATTTATTGTTACTGATATTTTTTCTCATAGTGCAGTTGAAATAAAAAGCATGGATAACCAGAATAGCTTCAAAGTCAACGGGTATAGGCTCAAACCTTACTATGAAGGATTTCAACAAGAGGAATCACAATTGACAACCCTTCAAGACCCTCCTTGATTTTTTGTAGTTTATGTCGAGCCAACGACGTAAAACAAAGTCGCTGGTTGGGAGGCAACCCAACAACCATTCTTCTTCTTCTTATTTTTTCTATTCATAGTTTAATTTTTCTTTATAAAATTTTTTTTTCAAAACTACGGACGCTCATGCGCCGCGGCGTAACCTAAAATGGGTGAGCGCCGCGGCACTCCGCGTTGCAGCAGAGAGCGCCGCGACACTCTCTATAATAGGGTCGCACGCCCTCTTCGTCTTCCCCCTCCGATTTTGCATCTTCTTCACCTCTAAATCCGCTTTCTTGCCTTAAATCAACCATACCTACCTCCCATTATGTTATCTTGCTTACATTACATGATTTTTCATCTTCTTTTGCAGGATTATACACCTCTTTCAGCATTTGAGTTGGATTTCAAGACAATTTTTTAGGGTTCAAAGGCATATTTCCAGCCACCAAGCAAGCTAAATTGGGTACGGTTCTCTTCATTTTTCCTACTGGAATTGATCCCCATACTTAATTGCTACTGTTCTGCACTGAATTGGGACTTCTACTTGAGAATCAACCATTCATTCTTCCAAGTTTTTAGGAGCACCCACAAGGTGTTCGATAAAATGCCTTAGTGAACTTTCCAAGCAAATGGCTCCAAAAACTTCTAAGTTTAGTATCTAAAAAAGGAAGACTAGAGTTGAGGACCCTCTAGCATTTGACACCGTGGCATTTGTGACTGAAGAGGTTTATCAACACCACATCAAAGTGGTGGTGCATAAGCCTATCATTCCAGAACATAGATTTATTATCACCGAGAGGCTACCTCATAGAGACAATATCCTCCATAGACATTGGGAGATTTTCTGCAGGAACCCAGAACCAGGAGTTATTCTCGTGGTACAGGAGTTCTACTCCAATGCTACAGTTCACGAACGTCATAAAGCACGGGTTAGAGGCAAGATGGTGCCATTCACTTTGCATGCCATTAATGAATTCTATTCACTGCCTGATATTGAGGATGATGAATATATGGTGCTTTTTTAATCATACATTGACTTTGAAGACATTATATGCACTCTTTGCTACAGGGGGGCCTCTTGGAAATTGGATAGCAATGGCCAACCGGTATACTTTGCTAAGGCTGATATGAATAAAGTGGCTAAAGGATGGTACTATTTTGTGTCAGTAAGATTCATGCCCTGCTTTAACATGAGTCAAGTCAGGAGGGATAGGGCCATTTTGCTTTATGCAATACTAAAGGGCCTTTCTATTGATGTAGACAAGATTATTCATAGGCAGATGCTCAGCTGTATTAGTGCTAGAGGCAGATCCCTCTTTGCCCCTAGTCTAATTATTGGCTTATGTCAGAAGGCGGGAGTAAGCTGGGATTCCACTGAGGCTCTCATTCACCAAATGAGATCTATTTCCTATGCAGACATACAAAAATACAAAGGCCATAAAGAAGCAACAGAGGAGGAGCTAGGGATTCAGCCAATACCTATAGAGGAACCGAGCGACAGCTTAGCTCCACCACCATCCCAGCATACCATTGAAGATTTATGGGAGCGCACAGAGTGTCTGAGCCACCAAATGAACGATCTGACCCTCTACCAGTACTCTATTGCACATCATCATCATGCATGTTTTAGCCAGTTAGCTCATTCCCTGAACCTCCCAATTGCTTTCTCGGTGCCTCCTGCACCACCCTTTAGGCTTGACCCCGAGCATGATGAGATGGATGGCGACAATTAATCAGGGAAGTTTCACTGAACCCCTCCTTATGTTATTACTTGTCCCTATTATATTCTCTTTTAGATTCTTACATTGGGGACAATGTATGTTTTTAAGTGTGGGAGGGTCACTTTATGATTCAGCTGGATGACTGTATAATAAATCATACACTTGTGCACTTTCCTACTTTGATGCATGCTAAAATTCTATGATATGTGCATTTTTAGTCCTGTCATGAGGTGAGTATGTAAACAAAATTTCAATTTATGAGTTTGTGTTAGTGAAACCAACAGCCAATGATATAAATGTTTAAATTGCTAATAGCTCCTAAGAAACGTAGAAAAAACATAATTATGTGTAATTTTAATTTATTTGTAATTTATTACCCATTTTCTAGAATCTTGCAACTATTTTACACAACAACTTTGGGTATTTAATTTATCTTTTAGTTAAAGAAAGTTTGTACAACTTAAAGAAATTTTTTATGATCTCAAAAAGGTTCTAGAACTTATTTGAATGCTGCTTAAGGCGAAATCCTAGGTTAATACTATTATTTAGGAGATGATTTAGGCATTATTGGATAGATTGAGCCTTTCTAGCCTAACCTAAACAATGAAATATCCTTAGTACATCTATTTTGAGCTTAATGAACTCTTCCTTTTAAAAACCACAAATGAGCCTAAAGCAAAAATTTGTATGAATATCCTTATTTTTCTTTACCCTATTCACTCACTCCATGATTATTTTGCTAATTATTTGTATTGTAGAGCTTTATTTACAAAATGGGTGGAAATCCAAAAAGTATAAGAACAAATGTTGTGGGTGAAAGAAAAATAGGAAAATGATGGATTAAATTGAAGCAAGAAAAGGAGTGTGGGGAGAAAATTTCCCCAAAATATTTTTTGAAAAAAAAAGAAAGAAAGAAAAGAAAAGCAAAGAGCTCAAGAGATTATATTTAATCATGTGGTGCTGGGTGATTTAGCCTACATTTATATCCTTTATCCCACCTTATACCTTGGCCACATTACAAGCTAAATAAAGTCCTTTTGATCCTAAAAAGTAGTTTTGACATATTCTCCGTAGAGCTGCGGTGCCTGCCGCTGGACAGACTTGCTGATTTCACGATTTTAGGTCTTTTCACTCAAATTGAAGCCCGATGGACTGGGATTTGACCTAAAGACATTCCTACTTCGATTAGGAGGAGTGAATCTATAAAAAGACAGGAAAGCAAGCAGAGAAGGAGCCAATTCTTCATCCAAATTCTTCAATTCTTCTCTAGATTTTCTTATGGCCCTGCGTGGCTAGTTCTTTTTAGTTGGTTGAGGTAGGTTGAAACCTCAAGGGATTTTCATACATTGTGAGATTTGGATTTGTTTTTGTTATTTCAATTTGAATTGAGTATTGATTATTCATCTGTTCTTCTTCTTAATGATTATTCATATGATTGCTAGGAGGCTTACTAGTTTATTGTCTCTCTTAATCTACCGTTGAATTGTGTTTTGAACAAAGTCTTCAATTCTGCGATTCATGAGGCAAATAGGTTTGAGGATTTTGGATTATAAATCATTGACCCTATGATGAATGATTAACTAAATTAGATATAGCCGATGTGTTTATATTTGTTTAGCTCTGTCAGTTTCTCTAGTTCTTCATGCGGTTAACAAGTTATGTTTTACCGATGTGCTAAAGGATTGCTTGTTAATTAAAGTTTCATTAGTGTGATTGTCATTAATTTAATAGACTTAAGGAGAAACAGGGTTAGAACCCCAATGATAGATATTCAATTACAAATTGATTATGTTGTCAATGATCAATGTAATCCCTTGACGGTGGATATCAACCGAAACCAACGTCTTTATCATTAATCACTCTCTCTTATTTATTTTCATTATTGTTTACTTTACTTTGCGATTATCAATCCCCCTTTTTCAATCACATAAGGTAATTCCAGTCTCTATGGGATCGGCCCTTACTCCCACTACTACAGGTTAGTTTTGAGGTAAGGTATCAATTTGGGTGTACTTGCGACAGTGCGCACCAGCTATCAATTCATTTTCATATCAAGCTACCCCGATCAGGGTGTATACTTTCTAGTCTTCGGTACAGACTTTTCTTGCTCTGTCTAACATGGCGTACTTTCTTTTTCTTTTCCCATTAGCATAATCATAGCTGTGAGTAGGGCATCCCCTACTGGTGCACCACATGGACCGCCATGTGACTTTGCTCATTTTTTTTCTTTTCTTTTCTTTTCACGTTAATAGCCAAAAATATAATTTTAATAATAAGTATGTTCATTGTACTCACATGCCATAATTTATCATCAAAGCATAATAGTTACCAAAAATCTTTTGTAAAATGCAAACATGCCATGATCATAACCATTTTCAAATATCACTTTATAAAATATTTCTATGTCAAAATTTCACACTTAAGATAGTACGGAGTTCATGTAATGGCAATGGCTAGAGCATAGACTAGTAATTTATTATTTTCATTTATAAGATTCTTCTTCTTTCTTAAATATTATTTTCATCTTTTAATTTTCTTTATGCTTGGCCTCTAGTTACTTTTCTCCTACTTGTATCATTTCCAACACATGTTCTCACAATTTTTATAGGGCATTCTTATCCAATTTGGTTTATATTATTACCTTATAGTTAATAAGGTTCATTAAGGGAAGAAAAATGTTGAAAATAAGCTTTACCAGCTCCCAACATGACCTGGCCATGTTCCAAGGCATGAACATGCTTGAAAAATACTTCAAACATACTAAAAAATAGTTTTGAACACAATCTACCAATGCTGAAACAACCCATAACACAGCCTGGCTATGTTCTATGACCTTTTCTCACTTTTTCAACCATATGTTCCTCAGACGAACTCCAATTTAGGTGATTCCAAAGCCTATAAAAATCTAAGACATTATCTACAACTTTCATGTTTATCATTTATTAAGATTCCTTACGAATTATTCCTAGAAAATTGAAGATAAAAACACTTATATTTACCAACCTCGATTCTAGATTGATTATGAGCTCTGCTCATTAATTAGTCATATCTCCCTCATAAGGACTCCAAATTAAGTGATTTTAGAGCCTATAGATCCATGAGACATATATCTATATTTATTATGTTAACAATTTCCTTTAATTCCAAACAACATTTGCCCAAAAATTCAAACACAGATTCATAGTTAATAGATTCTTCCCTGGTTAGCTAGTTTCTGACCACTGTTGACTAATTTGACCATATCTCCCTCATATGGAATTTAAATTGAGTAATTTTAGTTCATAAATATCCGTGAGACATATATCTAAATTTTTTATGTTCACCATTTCTTTTAGTTCCCAACTGATTCTTCCTAGAATTTCAAAAATAGAAGCTTCCCTGGTTACTCTTAAATCCAGTTTTCAAATCAAACACTTCCTAAGGTTCTAGTTCATCATTTTATTACGTCCTTTTCCATTTTTTTCCTAATTTACATCTAACCATAAGATTACTCATTTCAACATTTTAATTAGATTCCTTACACTTAATTTAACATATTCCATCTTCCTTTTCTTAAGAAAACAAAAAATCAAATTATGTATTATTAAGGGTGTTCCCAACAGAAATTTCTCATAGTCTTCTTCTAGGTGTTTAAGGCCATATTAATTTTATCAATCTAACCATATCCCATCAATTTTTCACCACATTTAAATATACATAACATCAGAACAAAACCCTAAAATTTTGCCACCCATAACCATACCTATGCGGAACCTTCCACACCAACCTATGTATTCAAACATACATCACTTGCAAGATTAACAAGTAAAATGATATAGCAACATCCATGGCCAATCATCAAAGTAGCAAAGATTGTAAATTTTCATCAAAGTTCTAGGAACAAAATCCCATATAAATGTTATAAATTTCAAAACTTTTCTTCAAAAAGAGATATTGTTAAACCTACCTAAAGATCATCCTAGGTCATTTAGTGAATTCTTTTTCTTGTTTCCTCTTGAAAGAAGTGGCAAAAATTTTCCCTTCCCTTAGCTTTTCTAATAGCTTAAATAAAAGGAGGGTGATTTTTTGAACCCAAAGGATGGAGAAAAAAAATGGATTCAAGTGGAGATTAAGCTAACTTACCTTGAGTACTTAGTCCTCTAAACTTTTCCTTCTTCTTCCTTTATCTCTTCTCTTGTCTTTCTCTCCTTTCCTCACTCTACCTTGCTTTTTTTTTCTTTCCCTTATATGGAAGAAATTCTAATGTTATAAGAGTGGTTTTTGCTTAAATAAATTATCAAGTGGTCTTCCTCTCATAATTATAGGTCTACCTTATCATAATTAGGATGCACTTAGCTGCTTTTTGGGGGAAGACAACTCATGTTCTTGTCTTCCTCTCCCTTAGTCAAGATATACAAAGCAAAAGGGGATTTATATTTAAAAATCATGAAAAAATGTTCTTAAGATAAGGGACAAGGTCCCTTTGATTTAGGGATTCATTTTCTTTTTCTTTTGTCTCACTCAAGTATGATAGTTTTGCCTTTCTAGGTGGCAAGTTTCCAGCCCTTGAGTCTCCCTTGCTTGGCTGAAATTATTTGTGTAGGATAGGGATGTTTTATCATAATGTCATGTATTATTACTTACTATATCATCACATGACTTTCTAAAATTATTTGTGAAAGATATAGATGTTTTGTCCTAATGCCATGTGACCTAATATTGATTATTATTGTAACATCCCTAAAATTTAGTAATTCTCATTTATATATGAATTATTAAAAGAAATAAAGGAGTAGGGATGTAATTAAAAGGTTTTAAGGATGAAAATGAAAAATTGTTAATATTTTTGGGATCAAATTGTAATTTTATAAAAATTTAGGGGTCAAAATGTAAATAATAAATTTACAAGGACTTTCTCTAACAATTAGCAAATTGCTAATTGGTCCTCCATCATTTATTTAAAAAACAAAAGAGAGACAAAGGATTTTGGGATGAATGAATAGTATGAATTGTAACATCCATTTTTTCTCTCTAGATGTGGAGTGTCTATCGGCTTCCGATAACAAAACTAAGGATATCACTGGATTCAGGATGGAGAATACTATGATTTTGACTAAATAAGTGTTTCAAATCAGCCACAGAATCGTCGCAAATCATTTGTAGAAAATCTTAAAAAAAGGTAAACTCTGAAACTCTTATTTAGATACCTCAAATTGTACATTTAACACTGTAGATAAATTCATGAGATAGCTAAACTATAGGATATGAAGTTTCACAGTCATTTGACAATTTTTAGTGTCATGAACAGTAAAGTAAATTTTTGAAGTTCATTGAATATGTGGTTCTAAATGTATTTATCATTATTTGGTAAAGTGAATATTATGTGCATGATGCATTGATTTGTAAAACTATATAGTTGCTAATTATGATTGAATGGCAAGCATAAATCTCATGGCGAGTTGCTTGATAATTATACATTGCATTTGATGAATATGCATTTATATATATGTATTTATATGTATGGATGAATATCGATGAGTTGTATAGCTTATGACAATATTGAGTAGGGGACACCCTATTAGCCTGAGTGAGCCAAGGGAGGGCCACTCCAACCAGGTGACAGTGGTAATGTGAGGAGGCAGATGGGTGATGAAACTACATTCCCTGATCACTATTGTGACTGTAGTTGATCGGTCACTATACGTATAGTAAATGAGTGTATTGAGAGCTGTAACATATTTGAGCATTATGTAAAAAGAATAGATTTTTAATGCATTTATAGTATGATAATTATGCATCAACAAAAGTTATGAATTTATCTCAAAAGTTTAATATTTTACTATAGCTTATACAGTTGAGCATAACAATATTTTTTTAATGATCATATCGTACTAAATATGGTTTTGGATATCTGACTATCCTTTTATTTGAAAATATTTGAAATACGGGTCCCATATGGATGTACTTATGAACTGTATTTGCTATGTGACATTTTAAAACATGAGTACATCCATATGTTGACCTAAGAGGTCATAGGAGGTATTATCTGCTCACTGAGTTGTCAAACTCACTACATGATATTTTCACATTTTTCAAATAAAAATACAGAGTTTGATTCTATAGATAGGTGATCATTTATGTGACATATTCTCTAGGTGAGTCTATATTGTTTCTAAGACTCACAGTTATTAAATTATACTGTGTTTATATTCTAGAGTGTACTTTGAACGCCACAGGCATGATCCCTGCTTTTGTTGTTACTTTAACATTTATAACTTGGTCTGTATAATGTGTATACATGAGAGAACCTATATGTATCTATTTTCATGACAAAGAATAGTGCTATGCATGTTATGGTAAATATATGATTGTAGAAAAGAAATGTTTGTTTCACGTGTCTGTCAGTTGGAGATGTTACAAGTTGGTACCAGAGCATTAGGTTTCCCTGTGGCTATCAGAGTAAAGGATTCGTTAGTAGGACCTTTAGTATGGATATGAACCGGACATATTTATACTTCAGGTGCTGCTGAGGGATTCTATAAGGTTTCAATTTCCTTTCTATTCCAAGTTGTTAAATTTTCTAGTATAAAGTTAGTTGAATATTGTGACATCTTAAGAGGTATCTATGGGTCAATTACTGCCTGAAGTGAAAATGATAGGTGTTCCAGAGAATTTAAAGAATTGAGATAGATATCAAATATGACAGTGTCTGAATGTTATATCCGTTTTACCTGATTTTCTAGATATGGTAAACTTTGATGTGATATTGGGAATAGATTGGTTGGCATTATACCATACTATTTTGGAATGTCACCTTAAGGTGATTATATACAATATTCCTAGATAATCTTCTTTCTTTATACAAGGAGACCGTAGTGAGGTATCCAGTAATTTAATATCTATTTTAGTAGCCCATAAGTTATTCCAAAAGGGTGCCAAGTATATTTGGCAGTGGTGAGAGATGTTGATATAAAGTACACTAGTGTTGATTAAGTTCTAGTGGTTATAAATTTTTTCGATGTGTTTTCTAAAGAATTACCAACATTACCTCTGAAACGTAAAATAGAATTTGGTATTGATTTACTTCACGGAACCCAACTAGTATCTATATCCCTATATAGAATGATATCGACTGAACTTAAGGAACTAAAAAAAAATTAGTTACAAGACTTGTTAGACAAAGAATTTTTACGTCTTATTACTCTCCTTGAAGTGCTCTAGACCTATTTGTAAAAAAAGGATGGATCATTACGGTTATACATAGATTATAAATAATTGAATAAAGTGACAATGAGTAATAAATACTCATTACCTCATATAGATGATTTGTTTGACCAACTATAGTGTGCACAATTTTTTTAAAAAAAAAACGAGAATTGATTTGAGATTTATGTAACAACCTTTATTTATTTATTTATTATACAATATAGAGTTCACATACATGTCATTAATCAAAACATATGTACAACAAAATCAAACACATAAATAACTACATCTTATTTATTTTGGTTAACCAATTTCGGAGATATAGGTGCGGGTGGTTGCATCTTCATCGGGATCTAAACCAACTCGACCACAAACATATTATTTGATTCTGAGATTTGCCCAACATAAAGTAACTCGATTTAATGTGCACTAAAAGCCAGAGCCATAGAAAAAAAACTGCATAACTAATTTTCTGAACATGATATGGAAATATAGTGAGAATTAAATCCCAGCAAGTTCAACAATAAATCATTATCAATATAGCTCATCATGTCATGTTCAGCTGTATAAACTACAGAAAATATCTTTGGTCACATGTATGCACATGAGAATCGTACAGTAATGACATATATGACAGGATTAATTATTTTCAAAATATCATATGATGACTATCAATTTATTCTCATATCAAGCTACCCCGGTCAGGGTGAGTATTTTCTACTCTCCGGTACGGGCTTTTCTCGCTCCGTCCGACATGACCCACTTTTTCTTTCTTTTCTCATTAACATGATCATAACCGTTGGTAGGGCGTCCACTACTGGTGCACCACACGGATTGCCATCTGACCGTGCTCATTTCTTTTCTTTTCACAATGATAGCCAAAAATATGCTTTCAATATGTTCATCAAAATATAACTATTACCAAAAATCATTGGTAATCATGCCATGAACATAACCATTTCAAATATCACTTTATAAAATATTTTCATGTCAAAATTTCACACTTAAGATGGTAAGAAGTTCATACAATGGCAATGACTATGGCATATACTAGTCTTTTATTATTTTCATTTATAAGATTCTTCTTCTTTTTTAAATATTAATATTATTTCTTTATTTTCTTGATGCAAGTTTTCATCCCATCTAACTTTCTCTTACTAATTAGAGCATAACTCCCTCAATTTAACTCTGATGTAGGTGATCTCGGTGTCAATTTCAAGATAAAACAATTATCTAAAACTATTATGTTGAATTCCTTAGCGAAATATTACGGAATCAAGGTGATATTACTCACGCAATGTACAGGTTATTTATTCTCGAATAGGTTCTGACCTCTGCCTACTAATTGGTCCATATCTCCCTCATAAAAATTCTAAATTAAGTGATTCCAGTGGCTACAAATCCATGACACATATATATATAATTCATATGTTAACTATATATTTTAATTCCCTACATAATTTTCCCAAAAATTAAAACACAGAAGCTATCCTAACATAATCTTCCCTGATTAACCATTTTCTGACCACTGCATACTAATCAGACCATATCTACCTCATATAGACTTCAAATTGCTTAATTCCATTGGCTTAAATTATATGAGACATATATCTATAATTCTTATGTTAACCATTTATTTGAACTCTCTACAGAATGTTGCCAGAAATTAAAACACAAAAGCTATCCTAACATGTTCTTCCCTAGTTAACCATTTTCTGAACACTGCTTACTAATTAGATAATATCTACCTCATATGGACTCCAAATTGAGTGATTCCAGTGGGTGAAAATCCTTGAGACATAGATCTACAGTTTTCATGTTAACCATTTGTTTTAATTCCTAACCGATTCTTCCCAGAATATTAAAAACAGAAGCTTAAAAGTTTGCCATCCATAGCCATACCTATGCATAACTATCTATACCAGCCTAAGTATTCAAACATACATAATATGTAACATGATATCGCAACATCCATGACCAATCATTAAAGTTTTAAGATCAAAATCTCATATAAATATTATAAGTTTCAAAAGTTTTCTTCAAAAAGAAATATTGTTAAACTTACGTTAAGTACTTAGTCCTTTAGACTTCTCCTTCCTCTTTCTTCCTTTCTTCCTCTCCTTTCCTTACTCTACCTTGCTTAAATAGACCACCAAATAATTCATCTTTCATGATCATGGGTCTACCTTATCACAATTAGGATACACTTGGTTGAATTTTTGGAAAATAAACAACTTATGTTCTTGTCTTCCTCTTCCTTAGTCAAGATATGCATAGCAAAAGGAGATTTGTATTTTGAAAATTATGATAATATATTTCTAAGATAAGGGACAAGGTCCCTTTGATTT
This sequence comes from Gleditsia sinensis, assembly GCA_037074535.1. Lineage (NCBI taxonomy): Eukaryota > Viridiplantae > Streptophyta > Magnoliopsida > Fabales > Fabaceae > Gleditsia > Gleditsia sinensis. Next base: position 47,203,363 of record CM073464.1, read on the forward strand.
AGGGATTCATTTCTTTTTCTTTTGTCTTAATCGATTATGATAGGTTTTCCTTTTTAGGTGGCAAATTTCCAACCCTTGAATCTTCCTTGGTTAACTAAAATTATTTGTGTAGGATAATGATGTTTTGTCATAATTCTATGTATTATTACCCACTTGCTAAAATTATGAGTGTAGGATATAGATGTTTTGTCCTAATGCCATGTATTATCATACCACTTGCTAAAATTATGAATGTAGGATATTACATCACTTGCTAAATGTTTGTCTTAATGCCATGTCACCTAATCTTGATTACACTATTATTTCATCACTTTATATTTTTTTTGTTTTTTATTTTTCCTCTTGGGTTTTTGGCTCATTCTTGCCCATTTTCTTTACTTTGGATAAAATTCTACCTTTCATAATGGGCTTATTCACATTTTCATGATTTTTGGGCTACCGGTCCAATTTCTATATCCTAGTCCAAGTTTATGTTTTATTTCTTCCTTGGGCTATCCTATTGGCTTGCTAAAAATTCATGTGAAGTAGAAAAACTCTATATGAAGTGTGCATAGATGAAAGCCCAATTTATGGTTGGAGGTACTAAACTTAGTAACTTTAACTCTTAAATTAGGAAAAATTACCCTAATCCAATCTTCTTGAAATTTTAATACCTATATTTACTTCACAAAAATTTATCTTCCTTACCCAAGAATTTCAACTTTCTTTAGTATATTTATTTCTAATTTTTTCTCTTAGGTTTTCTCTCTTTACCTATTTCATTAATGTTAGAACATGTCTATGCATACACGTAAGGTGAAGAATTTTTAAAGATTATATTTCCTTAGATATCTAAAAATTGTCTAATAAATTTTATTTTCTTACAGGATGTTACAATCTAGATATCATCATTTAAGGATAAGGGAAGAGGATATTCTGAAAATTGCTTTTAGGACTGGGTATAAGCACTTTGAGTTGTTAGTAATGTCATTTAGTTTGACAAAATGCCTTAGCTGCATTTATGGACTTTATGAATATAGTACTTAAACCATTCTTTGATCAAATTGTAAATATATATTTATTAATGATATATTAATATGTTCTAAGAGTTCAGAGAATCATAAGCAACATTTAAGGATAATTTTACAAACTCTAAGGGAGTATAGTTGGTAAAGATGGTATCCATATAGAACCTAAGAATGTAAAAGTGGTACAACAATGGATACATTTTACTACATTTAAAGATGAAGATCCAAATCCAATTTTCGCTTTCTACAGTTGTTTGCCATCCATTCTATTTAAGTTATAGTTGGATCAGGTACATGAACAAATGTCTGTAAAGCATCAATCGACTCCTCAGCATTCGAAGTTGAGATGAGAATTCGTCGTACTGAGTGTGGGATAAACCTTTGTTCTATAGCTTGATCTAGAAAAGACAACAAACCTTCAAAGAAGCGATTAATATTTAACAAACCTATCAGTTTGTGATGCATATTTAGTTGTGCCCAAGAGACTATTTGGAAAATCTCCTCCAAAGTACCAAAACCAACTGGTAAGGTAATGAAGGCATCAGCATTGCTCATTATTCTAGCCATGCGCTCATGCATGGAAGCTACCCTAAATTCTTCCCCAATTGTCTTTCCTATGATATTGGATGTAGCTAGAGCTATGGAAAAAATACCTACAACTTGACATCCTCCTATATGTGCAGCTATAGACACACACCCCATTAAGCCATGGTTACCTCCACCATAGACTAAATGAATCTTTCTCTTGGCCAGCACCATACCCAGATTTTGTGCAGCTTTCACATACTCTCCATCTTTTCTAAGACTAGAACCACAAAAGACATAAATATTTCGAAACTAACATAATGTGGTTCCCTCCATAACTACACTCACCCTAACTTTGAGTATAAAAGTAAAGATACTAATGTGTGTATTAATAGAACTTAGAGAAAAGCATACTTATAATAGTTGCACAAATAGACTGGGTATGATTAGAACAGCTATGTGAGTGGCCGGTAGATAAAAGCTAAATTTAAGGTAAATTTAAAAAATGACGGCATGCATGCATATGTACAATAGTTGTGATTGTGGCTCATATTAAGCACATAAAGAGAATAAGGTTAAGATATTAGTAGAAATTTGTCTTTTTCTTGTTGTCCTTGACGAAGCATTGATGTCTTGATTCTTGTAAGAAAGTTGTAGGTGATAACCATAATTGTAAAAAAAAAAGTGAAAATGCAAACAATTTTATTATTAAAGAGGGACAATCAAATGATTTATTTTGTTTTCCCAATGTTCTTGCCAGTCAACTATCGGTATTATTAATTCGACTAAATTTTTTGAGAAATTTTAATTTGGACTAGTTTATTTTACAATTGATTGTTTACATTTATTTTGAAGCAACCATCTGCATCATACCAGTTAATTACGTGCTCTTTGTTCCTCACAAACTTTTATAAGCTGAGAAATGCTTCTTTTCCAGGTGATATTCTTCCATCGAATAACAGTAGCTTTAAATTAAATTTTGGCATATATATTCAAAACTTGCGGCCACTGATTCTGGTCGAATATAGCAGCTAGATTTTGTTTACAAATTTTCAAGAATTACGACCACCGATTTTAATTTTCTTTCAATACTTTGTCCAAAATTTTGACATTCAATGCTGGCACCATGCTCTATTAAGTATTCCTCTTTTTCTACTGCATCATCTTTGATTAATGATTGGCATTAAATGCAAGGTTCTTTTCCTTATTACAAGGAGGGTTAATTTCATTTCTTTGAAACTCAATTATTATGGTGTCCAAGTGGTTAGTAGGTTAAAGTAATAAAAAATTTGAAAGAAATAGACAGATGATGGCCTTATGGTACTTTGACGAATGTAATCAAGTGAATTAGTGGTGTTAAAGTACTTGAGAAATAAAATACGGGAAGTAGGATTTAAATTAATCTTTGAACTTTTAATTTGGAAATATGGAGAATATTTTGAGAATAAAAAATAATGTAAGTGATCAAGATATTTATGTTAAGGGTTTATACCATGCTAAATTGAGTCTAAGATCTAGGATGTGAATAATGGTTGAGAAAAGAGAATTCAAAAGAAGATATAGATTGTGAATATAGATAATCTTAAGGTAATAAGGATATACTAAGATTTGAAAGAATTGTATTAGCATAATGGTAAAAAGAAAATACAAGTGATATTTCTTTTGTTGTTTGGTGTGTCAGCAAGTAAAAATTGAATATTTTATTTCAGGAGAGATATTCAAGAAGCTTAAAGATCTTTGTTATATTATAGTATGGCTGATAGTAAATCTAAATGATGTGTTTATGCAATGGAAGTTATGCTTCAGGAGTCTTTATATAATTTTGGTGAAAGTTGGGAGAAGTTATTTGTCTTTAGTTGAATTTGCTCATATCAATAATAATAAAGCGAATATACAAATAGCACCACTTAAGATTTTACATGAAACATCGTAGGTCTTCTAATAGGTGATTGAGTTGAGTAAAGTTAAGTTTTTGAAATCTAATTTGGAATAAGATGCAATAGATAGGATGTGACTAAACTAAATTGATGATACTAGTTTAGAAAGCATACTTTAAACATGTCTTCGAGTTTGGTGAGAGATCTCTTAGTAGCATACACTTTTAATAAAATGATATTAGGTGACTTAATTCCATATGTAAGAGATGTCATTAACTTTCTGTTAAATGATTCAATGAGGACAGACTTATTGTAAGAGGTCGTTGATAAAGTGAAAATGATTAGGAAAAGAGTACAAGCAACTCAGTACAAGTCAAAAGTCTATAAGGACCATGAAACCTCCTTTATGATTGTGTGTGTGATATGGTAAGTCCTTCAAGAACTACTTAGATCAAGATTAGGCAAGGTCCTATGATTTTACATGCTAATATATCAAGTCCCCTTTACTAGAGCAAGATAGAACACATTAGAGGCGTAACTATAGTAGCAATTAAGGGGGTGGATCAACTTTCTCTCTTCTCTTTTTTTTTTCTCTTTGCTGCAACACAAGTCATTGGTGCCTTTTGACACGAATGCCAACATTTGAGATGAAGGCACCCGGTTACTCATCACTATCACCTTTAAGCACTATTCTACTCATACCCTGATGTCACTGTTTTACGCAAAAGCACACATGGGGTGCATGCATACCCCTGGTCACTAAGGGACAACAGAGGCATTGGAGTGGCAACTACTTCACTTTTCCTTTCTTTTTTTTCTTCTTCCCCAAAACTTAAGCCTTTCTGATAATAGCTCATGCCTGTTTTTGTCATTCAGCAGGGGGCTCACAACATTAACTCTAAAATCCTAGGTCTAATTCCTAAAAAATCACCAAGTTTCCCTTGCTAAGACTGACCATAGTCTAGTATTCATAGAAGAAGGTTTCGGTTGTGTAGGGTTGACATGCAGAATTCCTATTTTTGCTATCAGTCAAGTTCCAGCCCTCCTCATGGAGCTTCCTAGCACTAATAGCAGGCCATGAAATACACATAATAGACTCATCTCTTTTTTTTTTTTTTTTTTTATAAAAGAGTGATTCTAAGAGCTTCCTAATTGCTAAAAGCTAATTACTCATCAGACATAAACCCATATTTATACACAATAAAACAGGAAACAAACACAAGACCTAGCACAGATTGAAACAAACTCATTTAATCAAGCACAACAAACCCTACAGTAAACACTATAGCAAACACTAAAGCAACACTAATTCCATCCCCCCCAAACTTAAAGATGAGCAGTGCCCCCACTGCTAAGTATATTGCAAACCCAACAAAAGAGGCAAAAGAAAAATGTATGATAAGATAGGAATAGCAGGCATGCAGAGCTTGTTGAATAAAAAACATTGACAGAAAGGAAATAGAGGGGAAGGGAGTCCCTAGGGTGCTTGTAGGATTGCTACAACACCCAGGTGGCATGGATTCCCTTAAGATTTTGAGGAGTTGCAGAGCCCACTCCTTCGCTGAGTTGATCTATGTGTGCTCTAGAGTTTATCCTTTCCCTTCTACATGGCTACTACCCTTTTTGCAAGTGGCTCTTCATCCTCAGAGGACACATCTTCCTTTTGAGTCCTCCATGGGCTTGTCCTCTGCTCGTTGCTTTGGGAGGAGTCTTGGGGTTCCTCACCCTCTTCAGTCTGGGGCTTTGGTGCTCTCTGTCGTTCCCCAGATGTGGTATAGAATAGGTTCGTGGGGAATTTAAGGAAATGGAAGAATTGATTGAAATTATGCAAGCGTTTTCTAGAGGGCAATATCCTTCATTTGTTGGTATTGCTAGAATTGTTGCTGGTGTTTCAAGAACAATGCTTGCTGCTGCATGGTGGCTTGTTGCTGTAAGAGTAGTTGGAAGGTCTTGTCTGTCGGTTGGGGGCTAAGGTTAATACTGCTTAGCCTTCGGAGTGTGGAGGGGGTTGTGTGGTGGTTGGTGGCTCTGACTCTCCCTTTTCTTGCACAATGTGAGCTATAGTGATGGTGCTTATAGTGGCTCCCATCTTGAGTGTTTCTTCATCCATTGCGATGGGTACCTTACTGTCGCAGCACAACAAGGTGATAAGGGAAGGGAAGAGTAAACTGCCCTTTTTTTAGCTAATGCATACTCTTATTTTCAGCTAATCCGGTTTATGGTTGTAGCACCCTAAGAAGATTTGTCCCAGGTGGTGCTTGGTATGCACACCTGTGCCAGCATTTCCTCCCAATCTTGTTCTTTCAGAGACTCTAAATGCGCTGCATAGTTGTCATCCTCATCGTTCATTTTGTAGGCTTCATTTATAGTCGCTCGGTCAAATAGCACACGGGTCTCCCTAACCCTAACCTAGTCTTTGGCATCCTTCAGGAAGTTGGCATAAAACTTTCTTACCAGTGGAATAAGAGCAGGCTGGGGGTGTTAGGCAAAACTTTCCCATCCCCGTTGCTTCACTATTGTTGCCACATACATTAACAAACCCATATCTTCAAACAGTGCAAAGGTGAAGCCTTTTTCTATGCAGAAGGTCTGCTAGATTTTCTGTTCATCGTGCCTCCTCTGGTTTTCGTCCTAGGTGAACTTCTTCATCTTACTGGCCATCCTTGCTACTGTCTTGATTCTCGGCATGGTCTTCAGGTGGATATTCTTTGTGGAGAAGAGAGACATTGCGCACTGGAGCTTTCAAAATGTGAAAAGGGGGAAGGGTTTGAGAGGATAGAGAACAGAGAACAGAGATTCTGGAAACTGGCAAAGGACTGTTAGGTTCACCAGAGGGAGTTTGGGAGAATGAGGGGTATAGTCATGACTTATGGGATACTTAAGGTTTCCCGCCCTTTATTTTTGGGCTTCTCCATTTGTCTTTTCTCCTCAAGACTTTAGGTTCCCTTTCTTGTGTTTCCTCAGCCATCATTTTCGTTCTCCTTCCTACTGAATTTGCTTCCTGTGCCCAGCACCATTTCCACATCAAGGGAAAACTCCTTGCTTCAGGGCTGAGCACTTTTACTATAGCAAGTCTTGCGGCAACAATACAAAAAATGACCTTCACACACTTTTGTTGCAGCAAGTCTTGTGGCAAAAATTGGCTTTCACATGCTTTTGCTGCATCAACTCTTCTGGCAAACAATACAAAAATTGACTTGTACACTGATGTTTACCTAGGCCTGCGAAATGAACACAAAAGATATTAGATTCACAATTTAAGCTACCTAAAAATTGTAAAATAAAACAAGAACAAATTAAACATGGGTTGCCTCCCATAAACACTTGTTTTAGAGTCAACAACCTGACTTCTTTCCTGTTCATCCCTTTTGCAATTGGATTGAGGTGTGCTGGCACTCCACATCACCTCCTAGGTAGTGCTTGATCCGTTGTCCATTCACTCTGAAGGTTCTCCCTGTCTTTTCTTCTTCCAATTCAACAGCTCCAAACGAGAAGACCTTACTGATACGGAAGGGACCAAACCAGCGAGATTTTAGTTTTCCAGGGAACAAGGTTAGCCTAGAGTTGTACAGCAACACTTTCTATCCTACTTCGAAGTCCCTTGGTTGTATCTTCTTGCCATGCCATTTCTTTAATTTTTCCTTGAATAGCTTGGCATTCTCATAAGCTTGACCACGGAATTCATCCAACTCATTTAGCTGTAGCATCCTTTTTTCACCAGCAGCTCCTAAATTCAGATTTAATTCCTTCATTGCCCAATATGCCCAGTGCTCTAGCTCCACTAGTAGATGGCAAGCCTTACTAAACACCAACTTGTATGGTGACATCCGCAGCGGTGTTTTATAGGCTGTTCGATATGCCCATAATGCATCATCCAGCCTTGAGGACCAGTCCTTCCTAGTTGGGCCAACAGTTTTTTCCAAGATCCTCTTGATTTCCCTGATGGATATTTCAGCCTGCCCGCTAGTTTGAGGGTGGTATGGAGTTGCCACCTTGTCTCTTACTCCATATTTGGCCAGCAAAGCTTCGAATTGCCTATTGCAGACGTGGGATCCTCCATCACTGATGATGGCTCTAGGAGTTTCAAATATTGTGAAAATGTTATTTTTCAAAAATCTAGTTACCACATTTTCCTCGTTAGTTGGAGATGCACTTGCTTCTACCCATTTTGAAATGTAATCAACAACTACCATGATATATTGATTCCTAAAACTCGAAGGGAATGGGCCCATGAAATCTATTCCACATACATCAAACAAATTCTCTTCTAGAATGTTGTTTAGCGGCATTTCATGTCTTCTGAATATGTTTCCTACTCTCTGGCACCTGTCGCATTACAACACAAAAGAGTGGGAGTCCTTGAATAGAGAAGGCCAGTAGAACCTTGCCTGCAGTACTTTGTTTGCAGTCCTCACTCCTCCAAAGTGGCCTCTATAGGGTGAAGCATGGCATCGCTGTAGGATTTGCTCCATCTCTTCTTTTGGAATGCATCTTCTTATCATCTGGTCTGCACACTGCTTGAAGAGGAACAGTTCATCCCAGTAATATAAATTCACATCGTGCAGGAATTTCTTCTTCTGTTGTGATGTCAAATACAGTGGAAGCAGTCCACTCACCAGGTAGTTCACATAGTCAGCATACCATGGCATACCAGTCTGGGACATGAGGAAGAGTTGCTCATCCAAAAATTTCTCATTAATTTCTTCTGCATTTGCTCTGTCATGTTCTAGCCTAGAGAGATGGTCTGCCACCTGATTCTCAGTTCCCTTTCTATCCCTGATTTCCATATCGAATTCTTAAGGCAAGAGCACCCAACGGATGAGTTTAGGCTTGGAATCCTTCTTCTTGACCAAGTGTTTGATGACAGAATGGTCTGTGTGCACAATTACTTTTGCATCTACCAAGTAAGATCTGAATTTTTCAAAAGCAAACACCACAACAAGCAACTCCTTCTCTGTTACTGTGTAGTTGAGCTGGGCCCCTTGCAGTGTCTTGCTTGCATAATATAAGCATGAAAAACTTTGTTCTTACGCTGCCCAAGGACGGCTCCCAATGCTGCTTCACTTGCGTCACACATTAGCACAAATGGAAAAGCCCAGTCTGGTGCCACAATAACCGGTGTTGTACTTAATTTCTTCTTGAGGTCACAGAATGCTGTCATGCAGTTCTTATTGAAGTAGAAGATTTTGTCTTTCTCTAGCAAATTGCATAGAGGTTTAGTAATCTTGGAAAAGTCTTTGATGAACCTCCTGTAAAATCCTGCATGGCCAAGGAAGCTTTTGATGCCTTTGACTGAAGTGGGAGGAGACATCTTCTCTATGATTTCTACTTTGGCCTTATCAACCTCTAGTCCATCTTGAGAAACTTTATGCCCCAGCACAATCCTTTCCTTCACCATAAATTGACACTTTTCCCAGTTCAACACCAGGTTTGTTTCCTCGTACCTTTGAAGAACCTTAGCAAGGTTTCCCAAACATAAGTTCAAGGAATCCCTAAAAACTGAAAAGTCATCCATGAAAATCTCCACAAATTGTTCTGCCATTTCTGTGAAAATTGCCATCATACATCATTGAAAAGTTGTTAAAGCATTGCATAATCCAAACGGCATCCTTCGAAATGCAAAGGTGCCATAAGGGCATGTGAATGTAGTCTTGTGCTGGTCTTCAGATGTTATAGCAATCTGATTGTAGCCTGAATACCCGTCTAGGAAATAGTAATACTCTCTTCTCGCAAGTTTGTCTAACATTTGGTCAATGAATGGCAAAGGGAAGTGGTTTTTTCTGGTGCTTTTGTTCAGCCTCCTGTAGTCCATGCAAATCCTCCAACCAGTCACAACCTTGGTGGGGATAAGCTCATTGTTTTCATTTTACACCACAGTCATGCCCCCTTTCTTAGGAACACATTGGACTAGACTAACCTAGGAGATGTTTGATATAGGGTAAATAATTCCAGCATCCAGCCATTTGATGATTTCCTTCTTTACTACCTCCTTCATGATTGGATTGAGCCTTCGTTGAGGTTCAATGGATCCTTTTTCATTGCTCTCCAATAGGATCTTATGCATACAAAATGAGGGACTGATACCCGTAATATCCGTAAGGGTCCAACCTATAGCACTTTTGAATTTTTTCAATGTCTCGACTAATTTTTCCTTTTGCTCCTCTGTCAAAAGTGTTGAAATGATCACAGGAAGAGTGGTTGTTTCACCCAGGTAAGCATATTTTAGATGCGCAGGTAATGGCTTCAACTCTAAGATTGGTGGTTCCTTTACTGATGCTTTTGGCAGCCTTGATTCCCACGAGGACATATCTAATGGCTCATCCATCAAAGCCTGCTTCCCAGTGCCATACTTGGCTACTATCCAGGCCCATTCTTTCTCGTTTTCCTTCTTTGAATCTGAGCCATCTTGCCACTCAGTTGGTGTTGGGCCTTTGCAGCAATTTTCAAACTGTCCAGATGTTAATGTATCTATCACCGAAATAATTGAGCATTCTTCCATTTCACTAGGAAACTTCATGGACTAAAATACATTAAATTTGATCTACTGTTCTTGAACCCTCATTGTTAACTCTCATTTTTGAACATTAATTAAGGTTAGGCCAGTGGCTAGGAATGGCCTGCACAAAAAGATTGGCACATCTACATCTGCTTCGTAATCTAGTATAATAAAATCTATTGGAAAAATGAATTTATCCACCTTAACTAAGACATCCTCAATTTTCCCTTCTAGATGTGCAATGGATCTATCTGCCAGCTGTAGTGAGACCGTGGTAGGCCTTGCTTCTCTTATCCCCAACTTCTTGAATATTGTCATTGGCATGAGGTTAATGCTTGCTCCCAAGTCATAGAGAGCTTTGCCAAAGTACTAGTTCCCAATGGAGTAAGGAATGGTGAAGCTACCTAGATCCTTGAGTTTGGGAGGTAGCTTATTCTGCAGCACAACACTACATTCTCGTGTTAGAGCAACGGTCTCAAATTCCCCAAACCTTCTTTTCTTGGTTGAGATGTCCTTCATGAACTTTACATAGTTAGGCATCTACTCTAATGCTTCCACCACAGGAATGTTAATGTGCAGCTGCTTGAAGACATCTAGAAATCTTTGGAACTGATGGTCATTCTGCTGTTTCTAGAATCTTTAAAGGAAATGTGGAGGTAGCTTAGTCTGCTGCATGTTTTGCTGCGGCAAAGCTGTAGCATTTTGCTGTGGCAAATTTTCTCTAGAGATTCCTGCTTTCTCATTTGCCTCCTCAACCTGCTTCTGCTTGTTTTTCTTCTTATCCAGGGGTACAGTAGGGTCTTTTTGGTCATGCCTCTTTGCTTGGGGTTCTTCCATTACTTTTCCACTCCTAAGAGCTATAGCCTTGCAATGCTCTTTCCCTTCTCTCCTAGGGACTTCAGTATTGCTTGGAAGTGTCCCTGGAGGTCTGCTTTTTAATTCATTGGCAAGCTGCTCAACTTGGGTCTCCAGATTCCTCAATGATGTAGCTTGAATTTGAATCACGGCATCATTTCTCGCCATGTATTCCTTGAGCAAGGACTCCAACGAAGTGGGATTTTCATTAGGCCGATGCCTTTACTGCTGAAATCCTGGGGGGGCTATGGTCTCTATGGGGCAGAGTTACTTCCCTATTCAGTACCATAGTTACTCCAAAAAAAATTGGGATGCTACCTCCAACCCGGGTTATACGTGTTTGAATAGGGATTGTTGTTGCGATTTATGTTTACCACATAGCATACTGACTCTGGATTTGAAGGACAACTTTCAAATAAATGAGGCCCATTGCACAGAACACAAGATACTCCATTTTCCTGGACTGCATTAGCTGCTTGAGAGCGAATCAGTTGCTGGTTTTTCAAGACATTCACTAATGAAGCTAATTGGGCTGTGAGAGAAGTGACCTCACTCACTTCATGCATACCCGTAATTTTTTTCTAGCTCAGACTCTATCCATAGGCCATTAATAATTATTGCTGGCCATCCTTTCGAGCAGCTCATCTGCGTCATTGTATGTTTTGGACAGAAGTGCCCTATTAGCTACTGCATCCACTATGGTTCGTGTTTGAGCATTAAGGCCATTATAAAAGGTCTCCATTTGAATGCAGTACGGGATTCCATGATGAGGACATCTCTGTAGCAGTTCTTTGTACCTCTCCCACATGTCATATAGCGATTCTCCGTCTAGTTGCTGGAAGGATGTGATATCATTCCTCAATCTTGCATTCTTGGTAGGTGGGAAGTATTTTAGCAGAAACTTCTTTGCCAAGTGTAACAACCTTTTTTTTTCTTTATTATTATACAATATTGAGTTCACATATACATCATTAATCAAAACGTACATGCAACATATCAAACACATAAATATTTACATCTTGTTTATTTTGCTTGACCAATTCCGAAGATACAGGTGCGGGTGGTTGCACCTTCATCAGGATCTGAGCCAAATCGACCACAAACATATTATTTGATTCTTAGATCTGCCCAACATAAAGTAACTCGATTCAATGTGCACTAAAAGCCAGAGCCATAGAAAAAAAACTGCATAACTAATTTTTGAATATGATATGGAAATATAGTGAGAATTAAATCCTAGTAAGTTCAACAATAAATTATCATCAATATAGCTCATCACGTCATGTTCAGTTGTATAAACTACAAAAAATATCTTTGGTCACATGAATGCATTATATCTATGCACATAAGAATCATACAGTAATGATATGTATGACAGGATTAACTATTTTTAGAATATCATAGGATAACTATCAACTTATTCTCATTTCAAGCAACCCTGGTCAGGGTGAGTATCCTCTACTCTCCAGTACGGGCTTTTCTCGCTCCGTCCGACATGGCACACTTTCTCTTTCTTTTCTCATAATCATAATCATAACTGTTGGTGGGGCGTCCCCTACTGGTGCGCCACACGGATTGCCATGTGACCGTGCTCATTTCTTTTCTTTTCACAATGATAGCCAAAAATATGCTTTCAAAAACAAGTATGTTCAACAAAATATAACTATTACCATAAATCATTGGTATTCATGCCATGAACATAACCATTTCAAATATCACTTTATAAAATATTTCCATGTCAGAATTTCACACTTAAGATGGTAAGAAGTTTATACAATGGCTATGGCTATGGCTATACTAGTCATTTATTATTTTCATTTATAAGATTCATCTTCTTTTTTAAATATTAATTTTATTTCTTTATTTTCTTGATGCAGGTTTTCCTCATATCTAACTTTCTCTTACTAATCAGAGCATAACTCCCTTAATTTAACTCCGATGTAGGTGAACTTGGTGTCAATTTCAAGATAAAACAATTATCTAAAACAATTATTTTGAATATTATAGCGAAATATTAATAAATCAAGGTGATATTACTCCCTCAATGTACATGTTATTTCTTCTAGGATAGGTTCTGACCTCTACCAACTAATCTGTCCATACCTCCCTCATAAGAATTCCAAATTAAGTGATTCCAGTGGTTAAAAATCTGAGACACATATATCTATAATTCATAAGTTAACCATTTATTTTAATTCCTTATAGAATGTTCCCAGAAATTAAAATACCAAAGCTACCCTAACATATTCTTCCCTGATTAACCATTTTCTGACATTTGTTTACTAATCAAAACATATCTACCTCATATGAACTCTAAATTGAATAATTCCAGTGGCTTAAAATCGGTGACACATATATCTTTAATTATTATGTTAACCATTTATTTTCATTCCCTACAGATAAGTATCATAAATTAAAACACAGAAGCTATCCTAAGATATTCTTCGCTGATGAACCGTTTTCTGACCTTTCACTAGTAAATGGATCATATCTTCCACAAATGGACTCCAAATTGAGTGATTCCAGTGGTTAAAAATCTATGACACATATATCTTTAATTCTTATGTTAACCATTTATTTTAATTCCCTACAGCTAATTCCCAGAAATTAAAACACAGAAGCTTAAAATTTTTCCACCCATAGCCATACCAATGCAGAACTTTCTATACCAGCCTAACTATTCAAACATAAATCACATGCAAGATCAATATGTAACATGATATAGCAACATCCATGACCAATCATCAAAGTTCTAAGATCAAAATCTCATATAAATATTATAAGTTTCAAAAATTTTCTTCAAAAAAGAATATTGTTAAACTTACTTGGAGCACTTAGTCTTCCAGACTTCTCCTTCCTCTTTCTTCCTTTCTTCCTCTCCTTTCCTCACTCTACCTTGCTTCTATTTTTCCTCTCCCTCACTTGGACGAAAATTCTAATGTTGTAAGGGTGGGTTTTGCTTAAATAGACCCTCAAATAATTTACCTTTCATGATCATGGGTCTACCTTATCACAATTAGATTACACTTGGTTGAATTTTTGGAAAACAAATAACTTATGTTCTTGTCTTTCTCTTCCTTAGCGAAGATATGCATAGGAAAAGGAGATTTGTATTTTGAAAATTATGATAATATGTTCTTAAGATATGGGACAAGATCCCTTTGATTTAGGGATTCATTTCCTTTTTCTTTTGTCTTAATCAATTATGATAGATTTGCCTTTTTAAGTGGCAAATTTCTAGCCCTTGAATCTCTATTATTTGGTTGAAATTATTGGTGTGGGATAAAGAATTTTTGTCATAATGCTATGTATTATTACCCACTTGCTAAAACTATGAGTGTAGGATATTGATATTTTGTCCTAAATTCTTGTATTATCATACCACTTGCTAAATTTTTGTCTTAATGTCAAATCACCTAATCTTGATAACACCATTATTCCATCACTTTTTTTTTTCATTTTTCCTCTTGGGTTTGGGCTCATTCTTGCCCATTTTCTTTACTTTGGTTAAAATTCTACCTTTCATAATGGGCTTGGTCACATTTTCATGATTTTTGGGCTATCGGTCCAATTTTTATATCCTAGTCCAAGTCTATGTTTTATTTCTTCATTGGGCTATCCTATTGGCTTGTTAAAAATTTATGTGAAGAAGAAAAACTCTATATGAAGTGTCCATGGGTGAAAGACCAATTTATGGGTGGAGATACTAAACTTAGTAACTTTTACTCTTAAATTAGGAAAAATTACCCTAATCCAATCTTCTTGAAATTTTAAGACCTTTACTTCACAAAAATTTATCTTCCTTACCTAAGAATTTACCTTTCTTTAGCATGTTTATTTCTAATATTTCCTCTTAGGTTTTCTTTCTTTACCTATTCCATTAATATTAGAGCATTTCTATGCATATATGTAAGGTGAAGAATTTATAAGGAAAATATCTAAAAATTACGGGATGTTACATTCTTCCCCCGTTAAGAAATTCGGTCCCCGAATTTCAGTCCATCCTACCACATGTAGGAAATGAAATTAAGGCATTATTTAGAGTTACCAACCTTATTACCTAAATAATTAGGGATATCTTTTCTGTATAACATCTTTACTTTTTAATATGTCTATTCACTTTAGTGATTTTGCCTTATAACTTAACCATAAGAATTTCTTTCACTCATAAGTTCTTCACTTTATATCCTCTAGCTTGCATGGATATATCTATGGGTCGATATTAGAAAACACACACATAAAGGAACATATTCACCTTCATATTGGGTAACTATCTTTTCTTATTCCAAACTTCTATTAAGTCATTTTTTTTTGTTTTTCATATATCAACATTATCCCCTAAATATCATCATCTTAATCTACCATCTATTTTTGTCCTTAAATCCTTTAATCAATATGTTAAACATACGTAGCAATAAATCCTTCAAACCATTAATAACGTTTATGTTTCATTGACACATGTCTAATAATTCCAACTTACCTCATCACAGTAATTCTATACAAGCTTATTAACACCATTAAACTCATTGTCAAAAATTTCAATTATTTCTTCTATCATATCCAAAAGCACCTCATTCTAGCTTATGTCAATCCCATTTAATTCACCCAATCATTTCAAGAAGATTTTTCCTAACACTTCCTCATACATGAATTCCAAATTCCAACATAATTTACATCCTCGATACTAGACTCAATTTAGCATGATATAAACCTTTAACACAAATATCTTGATCACTTACATTATTTTCAGACATGGTTCTCAGAATATTCGCCAGATTTCCAAATTAAGAGTTCAAAGATTAATTTAAATCCTACTTCTCATATTTTATTCCTCAAGAACTTCAACACCACTAATTCTCTTGATTACATTTGTCAAAACACCATAATAGTTGAGTTTCAAATATAATAATAATAAATAAATAAAGAAATTAACTATTCTTGTAATAGGAGAAAATAATCTTGCATTTAATGCCAAATATTAATGTAGGACAATGCAGTAGAACAAACGAAGAGCATAATAAAGAACGGTGCTAAAATAGAAAGTCAAAAGTTTGGACAAAACATTAGAGAGAGTTAAAATCGGTGGTCGTAATTCTTGAAAATCAGAAAACAAAAATTTAGATGTTATATTGGCAAAAATCGGTGGCCGCAACGTTTGAATATATGTGCCAAAATCTACTTTAAATCTGTTGGTATTCAGTGGAAAGATATCACATGGAAAAAGAAACATTTCTGTGCTTATAAAAGTCTGTGAAAATCAACGAATACGTTGTTAACTGGTAGGATGCAGTTGTTTGCTTCAAAATAGATGTAATCAATCAACTTTAAAATAACCAGTCCAAATTAAATTTTCTCAAAATAGCGAGTCGACTTAATAATACCAATAGTCGACTGGGAAAAATATTGAGAAAACAAAAAAATCATTTGATTGTCCTTCTTCAACAACTAACTTGTTTACATTTTCACTTTCTTTTGTTTTTCAATTATGCTTATCACCTACAACTTCTTTACAAGAATCAAGATATCAAGGTTTCATCAAAGACAACAAAGACAAATTTCTGATGATATCTTAACCTTATTCTCTTTATATGCCTAATATGAGCGACTATCATAACTACTATACATATACATGCTTGCCGTCATTTTAAAAAATTTCACCTTCAATTTAGTTGATATCCACCAATCACTAACATAACTGTTCTAATTATTCCCGGCTTATTCGCATAGCTATCATAAGTATGCCATTCACCGAGTTCTATAAATGCACACGTTAATATCTTTACTTTCATACTCCAAGTCAAGGTGTGTACAACTATGGAGGGAATCACATTTCGTCAATTTCGAAATATTTGTGTCTTTTGTGGTTCTAGTCCTGGAAAAGATGGAGAGTATGTGAAAGCTGCACAAAACCTAGGTTTGGTACTAGCCAGAAGAAAAATTCATTTAGTCTATGGTGGAGGTAACCGTGGGTTAATGGGGTGTGTGTCTACAGCTGCCCATGTAGGAGGATGCCAAGTTCTAGGTATTATTCCTACAGCTCTAGCTGCATCTAACATCGTAGGAAAGACAATTGGGGAAGAGTTTAGGGTAGCTTTCATGCATGAACACATGGCTAGAATGATGAGCAATGCTCATTGCCTTACCAGGGGGTTTTGGTACTTTAGAAGAAAGTTTCCAAATAATCTCTTGGGCATAACTAAATATGCATCACAAACCGAGAGGTTTGTTAAATGTTAACCACTTCTTTGATTGTTTGTTGTCTTTGCTTGATCATGCTGTGGAACAAAGGTTCATCTCACACTCAGCATGACGAATTCTCATCTCAGCTTCAAATGCTGAGGAGTTGATTGATGCTTTACAAGCATATGTTCATGTACCTGATCCAATTATGACTCAAATAGAATGGACGGCAGATAAACGCAGGAAGCGTAAATTGGATTTGGATCTTCATCTTTAAATGTAGTAAAACATAGCTATTATTGTACTACTTTTACTTTCTTAGAGTATACTTGGATACCATATTTACCAATCATACTCCTTTAGAGTTGGTAAGACTATCTTTGAAGGTTGCTTATGATCCTCTGAACTTTTGAAATATTCCAGTGTATTATCAATAAAAACAAACTGATCCAGGGATGACCTAATTACTATATTTTAAATCTATAAATGCGGCTAAAATATTTGTCAATTTAAATGACATCACCAAGAACTCATAATGCCCATAATAAGTCCTAAAATAAAATTTTTGTACATCCTCTTCTCTTATCCTTAATTAATGTTACTCATATCCCAAATCAATTTGTGGAAAAATATTGAACACCTTATAACTAGTCAAACAGGTAATTTATACGAGGTAATGGGTTTTTATTCTACATTGTCACCTTATTCAACTGTCTATAATCTATGCATAGTCATAGTGATCCATATTTCTTTTTCACACATAGAACTGGAGCACTCCAAATAAATGTATTAAGGCATTTAAATCCATTGTCTAACAAGTCTTGTAACTAAATTTTTATTTTTATTTATTTTTAAATTCAATCGATATCATTCTATATAGAGATATAGATACTAGGTGGGTTCTAAGGAGTAAATCAATATCAAATTCTCGAATTGCTGTGGCAGGTTTCCTCCGCATTGTTTGCCAGATTCCTCCTTGGTGGTGCCATTTCCTACTGTGGCAAAAATAAAGTTATGCTGCTATTGAGGTGATCAAGCCCAATAGTTAGTTTCAAAAAAATATATTTAACAGCAGTCATAACACCACCTCGGCATATAGATAAGAAACACTAGTAATTTCTTACCTATATGAAATCACTTATCCCCTACACAGTACTACCACAACATACTCAAGATACTATAAGATCGATTCAGATAACCAACCACCCACTAGCCATCTTGGATAGACCTGCTCTTATACCAATTATGTAACAACCCTTTTTTTCTTTATTATTATACAATATTGAGTTCACATACACATCATTAATCAAAACGTACATGCAACATATCAAACACATAGATATTTACATCTTGTTTATTTTGGTTGACCAATTCTGGAGATACAGGTGCAGGTGGTTGCACCTTTACCGGGATCTGAGCTAAATCGACCACAAACATCTTATTTGATTCTGAAATTTGCCCAACATAAAGTAACTCGATTCAATGTGCACTACAACCCAGAGCCATAGAAAAAAACTGCATAACTAATTTTCTGAACATGATATGGAAATATAGTGAGAATTAAATCCTAGTAAGTTCAACAATAAATCATCATCAATATAGCTCATCACGTCATGTTCAGTTGTATAAACTACAGAAAATATCTTTGGTCACATGAATGCATTATATCTATGCACATAAGAATCATACAGTAATGATATGTATGATAGGATTAACTATTTTCAGAATATCATATGATGTCTATCAACTTATTCTCATTTCAAGCTACCCCGGTCAGGGTGAGTATCCTCTACTCTCCGGTACGGGCTTTTCTTGCTCCGTCCGACATGGCATACTTTCTCTTTCTTTTCTCATAATCATAATCATAACCGTTGGTAGGGCGTCCCCTACTGGTGCACCACACGGATTGCCATGTGACCGTGCTGATTTCTTTTCTTTTCACAATGATAGCCAAAAATATGCTTTCAATAACAAGTATGTTCAACAAAATATAACTATTACCATAAATCATTGGTAATCATGCCATGAACAGAACCATTTCAAATATCACTTTATAAAATATTTTCATGTCAGAATTTCACACTTAAGATGGTAAGAAGTTCATACAATGGCAATGGCTATGGCTATACTATTCATTTATAAGATTCATCTTTTTTTTAAAATATTAATTTTATTTCTTTATTTTCTTGATGCAGGTTTTCCTCACATCTAACCTTCTCTTACTAATCAGAGCATAACTCCCTCAAATTAACTCCGATGTAGGTGATCTTAGTGTTAATTTCAAGATAAAACAATTATCTAAAACAATTATGTTGAATATTGTAGCGAAATATTAATAAATCAAGGTGACATTACTCCCTCAATGTACAGGTTATTTTTTCTCGGATAGGTTCTGACCTCTACCAACTAATCTATCCATATCTTCCTCATAAGAATTCCAAATTATGTGATTCCAGTGGTTAAAAATCCGTGACACATGTATCTATAATTCATATGTTAACAATTTATTTTAATTCCTTACAGAATGTTCCCAGAAATAAAACACAGAAGCTATCCTAACATATTCTTCCCTGATTAACCATTTTCTGACCTTTGTTTACTAATCGGAACATATCTACCTCCTATGACTCTAAATTGAATGATTTCAGTGGCCAAAAATCCGAGACACATATTTCTTTAATTCTTATGTTAACCATGTATTTTAATTCCCTACATATAAGTCTCAGAAATTAAAACACAGAAGCTATCCTAACATATTCTTCCCTGATGAACCATTTTCTAACCATTGACTAGTAATCGGCTCATATCTTCCTCATATAGACTTCAAATTGAGTGATTCCAGTGGTGAAAAATCTCTGACACATATATCTTCAATTCTTATGTTAACCATTTATTTTAATTCCTTACAGATAATTCCCAGAAATTAAAACACAGAAGCTTAAAATTTTGCCACCCATAGCCATACTTATGCAGAACTTTCTATACCAGTGAAGTATTCAAACATACATCACATGCAAGATCAATATGTAACATGATATAACAACATCCATGACCAATTATCAAAGTTCTAAGATCAAAATCTCATATAAATATTATAAGTTTCAAAACTTTTCTTCAAAAAAAAATATTGTTAAACTTACTTGGAGCACTTAGTCTGCTAGACTTCTCCTTCCTCTTTCTTCCTTTCCTCACTCTACCTTGCTTCTATTTTTCCTCTCCCTCACTTGGACGAAAATTTTAATGTTGTAAGGGTGGGTTTTGTTCAATAGGCCCTCAAATAATTTACCTTTCATGATCATGGGTCTACCTTATCACAATTAGATTACACTTGATTTAAGTTTTGGAAAACAAACAACTTATGTTCTTGTCTATCTCTTCCTTAGTCAAGATATGCATAGGAAAAGGAGATTTGTATTTTGAAAATTATGATAATATGTTCTTAAGATATGGGACAAGATCCCTTTGATTTAGGGATTCATTTCCTTTTTCTTTTGTCTTAATCAATTATGATAGATTTGCCTTTTTAAGTGGCAAATTTCTAGCCCTTGAATCTCCATTATTTGGTTGAAATTATTTGTGTGGGATAAAGATTTTTTGTCATAATGCTATGTATTATTACCCACTTGCTAAAATTATGAGTGTAGGATATTGATGTTTTGTCCTAAATTCTTCTATTATCATACCACTTGCTAAATTTTTGTCTTAATATCAAATCACCTAATCTTGATTACACCATTATTCCATCACTTTATTTTTATTTTATTTTCGTTTTTCCTCTTGGGTTTGGGTACATTCTTGCCCATTTTCTTTACTTTGGTTAAAATTCTACCTTTCATAATGGGCTTGGTCACATTTTCATGATTTTTGGGTTATCGGTCCAATTTCTATATCCTAGGCCAAGTCTATGTTTTATTTCTTCATTGGGCTATCCTATTGGCTTGTTAAAAATTTATGTGAAGAAGAAAAACTCTATATGAAGTGTCCATAGGTGAAAGCCCAATTTATGGGTGGAGATACTAAACTTAGTAACTTTTACTCTTAAATTAGGAAAAATTACCCTAATCTAATCTTCTTGAACTTTTAAGACCTTTACTTCACAAAACTTTATCTTCCTTACCTAAGAATTTCAACTTTCTTTAGCATGTTTATTTCTAATATTTCCTCTTAGGTTTTCTTTCTTTACCTATTCCATTAATATTAGAACATTTCTATGCATATATGTAAGGTGAAGAATTTATAAGGAAAATATCTAAAAATTACGGGATGTTACATTCTTTCCCCCTTAAGAAATTCGGTCCCCGAATTTCAGTCCATCCTACCACATGTAGGGTTTTTTTTAATGAAATTAAGGCATTATTCAGAGTTACCAACCTTATTTCCTAAATAATTAGGGATATCTTTTCTGTATAACATCTTTACTTTTTAATATGTCTATTCACTTGAGTGATTTTGCCATATAACTTAACCGTAAGGATTTCTTTCACTCATAAGTTCTTCACTTTATATCCTCTAGCTTGCATGGATATATCTATGGGTCGATATTAGAAAACACACACATAAAGGAACATATTCACCTTCATATTGGGTAACTATCTTTTCTTATTCCAAACTTCTATTAAGTCATTTTTTTTTGTTTTCATATATCAACATCATCCCCTGAATATCATCATCTTAATCTATCATCTATTTTTATCCTCAAATCCTTTAATCAATATGTTAAACATACGTAGCAATAAATCCTTCAAACCTCTAATAACGTTTATGTACCATTGACACATTCTAATAATTCCAACTTACCTCATCACAGTAATTCTATACAAGCTTATTAACACCATTAAACTCATTGTCAAAAATTTCAATTATTTCTTCTATCATATCCAAAAGCACCTCATTCTAGTTTATGTCAATCCCATTTAATTCACCCAATCATTTCAAGAATATTTTTCCTAACACTTCCTCATACATGAATTCTCAATTCCAACATAATTTACATCCTCGATACTAGACTCAATTTAGCATGATATAAACCTTTAACACAAATATCTTGATCACTTACATTATTTTTAGACATGGTTCTCAGAATAATCGCCAGATTTTCAAATTAAGAGTTCAAAGATTAATTTAAATCTTACTTCTCATATTTTATTCCTCAAGAACTTCAACACGACTAATTCTCTTGATTACATTTGTCATAACACCATAATAGTTGAGTTTCAAATATAATAATAATAAATAAAGAAAGAAATTAACTTTTCTCATAATATGAGAAAATAATCTTGCATTTAATGCTAAATATTAATGTAGGACAATGCAGTAGAACAGACGAAAAGCATAATAAAGAACGGTGCTAAAATAGAAAGTCAAAAGTTTGGACAAAACATTAGAGAGAGTTAAAATCGGTGGTCGTAATTCTTGAAAATCGGAAAACAAAAATTTAGTTGTTACATCGGCAAAAACCGGTGGCCGTAAGGTTTGAATATATGTGCCAAAATCTACTTTAAATCTGTTGGTATTCAGTGGAAAGATATCACATTGAAAAAGAAACATTTCTGAGCTTATAAAAGTCTGTGAAAATCAAAGAATACATAGTTAACTGGTAGGATGCAGTTGATTGCTTCAAAATAGATATAATCAATCAACTGTAAAATAACCAGTCCAAATTAAAATTTCTCAAAATAGCTAGTCGACTTAATAATACCAATAGTCGACTGGCAAAAATATTGCGAAAACAAATAAATCATTTGATTATCCTTCTTCAACAACTAAGTTGTTTACATTTTCACTTTTTTTTGTTTTTCAATTACACCTATCACCAACAACTTCTCTACAAGAATCAAGATATCAAAGTTTCATCAAAGACAACAAAGACAAATTTATGATGATATCTTAACCTTATTCTCTTTATATGCCTAATATAAGCGACTATCATAACTATTATACATATACATGCTTGCCGTCATTTTAAAAAATTTCACCTTCAATTTAGTTGATGTCCACCAATCACTCACATAACTGTTCTAATTATTCTCGGCCTATTCGCATAGCTATCATAAGTATGCCATTCACCGAGTTCTATAAATGCACATGTTAATATCTTTACTTTCATACTCCAACTCAAGGTGTGTGCAACTATGGAGGGAATCGCATTTTGTCAATTTCGAAATATTTGTGTCTTTTGTGGTTCTAGTC
This sequence comes from Gleditsia sinensis, assembly GCA_037074535.1. Taxonomy (NCBI): domain Eukaryota; kingdom Viridiplantae; phylum Streptophyta; class Magnoliopsida; order Fabales; family Fabaceae; genus Gleditsia; species Gleditsia sinensis. The sequence goes on from CM073464.1 coordinate 47,226,492, forward strand.
TTGGAAAAGATGGAGAGTATGTGAAAGCTACACAAAACCTGGGTATGGTACTAGCCAGAAAAAAAATTCATTTAGTCTATGGTGGAGGTAACCGTGGGTTAATGGGGTGTGTGTCTACAGCTATCCATGTAGGAGGATGCCAAGTTCTAGGCATTATTTCTACAGCTCTAGCTGCATCTAACATCGTAGGAAAGACAATTGGAGAAGAGTTTATGGTAGCTTCCATGCATGAACACATGGCTAGAATGATGAGCAACGCTCATTACCTTACCAGGTGGTTTTGGTACTTTAGAAGAAAGTTTCCAAAAAGTCTCTTGGACACAACTAAATATGCATCACAAACCGAGAGGTTTGTTAAATGTTAACCACTTCTTTGATGGTTTTTTGTCTTTCCTTGATCATATTGTGGAACAAAGGTTCATCTCACACTCAGTACAACGAATTCTCATCTCAGCTTCAAATGCTGAGGAGTTGATTGATGCTTTACAAGCATATGTTCATGTACCTGATCCAACTATGACTCAAATAGAATGGACAGTAGATAATCGTAGAAAGCGTAAATTGGATATGGATCTTCATCTTTAAATGTAGTAAAACATAGCTATTATTGTACTATTTTTACTTTCTTAGAGTCTACTTGGATACCATATTTACCAACCATAGTCCTTTAGAGTTGGTAAAACTATCTTTGAAGGTTGCTTATGATTCTCTGAACTTTTGAAATATTCTAGTGTATCATCAATAAAACAAACTGATCCAGGGTGACCTAATTACTATTTATTAAATCTATGAATGCAGCTAAAATATTTGTCAATTTAAATGACATCACCAAGAACTCATAATGCCCATAATAAGTCCTAAAAACGTAGCTATTATTGTAAGGGTGGGTTTTGCTTAAATAAACCCTCAAATAATTTACCTTTCATGATCATGGGTCTACCTTATCACAATTAGATTACACTTGGTTGAATTTTTGGAAAACAAACAACTTATGTTCTTATCTTTCTCTTCCTTAGTCAAGATATGCATAGGAAAAGGAGATTTGTATTTTGAAAATTATGATAATATGTTCTTAATATATGGGACAAGATCCCTTTGATTTAGGGATTCATTTCCTTTTTCTTTTGTCTTAATCAATTATGATAGATTTGCCTTTTTAAGTGGCAAATTTCTAGCCCTTGAATCTTCATTATTTGTGTGGGATAAAGATTTTTTGTCATAATGCTATGTATTATTACCCACTTGCTAAAATTATGAGTGTAGGATATTGATGTTTTGTCCTAAATTCTTGTATTATCATACCACTTGCTAAATTTTTGTCTTAATGTCAAATCACCTAATCTTGATTACTCCAATATTCCATCACTTTATTTTTATTTTATTTTCATTTTTCCTCTTGGGTTTGGGCTATCGGTCCAATTTCTATATCCTAGTCCAAGTCTATGTTTTATTTCTTCATTGGGCTATCCTATTGGCTTGTTAAAAATTTATGTGAAGAAGAAAAACTCTATATGAAGTGTCCATAGGTGAAAGCCCAATTTATGGGTGGAGATACTAAACTTAGTAACTTTTACTCTTAAATTAGGAAAAATTACCCTAATCCAATCTTCTTGAAATTTTAAGACCTTTACTTCACAAAAATTTATCTTCCTTACCTAAGAATTTCACCTTTCTTTAGCATGTTTATATCTAATATTTCCTCTTAGGTTTTCTTTCTTTACCTATTCCATTAATATTAGAACATTTCTATGCATATATGTAAGGTGAAGAATTTATAACGAAAATATCTAAAAATTACGGGATGTTACACCAAATCATTCCAGTTGGAAATAGAATCAGGTGACAGAGAGTTTAGCCACGCTCTAGCTCGATCTCTTATTGAATAAGGGAACAATTTCAGCCTCAAAACTTTATCTGTCACCCCATTCATTTTGAATGCATCTGTGACTTCAATGAATACTCTTGGGTGAAGGTGATGGTCCTCTGTAGGCATCCCACTAAATTGGCCTGCAGTCTGTAGCATCTAGAACATCACAGGCTTGAGCTCGAAATGAAGAGCTTTAATTTCTGGTCTTACAATGCTCAGGTTCAACCTATTCAGATTTAGTTGAACGTAAGCATTCAAGACACTATCTCGGTCATCCATGTTGTCTGCGCCTCTCTGGTTGGCCATTTCTGCTTCTTGCTGAGGTCCCAACAGTCCTCTCTATCTCAAGATCTAGAGGCAATAGCTCTCTATCGGACCTACTCATGCACTGAGTTTACCTACCCAAAATAACACCAGAGTGACTAAAAGATACCTGTCCTTCACACAGTCAAATATCTAATAATAATTTTCAAGTTGACACTCCCCGGCAATGGCGCCAAAAACTTATTGTTTGTAAAAGTATTTATGCAATGTCCGAACGCAAGTTCACGTATCGTGACCAAGTAATATAATGATGAGTGAGTATTGTCCCACAAGGAAGTGTACTTAAAATTACTATAAAATTCTTTGACTCGTGAAATGATGTAGCAAAATTTTGTTGGTTTACAAATTTTAAGGTTCAAGTGCAAATAAGAGTGAACAAAGCTAAACAAGACTTTGAACAAGTTGAGGTACACTAGGTTGCGGAAAAACAGATCTTAGGTGTACTAGGGTTGCTTCCGGGTTGCCATGAACTTCTGCACTCATTTTGCTCTAGTAATTGCTATAGTAATTTCTCAAGTGCTTAGTTTTCTCTTGAATGGGTTCTTTCCAGACTACCATCCCATGTACCCCTGGGATTTAGTCCTACATTCCTACATGAAGCCAAGCCCTAGAGTTTTGCTTGAAGTCCTAACTATTGGGTCAAATGGGACAACCATATATTTCTATATTAGTTGTGCCCATACATCCAACCCTTTTTTCAGCCTCCACTACCCTTCCAGGTCAGTGTTAGCCTCAGCCTTCTACTATTAAATTTTAGTTAACAAAAGAAGTTAAGAAATGCAAAAGCAGTTGCATGACAAAAGCAATGCTGCAGCAAAATCATTTATAAATCAAAATGTGCATGTGTTCACTGCAACCCATCTATAACCCTAACTGGAAAATTAGCCCAGCCTTATATCTAAACTGATTACAAGCATCAGGATAACCATCATGTAGTGAAGAGTAATACAACTAAAAGAAAAAAATACAATTCAACTCTAAAATGATAAAGCACAAAAAGAGAGGAAGGGAATCCTCAGCAAGGGTCGTCTTCTTCTCATCCAGTGCTTCACCCTGTAGGGTTGGTTCGTCCTGGGCAAGAATGTATCCTCACAGCCCATTCCCGTTAGGGATTTTTTAGGCTTCCTTTTTTTTCGTTTTTCCATTTTCCTCTCACCCCCTTGCGTGTCTCTTTTTCTTCTCTGCTTCATGCCTTTTATAGACAAGCATTATGGTCCCAGTAAGATGGCCTAGTCTGCTACAATTCTTCTTACTTTTCGGCCTGCACATATGCCAGCAACTTTTGTTCCACTTCCAGTAGTGGAGATAGTCCCTGTGTCTCCCAATACTCTGCTTTGTCAGCTTAGTGCTTCCTTTTTCCATGTTGGGTAGTGGTCGTATCTGTTGTAGCAGCCCTAACTTACTACCTATTTTGCTATGCATGCATACTAAATTTTCGCAGCAATCGTAATGGGTGGTCTTATATTCGTGGGAGGCAAAACATACTATTAAATCAGGGAGCATGAATGCTAATAAATCAAAATGCAAAGTAATTGACCTTAGAAAAGAGTAGAGAAACTTTAATGAATTAGAGTTATCAGTGCTCAAGATTTTAATGTACAAGAGTATGAGTTAACTTGTTGTAATCAAAGAAAATGAAAATTGAAACACAATAATATAAACAAAAAATAATAACATAGAGATGTATGGATTATGATCCATACCTATCACAATGGTAAGGGGGTCGAGTATATATGCTAGGGATTTCGAATAAAACCTATCTCAAGTGCTATGTAAAGGAATCAATCCCAAGTTCTATAATAGAACAATACATCCAATAATGTCATGTTTATCAAAATCTGTGGCCTCACACAACTTTTGATAAAATAATGCTAAGAGGGTTGAGCCCAATGACATGCTATAAAATAAGCATGTTTTTGACATGTTTTAAGTTGCTTTTTATTTAATTTTAGTAGAAAATAGGTATGAATTAACTGAGTGTTGTGTTTTGTGTTTTAGGAATAATAAAGAAGAAATGAAGAGGAAAATAGAGAGAAAATCATAGAAAAATGCTGATTTCTGACCTTGTGTCACTAATTGATGCATATCTCACTCATTTGGACTCCGATTAAGGTGATTTCAGCGGTTATGGAAAGAAGAGCCATAGAGATACAACTTTCATGTTTGGCACTTCAGCAAAATACAGAAGATTCTGGGTGCTGCGGCGCTCACAAGGGAGCATCGCGGCACCACGATAAGACAATCCGAAGCGCCGCGGCGCTGTGCTTTCCAGGAGCGAGCGCCGCAGCGCTCAACCCAGCGCACCGTGGCACCCCGTGGAAAGAACTCCGTAGCGCCGCGGCGCTCTAATTAAGCGCCACGGCACCCGTGCGTCGTAGGAGATGTGCTGATTTCACGATTTTAGGTCGTTTTCGCTCAAAATTGAAGGGAATGGACGGGAACTTGACCTAAAATACGTTCTGACTTCGATTAGGAGGGAAAATTCTATAAAAAGAGAGGAAAGCAACCAGAGAAGGGATCCAATCTTTCACCGAATTCTTCATCTACATTCTTCAATTCTTCTTTTGTTTATCTTATGGCCCTGCGTGGCTAATTCTCTTTAGTTGGTTGAGGTGAGTTGAAACCTCAAGGGATTTTCTATACATTGTGAGATGTGGATCTGATGTTATTATTTCAATTTGTTTTGAATATTGATTGTTCATCTGTTCTTGTTCTTAATGATTATGCATATGTTTGCTAGGAGGCCTACTAGTATTTCGTCTGTTTTAATCTACCGCTGAATTGTGTTTTGAACAAAGTTCTTAATTCTGCGATTCGTGAGGCAAATAGGTTTGAGGGTTTTGGATTATAAATCATTGAACCTATGATGAATGATTGACTAAATTAGATATAGCCGATGTGTTTATATTTGTTTAGCTCTGTCAGTTTCTCTAGTTATTCATGCGGTTAACAAGTTATATTTTACCGATGTGCTAAAAGATGGCTTGTTGATTAGGGTTTAATTAGTGCAATTGTCATTAATTTGCTAGGCTTAAGGAGAAACGGGGTTAAAACCCCAATGATAGATATTCATTTGCAGTTTGATTATGTTGTCGATGATCAATGTAATCCCTTGACGGTGGATACCAATTGAAACCAACGTCTTTATCATTAATCACTTTCGCTTATTTATTATCATTTACTTTACTTAATTTGCAATTATCAATTCCCCCCTTTTAGTCACATAAGGTAATTCCAGTCTCTGTGGGATCGACCCTTACTCCCACTACTACAGGTTAGTTTTGAGGTAAGGTATTAATTTGGGTGCACCTGCGACAGTGCGTACCAAATTTTGGCGTCGTTGCCGGGGACTGCGTCTTTACTTTTTGTGATTTTTTTATTTATTTATGCATGTGACTCGTTCTTCTAATTCTCGAGATTTACAGTTCAATACAGATATTGGAAAATCTGTATACAGGCACAGAAGAGAAATTCAAGAAGACATTGATCAGGATACGGAGGAAGTGATCATGGCCAGGCATCCCACTCTGAAGGAGCTTGTAGCTCCTGATTTGCATCAGCAACCCTTATGCATTACTTTTCCTAATCTTAATGATAATGTTAATTTTGAGTTGAAATCTGGATTAATTCATCTCTTACCAAGTTTTCATGGTCTTGCAGGTGAAGACCCGCATAAACATCTGAAGGAGTTCCATGTAATATGTACCAGTATGAAGCCCCCTGGAGTAACTGAGGAACAAATAAAACTCAGGGCTTTTCCTTTTTCTTTAAAAGATTCAGCCAAAGATTGGTTGTATTATTTGCTTTCTGGTACTATCACTACTTCGAATGAGATGAAGAGAATATTTTTAGAACGTTATTTTCCTGCATCTAGAGCCGCTACTATTAGGAAAGAGATATGCGGCATTAGGCAATTGCATGGTGAAACCCTTTATGAATATTGGGAGAGGTTTAAGAAACTTTGTGAAAGCTGCCCACATCATCAGATTAGTGAGCAGCTACTAATCCAATATTTTTATGAAGGTATTTTGTAGGGAGATAGGAGCATGATAGATGCAGCTAGTGGACGAGCACTAGTAGATAAGACTCTTGAGGCAGCCAGAATCCTGATATGAAATATGGCTGCCAATTCACAACAATTTGGCGTTAGGCATGATCCTCCTATTAGACATGCCCAGGAGGTAAGTACTACTTCTCTTCAGAATCAAATATCTGAACTTACTTCTCTTGTGCATCAAATGGCTACAGGTACACTACAGCAAGTTAAAGTATGTGGAATATGCTCAGCCACAGGGCACCCAACTGACATGTGTCCTACACTTTAAGAGGAATCCACAGAACAAGCGAATGCTGTAGGAGGTTTTCCTAGCCAATCAAATAGGTATGATCCTTATTCTAATACATACAATTCTGGATGGAAGGATCATCCAAATTTCAGGTATGGGAATGCACAAAATAGGCCTGCAGGACAAAATTTTCAACAAAACCAACATGCTTATTATCCTAGACAGAATGCATCCCAGGATCATCAGGTAAGTAATCCATTGGAAGACATTGTGAAAACTCTTGTACATAACTCTCATCAATTTCAGCAAGAGACAAGAGCTAGCATTCAGAACCTGACAACACAAGTAGGTCAGTTAGCAACCACAGTGAGTCGTTTGGATGCTCAAAACTCAGGTAAGTTACCTTTACAAACTGTAGTAAACCCAAGGGAAAATGTGAGTGCGATCATGCTACAAGGTGATGAAGAAGTTGAAACCCCAATGCAAGAGTTACATGCACCAACTGAGTAAGAGGAAGACAAGAATGATGCAACCATGGTAGGTAAGCATCCAAAAGGTAAGTCTGAACCTTTCTCTGAATATAAATCTAAACCTCCCTTTCCTGAAGCTTTGAAGGAAAATAGGATGAATGAAAGAACTTCTGAACTATATGATATCTTTAGAAAGCGTGAGGTAAATCTTCCTCTTTTGGATGCAATTAGTCAGGAACCTCACTATGCCAATTTCTTAAGGGAATTACACACCCAACAGAGGAATCAGAAGTTGAAAGGAGCTGAGAAAGTAAAAGTAGGTGAGCATGTTTCTGCAATTATTCAGAGAAAACTCCCTACAAAATGCAAGGACCTAGGTATGTTTTCTATTCCCTGCTTTATAGGCTACAATACATTTGATAAGGCAATGGTAGATCTAGGAGCATCTATTAATGTCATGCCATACTCTATCTATGCATCTTTAGCACTAGGACCTCTGAAAGAAACTAGTGTTATAATAAAATTGGCTGACAAATCTAACACCCTCCCCGAGGGTGTAGTTGAGGATGTTTTAGTACAAGTTGGTGATATGATTTTTCCTGCTGATTTTTATGTACTTAACATGGAGAGTGGTGATCAAACAACTCCAATTTTGTTAGGGAGACCATTCTTAAAAACATCCAAGGCCATAATAGATGTTCATAGTGGCACACTGACAATGGAATTTGAAGGAAAAATTATGAAATTCAGTAACTGCAATGCCATGAAAGATCTCACTGCCTATGCTATTAATATGGTAGATTCTATAGCACAGGATGTTAATCCTTCAGAGACAAAGGTTGAGCAATCAGCCTTGAGTGTTCACTTGCAGGAGAATAATGTAGAAACTCCAAAAGTACAGCAAACAGGTAAGGACCCCTTTACTGTAGTACCTAATTCTAATTCAAATGCACCTTCTGTTTTGTAGGATCCTGGGTCAAATCTGTCACCTCTTCCCAATCACTTGAAATACTTGGAAGTAGGAGATGCATCACCTATTTTAGTTGCCAAGAATTTGGGTGTTAAAAAAGAAGAAGAATTGATGCATATTCTTCAGAAAGAAAGAAATGCCATTATAAAAACAATTGCAAACCTTAAAGGCATAGACCCTACTGTAGAGTTGCATCAAGTTCTAGAAATTAAAGGGGTTAGACCCCTTAAAGGTAAGAAATCTCTCCCTTGGTTAGGACCACTTGTTATTACTGATGTGGTTTTTGGTTATGCAGTTGAATTTCAAGGATTGAACCAGTCCCAGAAATTTCAAATGAACCTCAAAGAGCCTCCATGAACAAAGATAGGGAGCTGAGTCGAGCCAACGACGTAAAACAAAGGCGCTGGTTGGGAGGCAACCCAACAATCATTCTTTTTCTTCTTCTTATTTTTTCTTTACATAGTTTAATTTTTCTAAAAAAAAAAATTCTAATTTGCGGACGCGCACATGCGCCACGGCGCTACTTACCCAGAATGGGTGAGCGCCACAGTGCTCACCCATAGCGCCGCGGCACTCTCTATAAGAGGGTCGCGCCCCTCTTTGTTTTCTCCTCCATTTTTGCATACATTTCACCTCCCCATCTACTTTCTTGCCTCAAATCCACCATACCCACCTCCCATTACGTTCTCTTGCTTACATTACACAATTGTGCATCTTCTTTTGTAGGATTATACACTTCTTTTTAGCATTTGAACTGGATTCCACGCCACTTTTCAAGGGTTCTCAAGAAATTTTGATCTCACACTTTCCAGCCACAAATCACGCTAAATTTGGTACGATTTACTTTGTTTTTCCTGCTGAAGTTGATCTCTATACTTCATTGCTACTAGTTTTCACTGCATTGGGACTTTAAGCTACGAATCTGCCATCCATTCTCTCCATTTTTCAAGAGTGCACACTAGGTGTTTGATAAAACGCCCCAGAGAGTTTGCCAAGTGCAATGGCCCCAAAAACTTCCAAATTAGGCATCTCTAAGAGGAAGAACAGAGTTGAGGACCCTCCGGCATTCGACACCGAAGCTTTTGTGACTGAAGCGGTTTATCAACACCATATCAAAGTGGTGGTGCATAAACCTATAGTTCCAGAACGTGGATTTCTTATCACTGAAGGGCTACCTCACATAGACAATATCCTCCATAGGCATTGGGAGATTTTCTGTAGGAACCTAGAACCAGGAGTTATTCCCATAGTTCAGGAGTTCTACTCCAATGCTACAGTTCACGAACGTCATCAAGCACAGGTTAGAGGCAAGATGGTGCCATTCACTCCGCACGCTATTAATGAATTCTATTCCCTGCCTGATATTGAGGATGATGAATATACGACACTTCTTCAATCATACATTGAATTTGAAGACGTGATATGCACTCTATGCTACCGAGGGGCCTCCTGGAAATTGGATAGCAATGGCCATCCGTTATATCTTGCTAGAGCTGACATGAATAAAGTGGATAAAGCATGGCACTATTTCGTATCAGCCCGATTCATGCCCAGCCTCAACATGAGTCAAGTCAGGTGGGAACGGGCCATTTTGCTTTATGTAATACTAAAAGGGCTTTCTATTGATGTAGGCAAGATTATTCATAGGCAGCTACTCGGCTGTATCAGTGCTAGAGGCGGATCCCTATTTGCCCCTAGTTTACTTACTGGTCTATGTCAGAAAGTGGGCGTAAGCTGGGATTCCACTGAGGCTCTCATTCACCCGATGAAGCCTATTTCCTATGCAGACATCCAAAAATACAAGGGCCATGAAGAAGCAGCAGAGGAGGAGCTAGGATTCAGCCAATACCTACAGAGGAACTGGGAAGCAGCTCAGCTCCACCACCATCCCAGCATACCATTGAAGATTTATGGGAGCGCACAGAGTATCTGAGCCATCAAATGAACGATCTGGCCCTCTATTAGCACTCTATTGCACAACATCATCATGCGTGTTTTAGCCAGTTAGCTCATGCCCTGAACCTCCCGATTGCTTTCCCGGCACCTCCTGAACCACCCTTTAGGCCTGCACCTGAGCATGATGAGATGGATGGTGATCACTAGTCAGGGAAGTTTCACTGAACCCCTCCTTATGTTTTTATTTGTCCCTTTTATATTCTCTTTTATATTCTTACATTGAGGACAATGTATGTTTTTAAGTGTGGGGGGGTCACTTTATAATTCAGCTGGATGACTGTATAATATATCATACACGTGTGCACTTTCCTACTTTGATACATTTTATGATATGTGCACTTTTAATCTTGTCATGAGGTAAGCATGTGAACAAAATTTCAATTTATGAGTTTGTGATAGCTGAACCAATAGCCAATGATATAACTGTTTAAATTGCTTATAGCTCTTGAGAGATGTAGGAAAGTCATAATTATGTGTAATTTTAGATTCTTTTCAATTTATGATTACCTATTTTCTAAAAATATTGAAATTCTTTTGCACAGTAATTGTGGATTTTTAATTTGTCTTTTACTAAGAAAAAGATTATATAACTCAAAAATATTTTATGATCTCTTTTAAATTTCTAGAACTTATTTAAATGCTACTTGAGGCGAAATCCTAGGCTAATACTAACAATTAGGAGATGATTTAGGCATTTTTTTATGAGATTGAGCCTTTCAAACTTAACCCAAACAAGTGAATATCCTTAGAACCTCTATTTTGAGTTTAATTAACATTTTATTCTATACCCACAAAACAGCCAAGACCAAATTTTGTGATTGATACCTTTATTTTTTCTACCTGATTCACTCACTCCATGATTAATTTCTGAATATTTGTTTTATAGATCTACATTAATGAAAGGGTGGAAGGGTGGAGCAAGGACAAAAGAAAGAAAGAAAATATATATATATATATATATATATATATATATATATTCTCAAAAGACTACTGAAAGTCTATCCAGTGATGAAAAAGGAAGAAATAAAGAATCAAAGAAAAATAGAATGCAGAGAAGCAAGGAAATAAGTGTGGGGGAAAAACTTCCCCAATCTTGAGAATTAGCTCAAATAGATCAGAGTTAATCATGTAATGTTGGGAGATTGAGCTTTAAATTATATCTTTTATCTCAACCCATAGCCTAGCCACATTACAAGCTGAGTTAAGTCCTTTTGATCCTAAGAAGTAGTTTTAGCCTACATTAGTGGAGAGTAGCATGAAAAATAAGCCTATGGAAATTTTAAATAGAGAGCCATGCTATAATTCCTGAGATATATAAGCTCATTTAGGTAAAAGAAAATTAAATTATCCAAAGACACACACACACAATGGATTTTAAGGAATAAAATTATAAATTGCATTTGAATTAAATGTTGCACATGGTCATGAAATTTTCTGAAATTTCTTCAAGAGCATACAATTTTTACTATGAGGCAGCATATTGGTAAGCCATTCACATTTCATATATTGAATTCTGTTTACATGAACCAATGTTTGCTTGAAGACAAGCAAAAAAGTAAGTGTGGGGGTATTTGACATGCTATAAAATAAGCATGTTTTTGACATGTTTTAAGTTGCTTTTTATTTAATTTTAGTAGAAAATAGGTATGAATTAACTGAGTGTTGTGTTTTGTGTTTTAGGAATAATAAAGAAGAAATTAAGAGGAAAATAGAGAGAAAATCATAGAAAAATGCTGATTTCTGACCTTGTGTCACTAATTGATGCATATCTCACTCATTTGGACTCCGATTAAGGAGATTTCAGCGGATATGGAAAGAAGAGACATAGAGCTACAACTTTCATGTTCGGCACTTTGGAAAAATCCAAAAGATTCTGGGCGCCACGGTGCTCACAAGGGAGCACCGCGGCGCCACGATAAGACAATCCGAAGCGCCGCGGCGCTGTGCTTTCCAGGAGCGAGCGCTGCAGCGCTCAACACAGCACGCCGCGGTGCCCCATGGCAAGAACTCCGTAGCGCCGCAGCGCTCTACTTAAGCGCCGCGGCGCCCGTGCGTCGTAGGAGATGTACTGATTTCACGATTTTAGGTCGTTTTCACTCAAAATTAAAGGGAATGGACGGGAACTTGACCTAAAATACGTTCTGACTTCGATTAGGAGGGAAAAGTCTATAAAAAGAGAGGAAAGAAACCAGACAAGGGATCCAATCTTTCACAGAATTCTTCATCTACATTCTTCAATTCTTCTTTTGTTTATCTTATGGCCCTGCGTGGCTAATTCTCTTTAGTTGGTTGAGGTGAGTTGAAACCTCAAGGGATTTTCTATACATTGTGAGATGTGGATCTGATGTTATTATTTCAATTTGTTTTGAATATTGATTGTTCATCTGTTCTTGTTCTTAATGATTATGCATATGTTTGCTAGGAGGCCTACTAGTATTTCGTCTGTTTTAATCTACCGCTGAATTGTGTTTTGAACAAAGTTTTTAATTCTACGATTCGTGAGGCAAATAGGTCTAAGGGTTTTGGATTATAAATCATTGAACCTATGATCAATGATTGACTAAATTAGATATAGCCGATGTGTTTATATTTGTTTAGCTCTGTCAGTTTCTCTAGTTCTTCATGCGGTTAACAAGTTATATTTTACCGATGTGCTAAAAGATGGCTTGTTGATTAGGGTTTAATTAGTGCGATTGTCATTAATTTGCTAGGCTTAAGGAGAAACGGGGTTAAAACCCCAATGATAGATATTCATTTGCAGTTTGATTATGTTGTCGATGATCAATGTAATCCCTTGACGGTGGATACCAACCGAAACCAACATCTTTATCATTAATCACTTTCGCTTATTTATTATCATTTAATTTACTTAATTTGCGATTATCAATTCCCCCCTTTTAATCACATAAGGTAATTCCAGTCTCTGTGGGATCGACCCATACTCCCACTACTACAGGTTAGTTTTGAGGTAAGGTATTAATTTGGGTGCAGCTGCAATAGTGCGCACCACCTTAGCTATAAGTGTTGGCCTCTTCAAGGTCAGTTAGCTAATAAAGGAACATGAGATGGGCTTGACTATTGGTTTTATCTATGAATAACCATCCACTTATCAACCTCATGATACATATATGTGCATGAAATGGTTAATATTCTTCTACAATGTTATTAGGAATGTTTTCTAATAATGTTGACATAGCAATGTAATGCTCAATCTTGCTTCAACTAGTTTATTCTCTGGTGGGACATATCATAATAGTTACATGCATAGCTACAGCCAGTCCATATTCTTTTCATGTATCATTGGGCAGTCGTTCACACAAAGTCCCAACTAAATTACAATAGCTTGGAAAGTGATTGTACATTCTCCTTGTGATAGGTAGAATGTATGGGTCTCAGGTCTCTTCTACTCTATTAAGCTAGTTACAAGATGTTGGTCAATCTACATGGGATAGATGTGGGACACAACATAAAAATATGATATCCATAATAAGGGAATGAGCTAATGTAGGGGATCTTCAGAGAGATCTTGTACATTTAGCCGGTTTCAAAAAGTGTAATCAGGATATAAAGATGAATAGAAAGAAAATAGTACTTTAGTATAATTAAAAATAGTGAAATAAATACAATTACGGTAATGGTATCTTGCATGTCCTTACGATATAAGTGCTGAATAATGGAAATTGTGATGTCTTAACATACTATTGTTATATGGACTAGGTTTAATAATTTGTGCATGTTGTTGGTACTTGTCCATATTAGTAAATAACCTATATACAAGTATTATATCATGGCATTAGAATTTGATTTCAAAATCATATTTTTAAACAACATTTTATACTAATTTCTTAAGAAAATAATTATCTTACTCTAATTAAAAACATAAATAATTTCAACAATTCCAATAGTTTCACAAAAAATAATAATTTCACTTCTTTAATTTTTTAAAATGTATCCTTAATGTTTAACTTAATTATTTATATATCTTAAAATTTTTCTAACCATAACCAAGCTATAATCATAACTTTATATAATTTATAATACTAAATTTATAAGAAAATAATTATTCTACTCCTACTAAACACGTAAATAATTTGAACATTCCCAATAATTTCAAAAAAATCATAATTTTACTTCATTAATTTTGTAAAATTTATATTAAATATTTAATTTAACTATTCATATCTCTTAAAATATTTATAACCATAACCAAGGCATAATCATATTTATAATCCTACTAAACACAAATAAATTTAACATTTATATTAATTTCATATTTTGATTGTTGTAAACTTTATCTAACTATTACTAAGCTATAAATAAATTATTAACCTTAAATGGAAGAGCTCCCCTAAGTTTCACTTCAAATGGAAATCACAAGATTGATGAGAAAGACAAAAGAAAAAAGATGAAGTGAAGATAGAAGAAGAAGATAGTGTGGTGTAAGAGTGAAGGAAAAAAATTAAGGGAAAGAAAGGGCGATAGGTATCTAATGGTGGGGCTGTGTGGATAGGGGCAATCCAGACAACCCTACTCAGTCTTGCCTAGTGCAGCAATGTCTATCAAATTTTTTTATTGGGATTTGGTCAATGGTTAGACAAATTCTCAAAAGAAACTTGAGAATATATAATAAATTAGTCTATTTTTAAATTCGATTTATTTTTAAATATTATTTTTTAAAAATTATATATCTGTACATCAACTTTCTACTTCACTTTGATGGATTGAAATAACTAAAATTCCCTCTGCTCACCATCTACATGGTATAGAAGTAATCTCCCAGTGTATTCAAGTATTTTGTTATTATTTGTTTAATTTCATTCTCTTACTAAATTTTCTCTCTCCTAAACACTCTTAATTATGTAGTTTGTTATTGACATATATGAACAAAATAATTTATTAAAGATATTTAAAGTTAATTAACTGTACACTGTTATAAAAATCTTGATGTTCATAATCCTAATCTGTTTATTATTCTATCTGATAAGATATTATCTCAAGCAATTATTTAAAAGATAATTGTATCAGTAAGGAGTTATCTTACAATTATATACCACTACTAGGACTCTCCCACTACTTGTATAAATACTCTCTCATGCATGAATACAATTTATGATTCACTCTCTTGTCTCTCTATTACTTCTCTCTCTACTTTTAAGTTCTTTTCATAACATGTTATTATCACAATGCCCTACCTTCTTCAAGATCAAACACTTTGAGACATCAAGTACCATTCACTACTTCTAGGTTAATAATCTTTATTAACTTTTTTTCAGAACACATTATCAGCAAGAACTTTATGGGAAATAGTTTTGAGCATTTAAATCCACCTTTGGAAGACGTGATTGTGTAATTTTATTGCCTTAGTTTGTCCTTGAAGGATCACACCAACTTCAATTGCATCAATTTGTCCTTGAAGGAAAATGGTTTATGTGTAGCATCATTATATAAGAAGAGGTTTTGTATTCGGCCCTAGCTTCAAGGTACCTATTAGATGAAACCTTGGAAGTTTAAGTATCTTCTATCTTTTATATTAAACTCTATTTTTAATCACCTTGCATGTAGTTCTTTAATCAATTAATATGTGTTGTTGCATGCATTTATTTAAATATATGCAAATGACAATAATTACATCGATAGAAAAGTAAAAACATTTTTATGGTTATGCATGACTAGGAGATCATGATAAAAGTTGAATATTCCTATTCAATTATAACTTCTTTTAATGAATATAGACATTCTGATGGCTATATATAATATATGCTTGTATGGATCAAGATCATGTACATATGCACTATGATTTATTTGTGTAGAAATTCTTGTTATTAGTACATGGTAAGTTAAATAATGATTAACATTTATGTCTTGACTAAGGAGAAAGCACATGTCTTTTTTACAACATTTTGACACAAAAGAACTATTTTATTTCTCTTTTTTATAATAGATAGAAGGACTACCTTGAATTTCTATGTCTTTATTATGATCTATTTTATTTGAAATGGTTCACTTTGTTTATGGATTTTTATTTACTAGCATTATATTTTATGATAGTCATTACCTATCTTGGGTGTTGGATGCTAAAATCCACTTAGAGAAGCTATCAAAGAAGGAAATACAGCATCTAACCAAGATAAGGCCAAAGCCATGATACTCCCTCACCACCACCTTCATGGAGGCTTGAAAAATGAGTAACTTATGGTAAAATATCTGTAACATCCCTAAAAAATTAGTAATTCTCATTTATATCTGGATTAATAAAATAAATAAAGGAGTAGGGATGTAATTGAAATGTTTTAAGGATGAAAATGAAAACTTATTAATATTTTTGGGGTCAGAATATCATTTCCTAAAATTTTAAGGTTCAAAGTGTAAATAATAAAATTTGCAAGGACTTTCTCCAACAATGATCAAATTGCTATGTGGTCCCTCCATCATTTTTTACAATGACGCCTATTAATTACAACTTCCCTACAAGAATTAAGACATCAATGTTTCATCAAAGACAATAAGGAAAAGGAAATTTTTTGGTAATATCTTAACCTTATTCTCTTTATGTGCTTAATATGAGCCACAATCACAACTACTGTACATATGCATGTGTGCCGTCATTTTTAAAAATGTTTACCTTTAATTTAACTGATATCCACTAGTCACTCACATAGTTGTTCTAATTTTGCTCGAGCTCTTCACATAGCTATCATAAGTATGCCCTTCTCTGTGTTCTATAAATGCACACATTGGTATCTTTACCTTCATACTCAAAGTGAGGGTGAGTGCAATTAAAGAGGGAACCGCATTTCGTTAATTTTGAAATATTTGTTTCTTTTTTAGTTCCAGTCCTGGAAAAGATAGAGAGTATGTGAAAGCAGCACAAAATCAGGGTATGGTACTGGCTAGGAGAAAAATTCATTTAATCTATGGTGAAGGTAACCATGGGTTAATAGGGAGTGTGTCTACAACTGCACATGTAGGAAGATGTCAAGTTCTACGTATTATTCTTATAGCTCTAGCTGCATCCAACATCATAGGAAAAACAATTGGGGAAGAATTTAGAGTAGCTTCCATGCATGAGTGCATAGCTAGAATGATGAGCAATACTTATTCCTTCATTGCCTTACCAGGTGGTTTTGGTACTTTAGAAGAGATTTTTCAAATAGTCTCCTAGGCACAACTGAATATGCATCACAAACTGATAGGTTTGTTAAATGTTAACCATATCTTTAATGGTTTGTTATTTGTTCTTGATCATGCTATGGAATAAAGGTTTATCTCACGCTCAGCACAATAAATTCTCATCTCAGCTTCAAATGCTGAGGAGTTGATTGATGCTTTACAAGCATTTGTTCATGTACCTAATACAAATATGGCTCAAATAGATTAGAAGACAGACAACCATGAAAAGTGCAAGTTAGACTTGGATCTTCATCTGTAGCTATAGTAAGACGTGGACATTGCTATACTGCTTCTACTTTCTTAAGGTCTACTTGAATAACATCCTTATTAACCACATGCCCTAAGAAAGTAACACTACTAAGCCAAAATTCATATTTTGAAAACTTAGCATATAGCTAAAACTCCATTAGAGTTTGTAAAACTATCTTCAAATGTTGCTTATAATCCTCTGAACTCTTGGAATATATTAATATATCATCAATAAATACAATAATATATTGATCCAAGAATAGTTTAAGTACTCTCTTCGTAAAGTCCATAAATACAACTGGGGCATTTATCAAACTAAATGACATCGCTAAGAACTCATAGTACTTATATCGAGTCCTGAAAGCAGTTTTTAGAATCTTCTTCCTTTATCCTTAATTGATGATATCCAGATCTCAAATCAATATTTTTAAAATTTTGAGCACACTATAGTTGGTAAAAAAATCATCTATACGAGGTAGTTGGTATTTATTACTTACTGTCATTTTATTCAATTATTTATAATCTATGCATAACTGCAATGATCCATCCTTCTTTTTTACAAATAAGACTAGGGCACCTCAATGAGAGTATTAAGACGTATAAATCCCTTGTCTAACAAGTCTTGTAACTAAATTTTTCTTAGTTCCTTAAGTTCAATCGATATCATTCTATATAGGGAAATAGATATTAATTGGGTTCCAAGAAATAAATCAATATCAAATTATATTTCTCTTTTTGGGGTAATCTTGGAAATTCTTCAAGGAACACATCAAGAAATTTTCTAACCATTGAAACTTGATTTACACTGGTATACTTTATATCAACGTCTCTCATCATTACCAAATATCTTTGGTACCTTTTTGTAATAACTTATAGGCTACTAAATCTGAAATTAAATCACTAAATACCTCACTACAGTCTCCTTGTATTAAGAAAGAAGATTTTCTAGGAATATTGAATTTAATCACCTTATGATGACATTCCAAAATGGCATAGCATGACACCAACTAATCCATTTTCAATATCACATCAAAGTTTACCATATCTAGACAACTGGGTACAGTGGATATCATATTTAGGAACGATCATATTTGGCATTTGTCTTAATTCTTTAAATTCTCTGGCACGTCTATCCTTTTTAGTTTTAGCCAGTAATTAATCCATAGATACGTTTTAAGTTGCCACAATATTCAATCAACCTTATACTAGGAAGTTTAGTAAACTTAGAATAGAAAGAAAATTGAAACCCTATAAAATCCCTCAATAGCACTTAAAGTATAAATATGTTTGGCTCATATCCATACTAAAGATCATACTAATGAATCATTTTCTTCGATAGCCACAGGAAAACTTAATACTCTGATACCGACTTGTAATGCCCCTAATTTAAGGGCACGTGAAAAAAAAACATTTTTTTTCGCAATAAGATATTTACCATAACATGCATAACACTATTCTTTGTCATGGAAATAGATACATATAGGTTCTCTCATGTATACACATTATACAGACCAAGTTATAAATACTAAAGTAACAGCAGAAGCAAGCTTCCTGCTTGTGGCGTTTAGAGCATACTCTAGAGTACAAGTACAATATCAACCAAAATATACGAGCCCTGAAAACAAAGTAGGCTCATTAAGAGATTATGTCATCTAGTTGGTCAACTAAATTAAAGGGGAAGGACCAAACTCTATATTCTTATATGAAAAAAGTGGAAATATCGTGTAGTGATTTTGACAACTCATTGAGCAAATAATACCTCTTATGACCTCTTAGGTCAGTATATGAGTTTAAAAATCTTCCAAAGGTTTATTAGGAGATTACTATTCTTTCTATACCCTCTATTTTCTCTCTCTAGATTTGGAGTACTTTTTAGCATCCTATCTCAAAACTAAGGGTACCACTGGATTAAAGAGGAATATTATTATGATATTGGCAGAACAATTTTTCAAATCAACCGAAGAATCGACGTAGATCAGAAGTAGAATATCTTAAAAAAACATAAACTCTAAAACTCCTATTTAAAAATCTCAAATTGAAAATCTGACACCATAGATGGATTCAAGAGATAGATAAACTATAAGATATAAAGTTTCATAGTCATCTGATAACTTTTGGTGTCATGAACAGTAACTCCGACCGATATAAATAGCGATTTGGATGGTTGTGAATAGTAATTTTGACTGGCATAAATAGTGATTTTGGCCTATGTGAATAGTATTTCTGGCTGTGAACAGTGCCCATCGTTGACTAACGTTGACCAAGCTCCTTGAGTCATTTCTTAAATTTTTGGACCCTCCGTGCATTTTAGAGCTGTCCAATCTGGAGCCTTAACTTGTGAGTAGATAATTCTTTCTATGACTTACCCTATGCTCTTCTTGAACTTTAAATGTATAATTGGTTCTGCTTACAAATTTTTTATTCTATCAGAAGTTTCTAAAATGTGTTAAAATATCTATTTTGCTTATGAACTGGCACATAGCTCAAGAATTGTATGGTTTTGCCAATGGACTTTGAAACTCATTTAATATGTTGTTCTAAATGTATTTATCATTATTTGATCAAGTGAATATTATGTGCATGAGGTATTGATCTATAAAGCTATAAAGTTGTTGAATATTGCATTTGATGAATATATATATATATATATATATATATATATATATATATTAACGGGTTGTATAGCTTTGAGACAGTATCGAGTAGAGGATGCCTTATTAGCCTGAGTGGGCAAGAGGGTGATGTACTCACACATTCCTTGATCAGTTATTGTGACTGTAGTCGTTTGATCACTATGCGTATAGAAAATAATTGAATTGAGTATATTGAGAGCTATGACATGCTTAAGCATTATGTAAAAAAATAAAATGTGGATCTTCAGTGCATATATATAGTATGCTAATTATGTATCAACAAAAGTTATGATTTTATTTCAAAAGCTTGATATTTTTCTATAGCTTATACAGCTGAACATAACACTATTCCTTGTTGTGTGCTTTGGATTATTTGATGGTTCTTATATGGGATCCTCCTAATATTTTCATGTGAAATATTTTGATGCATAACAACATTTGATTAATGATCACACTGTGCTAAATATGGTTTTGGATATCTGAATATCTTTTGATTTGATAATATTTGAAATGCAGGTCCCATATGGATGTACTTACGAACTACATTTTCTATGTGACAAAGTTTAAAATATAAGTACATTCATATGTTGACCTAAGAGGTCATAAGAGGTATTATCTACTTAGTGAGTTATCAAACTCACTACACGATATTTCCACATTTTTCATATAAGAATATATAGTTTGGTCCTTCTCCTTCAGATAGTTGACCAGTTAGACAACATAATCTCTGGGTGAGCCTACTTTATTTCTAGGGCTCGTAAATTTTGGTTTCTATTGTACTTGTACTCTAGAGTATGCTCTAAACGCCACAAGTAGGATCCCTGCTTCTGTTGTTACATTGTTATTTATAACCTGGTTTGTATAATGTGTATACATGAAAGAACCTATATGTATCTATTTCCATGACAAAGAATATGCATGTTATGGTAAATATCTTATTGCAGAAAAAAAATGTTTTTTTACGTGCCCTTGAATTGGGGGTGTTACAAGATCCACTTGTTCTTTGGAATTACTTAAAAGCATTGTATGACCACCAGAAAACTGTGATACTTCTAAAAGCCTAATATGATTAGATGCATCTTCAGTTACAAGATTTTAAAATTGTAAGTGAATATAATTCTGTACTATTTAGTATACATTCTCAATTAAAGTTATGTGGAGAAAAAATCAATGTTAAGGACATGTTAGAAAAACATTATATACTTTTCATGCATCCAATGTGCTCTTGTAATAACAATATCGAGAAAAGGGATTCAAGAAATATTCTAAGTTGATTTCTTGTCTCCTTGGAGTTAAGCAAAATAATGAACTTCTCATGAAAAATATGAGTCTTGTTCAACTGGCACTGCTCTATTCCGTGAAATGAATGTAGTAATACTTGACCACTATGGACAGATTCAAGGTCAAAGTTATGGTCGTGGTGGTTATTCCAAGAACATACCTTCCCAGCATAAGTGAAAAAATAATAAGGCCAAAAATAAAAAGGAAAAGGATGGAAAAAATAGCAAACATGTTGAAGACACATGCTATCACTATGGTGGCAAAGGAAGATAGTCTTAATAATGGTTATATTGACATAACTCATTTAGATGTTACAGATTTCTTTGCTGATCTTGATGGAAAAATTGATCATTTAATTAGTAATGGTCATGTTCAAAAATAAGTTCTTTGTATACTTTTTATGACAGTAAATTTTAAGGTGTTCCTTTTTCTAGCACAATTTATTCTTTGAGGTTGTTATTTTTAAAATATTTTATGTACTCTTTCCTTATATTAACTATTCTTGTTTTATTTTCAATCAAGAATGAATGTTTTCCTTGATTGATACCAACATCACTAATGAAGAGATATGTCTCATCGATAGTGGCATAACTCAACAATTCTGAAAGATAAAAAGTATTTCTCCTAATAAGTAATACAAGAAGCCAATGTTAGTGGTGGATACTATCATGGATATACCAAATATAATACCTTATCTCCAAACTAATTTATAGTAGTGGGAGTAAGAGTTGATCCTACAGAGACTAGTATTACCTTTTGTGAATCAAATAAAAAGGAGTTGAATAATGAAAGTAAAATAATAAAGTAAAAGAGAATGATTGGAAATAAAATAAAATAGAGTGATTAATGATAAACGCATTGGTTTCAGTTGATATCCACCATTAAGGAATCACATTTATTATTGACAACATAATCAATCTTTAAATTGAGTATCTATTATGGAGATTTTATCCTTGTTCCTCCTTAAGTTTAGTAATTGATGACTGTCATCTCAATTAGCCCTAATTAATAATTAATCATTTAGAACATCGGTAAAGTATAATTTATTAACCACATGAAGAATTAGAGAAACTAATATAACTAAAACAACATAGACACATTGGCTATAATTAATTTAGTCAATCATTCACCATAAAATTAATAATTCATAATCCAAAATTATTAATCCTATTTGCCCCATAAATCATAATAATAAAAATTTTGTTCAAAATATGATTCAACAGAAGATTAAAAAAATGAAATCACTAGTGTGCAACCTAGATATCAATTGAAAAAATCATGTGAATAATAATGGATGAATAATTAATACTTAATCAACATTGATATAATAAACTCAAATCCAAATCTCACAATGCATGGAAGATCCTTGAGGCTTCAATCTTCCCTAATCAACAAAAAAGAAATTAGCCACCCAAGGCCATAAGAAAACCTAAAAGAAGAAAAAGAGAAAGAGAGAATTTTTGAGAATTTGATAATTTGATCCTTGGATTTAATTTGATCCCCTTTTCATGCTTTCTTTCCCTCTTATTTATAAGTTTGGAGAGTCCTAAATGAAGTAGGATTACTTCTAGGTTGGTTATTCGGTTTTCGAGCTTCAATTGGAGTCAAAATAACATAAAATTTGAAAATTTTACTTTCTCCAATGGTGGCACTCATATTTTTGGGCAATGAGCACTGCAATGCTACGTCCTTTTGAGGACACGCTGCCATGGCACCATAGGCTAGTGCCACGATGCTTTAGATCTAGGTGCATTAGCGTCGCAGTGCCAACTTCTAGGCGACATAGATTTCTTCAGAATGTGAAAAATGGTCAACATGAAAGTTGTAGCGCTATCTCTTATATTTCCATTGCCAGTAAAATCAGCTTAATTAGAGTAAATATGAGGGAGATATACCCCAATTAGTGACAAAAGGTTAGGATTCATCTTACTGCAACGCCATTCTAAATTTCGAGCTCTGTAACACTCTTAATTCTCTAGAATTTGCCAAAATGCTCAACATAAAAATTATAGATTAATGTCTTAATTTTCTCAGGCACTTTAATCACTTTGATTGGATTTCATATGTGGAAGATAAGGTCTAATTAATGCTAAAAGGTCTAAAATCACTGCAATTCAGTATTTTTTCATGAATTTCTTATCTTTTTCTCCTCTTTTCTTCTTTCTTTGCTCTTGCAACACAAAACACAAAACTAAGCTAATTTCTAATCATTTTTTTACTTAAATAAAACAAAAAGTAAGTTTAAAGGTATTAAAATCATGCTTAATTATGAACACATCAAATACCCCCACACTCAACCTTTTTGCTTATCCTTAAGCAAAATAATCCCTAATGACGAAAAAAAAATATGTAGTGAGTGTTAGGTTTACCAAGCTTTTGCCTCATAACATGAAAATATGCTGAAGAACAGTTTTGAAAGGTCATAACCATGCACAAGATTAACTTAAATGCAATCCATTATTTTATTCTCCTAAATCCCAAGTGTATGTGTATTTTTGGGTCAATAAATTTCCATTACCTAAGTGAGTTAATATATCTCAAAATTTTTGGTGCATATATCTAATTAGTTTAGGATTTCCATAGGCTTATATTTCATGCCACTCTCTACTAATGTAGGCAAAAAATACCTCTAGGATCAATAGGGCTTTATTTAGTTTGTACTGTGGCTGGGATATAAGGTAAAATGGAGGGTATAATTTTAGGCTCAATTATCCAGCACTACATGATTAATTCTAATCTCTTGAACTTTTTTAAGATTGGGGAATTTTTCCCATACTCATTTTCTTGCTTCAACTAAATTTAATTCATTATTTTCCTTGGTTATCTATTTTTTCCTTTCACCCACAACATATGCTTTTATCCTCTTTGGATTTTTCTTTTCTTGCCTTTGCTCCAACCCTTTGGTCAATAAATCTCTACCAAATAAATATTCAAAAAAGAAAATCATAGAGTGAATGAATAGGAAAATTTGGATTTTGGCACATTTGTGGATATAGAATAAAAAATCAATTAAGCTGAAATAGAGGAGCTAAGGATTTCTAATTGCTTAGGTTAGGCTTGAAAGGCTTAATTTACCAAATAATGCCTAAATCATCTCCTAATTAATAGTATTAACCTAGGATTTCACCTCAAGTAGAATTCAAATATGTTTCATGATTCTAAGGTAAAAAAATTGTTTCATGATTCTAAAGTAAAAAAATTGTGAAAGGGTTAAAGTTGTACACAACTGAATTTTCTACATTTGTCAAGAGCTGAAAAATGTTGGATCATCATATCATTGGCTATTGGCTATGCCTAATAACACAAAACATAAATTGAAAAACTCACACAATCACTCAACTTGCTAGATGCAATAAAAAAATTTTGCAAAAAATTGATGCTCAAAATAAGGTCACAATTATTTAGGCAAATATACTTCCAACCCTACACTCAAACTTAACATTGTCTTTAATGTGAAATAAAGATAAAAATAAAGAGGGAACTATAAAGAGATTTAAGTCAAGTGAACTTCCCTGAATTTGTTTGGGGTGGGATGAGAGTGTTGCATTACTAGACCTTGAATTTTTTTGATTTCCATATCTTCTTCTTCTGTTTTTTTTTTTTTTGCAATGACTATGTTAGGTTACCTCCTAATAAGCTCCTTTGTTTAAAGTCGTTGACTCGATTCAAAGCTTCTTATGTCATTCATGGAGGATCCTCAATGTCCACTTTAATTTGAAATTTCTAGGACTAATTCAAGCCTTGAAGTTCTACTACATGACAAGCAACCACATTAGTAATAACAAGGGATCCAAATTAAGAGATATTTCTTACCTTTGCGGGGTTTAACCCTTTGATCTCTAAAGCTTGATGCAATTCTATAGTTGTATTTATGCCTTTAAAGTTTGCAACTGTTTTTGTAATGGCAGTTCCTTTTTCCTAAAAAATATGCATTAATGCCTCCTCTTTTTGAGCACATAGATTCTTGGAACCTATTGATAGGTGGTGCGTCTCCAACAGCCAAGTATTTCAAATGATTGGGAAGAGTTGACAGATTTGATCAAGGATCCTGCAAAACAGAAGATGTACTTGTTTCATTAGCATTTGGTAATAAGGTAGGGAGATCCTTACCTATTTGATGCACTTTTGGAGCTACTTTTAATTCTCCTACAAGTGAACACTCAATGCTAGTTTTTTAACTTTTTTTCTCTAAAGGCTCAACATTTTATGCTACATAATATATTATATTAATAGCATAGGTAGTAAGATCTTTCATGACATTATAATCATTGAATTTTATATTTTTTCCTTCAAATTCCATTATTAGTGTGCCACTATGAACATCTATTTTGGCTTTGGATATCTTTAAGAATGGTTTCCATAGTAAAATTAGAGTTGTTTGATCACCATTTTCCATATTAAGTGCATAAAAATTAGCAAGGAAAATTAAGTCACCAACTTGTTCTAAAACATCCTAAACCATATCCTTAGGAAAGGTATTAGATTTGTCAGCCAATTGAATTATAAAACTAGTTTCTTTCAAAGGTCCTAGTGCTAAATATGCATAAATAGAGTATGGAATTATATTAATAGATGCTCCTAGATTTAGCATGGCCTTTTCAAATTTGGTATTGCCTATAGTATATGGGATAGAAACCATACCTTGGTCGTTGCACTTTGTAAGGTGTTTTCTTTGAATAATTATAGAAACATGCTCCCCTAATTTTACTTTCTCAGCTCCTTTCAACTTTTGCTTCCTCTTTTTGGTTGTATAATTCCCTCGAGAATTTGGCATAATGGGGTACCTGGCTAATCGTATCTAAAAGAGGAAGATTCACCTCACACTTTCTAAAGGTCTCATATAAGTCAAAAGTTTTCTCATTCATCCTATTTTCTTTTAGAGCTTTAAGAAAGGGAGCTATAGGTTCATATTGAAATAAAGGTGGAAGCTCACCTTTTAATTTATTACCTTCCATGGTTACATTATTTTTTTCTTCCTCTTGATTAGTTTGTACATGTACCTCCTGCGTTGGAATCTCAACTTCTTTATCACTTTGTAGCATAATGGAACTTACATTTTCCCTTAGATTTACCACAATTTAAGAGGGCAACTGTCTTGAACCCTAAGCCTCTAACCAGCTAACTAAAGTTGCTAGTTATCCCATTTGAGTTGCCAAGGTCTGGATGCTGGCTCTATTCTCTTGCTAAATTTTTTTAAATTTTTATTTTATTTGAGCAATAGATTTAGCAAGAGATTTAACTATTTCTTCTAAGGAGCTACTTACTTGGGAATCCTGAGGTGTTGTCTGCCAAGGATAATAAACTTGTTGATTATTCTAAAAATTTGTAAATTTTTTCCTACAGGCCTATTGTATACATCCCCATACCTGAAGTTAAGATTATCCTTCCATCCAGGATTAATATATATTAGTGTAGAGATTATACCTCTTTGGTTATCAAGGAAAACCACCTACCACATTATTTTGTTATGTGGATTCTTCTTTAAGTGGAGGGCACATATTAGTTGTGTGCTCCATTGTTAAACAGATTCCACAAACTTTAACTGGATAAGGTGTACGTGTAACAATTTGGCACACAAGAGAGGTAAGTGCAAACATTTATTGCTAAAGGGAAGAAGTAACATGTCTAACTGGGGATCATGCCTAATGTCAAATTGTTGAAAGTTAGCAGCCATATTAGATATTAGAATTCTAACTGCTTCAAGAGTCTTATCTACTAGTGTTTCTCTACTAACTGCATTTATCATGCTCCTATCACCTTGCAAAAGACCTTCATAAAAATATTGGATCAGTAGCTGTTCACTAATTTGATTATATCGATAGCTTGCACAGAGCTTTTTAAATCTTTTTGAATACTCTCCATGTAATTTCCTAATGTCGCATATTTCTTTTTTTATATTTTCAACTCTAGATACAGAAAAATATCTCCCTAAAAATAACTTGTTCATCTCATTCCAATTAGTGATAGTATTAGATGGTAAATAATATAGCCAATATTTGGTTAAATCTCTTAAAGAAAAAGGAAAAGCCCTAAGTTTAATTTATTCTTCAGTTACTCTAGTGGGCTTCATGCTAATACATACTATATGGAATTCCTTTAAGTGCTTGTGTAGGTCTTCTCCTACAAGACCATAAAAATTGGGTAAGGGATGAATCAATCTAGATTTTAATTTTAATTTAATATTTTCATCAAGGTTAGAAAAAGTAATATATAAAAACTGTTGATGCAGAATTGGAGCTACAAGCTCCTTCAAAGTAGAGTGCCTAGCCATAATTATTTCTTTCTTTTCTTGATCAATCTTCTATTGAAATTCTCTTATGTGCATTTATACAAATTTTACAATATTTGGATTGTACTACAAATTTTGAGAATTAGTAGAACAAGTCACAGGCATAAATCAAAGTAAAAGTCAAAAAAAAGTAAAAGTCACAAAAAAGATAATGGCCGCAATCTTAGACAACATCGCCAAAATTTGGTGGTTACTATCGCGGGTACACGAAATATAATACCTTACCTCCAAACTAACCTATAGTAGTGGGAGTAAGAGTCAATCTTACAGAGACTGGTATTACCATTTTGTGAATCAAATAAATTGGGGTTGAATAATGAAAGTAAAATAATAAAGTAAAAGAGAATGATTACAAAAAAAAAAATAGAGTGATTAATGATAAAAGCATTGGTTTCGGTTGATACCCAACATCAAGGAATTGCATTGATTATTGACAACATAATCAATCTTTAAATTAAGTATCTATCATTGAGATTTTATCCCTATTCCTCCTTAAGTTTAGTAATTGATGATGATCACCTCAATTAACCCTAATTAACAAGTATTCCTTTAGCACACTGGTAAAGTATAACTTATTGACCACACGAAGAATTAGAGAAATTGATAGAGCTAAAAAACATAGACACATAGACTGTATTGAATTTAGTTAATCATTCACCATAAAATCAATAATTTATAATCCAAAATTATTAATCCTATTTGCATCTTAAATCATAACAATGAAAACTTTGTTCAAAATATAATTCAACGATAGATTGAAACAATCATATCACTAGTGTGTACCCTAAATATCAATTGAAACAATTATATGAATATGAATTGATGAATAATCAATACTCAATAAAAATTGATATAATAAACTCTAATCCAAATCTCACAATGCATAAAAGATCCTTGAGATTTCCATCTTCCTTAACCAACAAAAAGGAAATTAGTAACACAAGGCCATAAGAAAACCTAAAAAAAAGAAAAAGGAAAAGAGAAAGAGAAAATTCTTGAGAATTTAATGATTTGATAATTAGATTTGATTGGATCATCTTTTCATTCTTGTTTTTCCTCTTATATATTGGTTAGGAAAGTCCTAAATGAAGTAGGATTGCTTCTAGGTCGGTTCCTATGCTTTTGGGCTTCAATTAGAGTCAAAATAACATAAAAATTGCAACTTTTATTTTCTAGATAGGCAAAGGGTGCTGCGGCACTCATATTACTAGGGAACGAGCACCACGATGCTTTGGCCCAGTGTCATGGCACTATATGCTTTTGAGGATGCACTGCCATAGCACTCATGGCTAGCGCTACTGCTCTCTGGATATAAGAACTCCAATACTACAGTGCTAAGATTTCTTTAGAATTCAGCAAAGTGGTCAACATAAAAGTTGTAGCCCCTGTCTTTTATCTTTCCATAGCTACTGAAATCACCTTAATCGGAGCTAATATGAGGGCGATATACCTTAATTAGTGATGAAAGGTCAAGATTCATCTTGCTGCACCGCAGTTTTGACTTTTGAGCTTTATAACACTATGAAATCTTCCAAATTTACCAAAGTGCTCGTCAAAAAAGATGTAGATTATTGTCTTAGAGTTTTTTAGGCATTGGAATCACTTCGATTGGAGTTCATATGTGGGATATACGTTTTAATTAGTGTTAAAAGGTTTGAAATCACTACAATTTAGCATTTTCCTATCAATTTCTTATATTTTTCTCCTTTTTATTCTTCCTTTGCTCCTACAACACAGAAACAAAACTAATCTAATTTTTAATCATATTTTACTTAAATAAAACAAAAAGTAAGTTTTGAATGTATTAAAATCATGCTTAATTATGAACACATTAGTTAGTACTATATCCAGTAGTGTAATGTTAATTGAAGGCTCTGAAAGAAACAGTATAATGTTACGTATAAGAATGAAACTATACATTGACAAACCTTTATACTCCTCAAAGTCTCTTAGAAACATAATAATTTTCAAGGATATTAGTCAAAATAGATACCATATTGAGACAACAAATGAAGAAAATATTGAATATTTTCATATCACAAGTACAACCTTAGGTAGCAAACGCATATTGGCTACATACTCCTCTGGATTGTACTATGTAACAGCTCCATTTATGTAACAATTTTTATTTATTTAACATCATGTAGTTATTACCTCATCTTAACTCACAATAACATTTATTTAATTATACAATACTAAGTTTACACTCACATAATTAATACAAACATTTGTACAAGACATACATGTACATATAAGCCCTAATCATCCACATAGACTATTTCTGGGGCCACTGGTGCCGGTGGCGGCACCTCCGTCGGAATCTCAGTCACTTCAACAACTGATATGTCCGCAATAATAGGTATTTGCCCAAGATAGGGCACCTCGATCATACGTACGGCAATAACAAGTCTCATTGAAAACAACTGCATAGCTAATTTTCTGAACATGATATGGAAATATAGTGAGAATTAAATCCCAGTATGTTCAACAATAATTCATCATCAATATAGTTCATCACGTCATGTTCAGCTGTATAAACTATAGAAAATATCTTTAGGTCACATGAATGCACTTTATCATGCACATGAAAATTGTACAGTTATGACATGTATGGCATGAATAACTATTTTTCGAATTTCATATGATGGCTATCAACTTATTCTTCCTTCCAGCTACCCCGGTCAGGGTGAGTATTCTCTACCTTTCGGTACGGGCTTATCTCGCTTCGTCCGACATGGCACACTTTCTCTTTCTTTTCTCATGAACATAATCATAACCGTTGGTAGGGCGTCCCCTACTGGTGCACCACACGGATTGCCATGTGACCGTGCTCATTTCTTTTCTTTTCATATTAATAGCCGAAAATATGATTCCAATAACAAGTATGTTCATTATATTCTCATGCCATAATTTATCAAAACATAATCATTCTCAAAATTCATTGGTAAACTGAAATTATGCCATGAATATAATCATTTTCTAATTTTTACTTTATAAAATATGCCCATGTCAAAATTCCACACTAATACCTCGATAACTGGATAGTAATTATAGTCTGTAAACAGTGCACCAGGAAAGTTCCCAGGAAAGAGAGGTGGGTCACTAATGGACACGCTTAAGTACCAAGTCTTTCCTTGCCAGAGCTTTCCTTAGACATGCACTTTTCACAAATCACAATTTTTTTTTCCAGTAACTAGAATAATTCTTTTATGATGTGGAAATACTGCAACCACGGAGCATACTAAGATTTTTCAAATAAAACCGGCACTTTCAAAACTTCTTGGAAATTTTATATGAGTACTAGGGTAAATTCCATGTTAAAAACTACACACTTAAAATGGTAGTAAATTCATGCAATGGCAATAGCTAGGGCATACACTAGGCATTTATTATTTTCATTTATAAAATTCCTCTTCTTTCTTGAATATTATTTTCATCTTTTCATTTTCTTTATGTCTAGGCATTTAGTCATTTTATTTTTACTTATATCATTTCTAACACATGTTCTTACAAATTTTATAGAGCATTTTTCCTCAAATTGATTTCTACTATTACCCTATAGTTTAAAAAATTCATCTAGGGTAGAAAAAATATTGAAAATAGGTTTTACTAACTTTTAACACAGACTTTGCTTACAAATCAGAGCATAACTCTCTCATTTTAACTCTGATTAAGATGCTCTTAGTGTCTATGAAAAGCTAAGACAATTATCTAAAACTATTATGTTAATCATATTAACAAAATAGTAAGATATCGTAGTGTTATTACTCCTTAAAATTTAGTATTATTTCTTCTCGTGTAGGTTCTGACCTTTACTGACTAATTAGACCATATCTCCCAAATTTGAACTCTAAATTGAGTTATTCCAATTGGTAAAAATCCATGAGCCATATATATATAATTGTTATGTTGGCGCACTATTTTAATTCCCTACAGAATATTCCCAGAAATTCAAAAACTAAAGCTTTAATAACATACTCTTCCCTGAATAAACATTTTCTGACCTCTGCATACTAATCGGATCATATCTACCTCATATGAACTCCAAATTGCATAATTCCAGTGGCTAAATTTCCCTGAGACATAGATCTATAACTTTGATTTTACCTATTTATTTTAATTCCTTATCGATTTTTCCCAGAATCTTAAAAATAGAAGCTAAAAGTTTTACCGCCCATAGCCATACCTATGCAGAACTATCTAAACCAGCCTAAGTATTCAAACATACATCACATGCATGATCAATATGTAATATGATGAAGCAACATTGATGACCAATAATCAAAGTGCTAAGATCAAAATCCCATATAAATATTACAAATTTCAAAACTTTTCTTCAAAAAGAAATATTGTTAAACTTACCTAAAAATCTCCCTAGCTCACTTAGTGAATTGGTTTTCTTGTTTGCTCTTGAAAGAAGTAGCAAGACTCCTCCCTTCCCTTAGCTTTTCTAGCAGCTTAGGTAAGAGAAGGAGGGTGAGTTTTTGATCCTCAAAGATAAAGAAGAAAAAATGGATTCAAGTAGGGATTAAGGTAACTTACCTTTAGTATTTAGCCTTCTAAACTTCTCCTTCTTTTTTCTTCCTTTCTTCTCCTCTCTTTCTCTCCTTTCCTCACTCTACCTTGCTTCTATTTCTCTCTCTTCCTCACTTGGACAAAATTAAGAGGTTATGGGGTGGGTTTTTCTTATATAGACCACCAAATAATTCACCTTTCATGATCATGGATCTACCTTATCACAATTAAGATACACTTTGTTGAATTTTTGAAAAACAAACAACTTATGTTCTTGTCTTCCTCTTCCTTAGTCAAGATATGCATAAGAAAAGGAGATTTGCAATTTGAAATTTATGATGATATGTTCTCAAGATAAGGGACAAGGTCCCTTTGATTTAGGGATTCATTTCCATTTTCTTTTGTCTTAAACAAGTATGATAGGTTTGCCTTTTTAGGTGAAAAATTTCTAGCCCTTGAATTTCCATTATTTGGTTGATATTTTTTGTGTGGGATAGGAATGTTTTGTCCTAATGCCAAGTACTATCATACCACTTGCTAAAATTATGAGTATAGGATATAGATGTTTTTGTCCTAAAGCCTTGTATTATCATGCCACTTGGCAAAATTATGAATGTAGAATCATACCACTTACTAAATTTTTGTCTTAATGCCATGTAACCTAATATTTATTATTATTACATTATTATATCATGACCTAATTTATTTTATTTTATTTTTCCTCTTGGGTTTGGGGTTATTCCTACCCATTTTGGGCTTATTCCTACCCATTTTCTTTGCTTTGAATAAAATTTTACCTTTCTTGGAGGGCTTGAACACATTATCATAATTTTTTGGGCTATTGGTCCAATTTCTATATCCTAATCCAAGTCTATGTTTTATTTCTTGTTTAGGTTATCCAATGGGCTTGCTAGAAACTTATGTGAAGTGGAAAAATTCTATATGAAGTGTCTATAGGTAAAAGCCCAATGTATGGGTGAAGATGTTAAACTTAGTAATTCTAGTTCTTGAATTAGGAAAAATTACCCTAATCCAATGTTCTTGAAATTTTAAGACCTTTATTTGTTTCTAAAAATTTATCTTCCTTATCCAAGAATTTTACATCTCTTTAATATGTTATTTCTAATTTTTTTCCTATTAGATTTTTCCTCTTTATTTGTTTTCTTAATGTTAGAAACATTTTCTATGCATATACATAAGGTGAAGAATTTCTAAGGATTATATTTTCCTTAGATATCTAAAATATTGTCTAATAAATTTTATTTCGTTAATGTACTTTTAACGAAATTAGGGATGTTACATTTCTCTCCCCCTAAAAGAAATTTTGTCCTCAAAATTTCAAAAATTACCTGATAAGAACAATTGCAGATATTTCTTCCTCATGACTTCTTCCAGCTCCCAAGTTGCTTCTTCCGAAGTTAAACCTTCCCATAATACTTTAACCAGGGAAATGGTTTTATTTCTCAGTTGCTTCACGTTGGTGTCCATTATGGATGCAGGTACTAGCTGGTATGTCATGTTCTCCTTTATGTGGATTGGTTCATCCTGTATTACATGTGATGAATCTGGAAGATACTTCCGCAACTGTGATACGTGGAAAACATTATACAGGTTGGACAAATTAGGTGGGAGGGCAATTTGATATGCTGACGTCCCTACTCTCTTCAGAATTTGGTAGGGTCCCAAAAATCGTGGACTTAGCTTCCTAGTCTTGAGAGTCCTGCCAACTCCAGTAGTCGGGAAAAGTTTTAGAAATACATGATCTCCTTCCTCAAATTCCAGAGGTCTATGTCTCTTATCATAGTAATTCTTTTGCCGACTCTGAGCTGTAAGTATCTTATCTCGTATCATCTTGATTTGTTTAGTGGTTTGTTGAACTTCATCAGGACCCAGCAAGTTCTTTTCTCCTACCTCAAACCAACATAGTGGAGATCGGCACTTCCTACCGTATAAAGCTTCATAGGGGGCCATCTTAATGCTAGAATGATAGCTATTATTATAAGCAAACTCCACTAAAGGTAGGTATTTATCCCATCCTTTCCCTTGCTCTATCACATAGGACCTTAACATATCTTCTAGGGTTTGAATTGTCCGTTCAGTTTGCCCATCAGTTTGAGGATGATAGGCAGTACTGAACAGCAACTGGGTTCCAAAAGCCTCCTGTAATGCCTCCCAAAACCTCGATATAAACCTTGGATCTCTATTAGAAATGATATTTAAGGAAATCCCATGTAGTCTAACTATTTCCCGGACATACAATTGGGCCAATTTATCCAGTGAATAGTTAATCTTTATGGGCAGAAAAAGAGTAGATTTGGTTAATCTGTCAACTATTACCCAGATAGAGTCATGTCCAACTGAAGTTTTAGGTAAACCCACAACAAAGTCCATCGAAATACTGTCCCATTTCCATTCAGGAATCTCCAGAGGTTGAAGAAATCCTGCTGGCTTTTGATGTTCTACTTTCACCTTCTGACAAGTTAAACATTTTGCCACGAACTCAGCAATGTCCTTTTTCATCCCTGGCCACCAATACATCTTCTTTAAATCCTGGTACAATTTAGTGGATCCAGGATGGATTGAGTATTTACTCCGATGCGCTTCCTGTAGGATCTTAGTCCTTAACTCTTGGTCCTGAGGAACACAGACCCTTCCTTGGTACATGATTACTCCATCTTTCGAAATAAAAAAAACCACCTTGATTATTATGATCCCGTAAGTTTTGGTCGTGGCCTTGAGCCTCTTTAATCTGGGCTCTAAGGTCACACTCTATACTTAACCCATTGATGATTAACTTCTTTGGAGTAAGAGTAGTGGCTAGCTTTAAATTTCGAAACTCCTCTAGCATCTACATCTCAAGCACCATCATCTGACCCATGTGTAGAGATTTTTGACTCAAGGCATCAGCTACAACATTCGCCTTTCCTGGATGATACTTTATCTCAAACTTGTAGTCATTGAGGAATTCTACCCATCTTCGTTGCCTCATGTTTAACTCCTTCTGATCAAAGAGGTATTTAAAACTCTTATGATCATAATATACTTCAAAGGTTGCCCTGTACAAATAGTGTCGACAAATCTTTAGGGCAAACACTATTACTGCCAATTCAAGATCATGGGTTGGGTAGTTTTCTTCATGGGGTCTCAGTTGCCTAGAGGCGTAAGCAACTACTCTCTTGTCTTGCATCAACACACACCCTAGCCTTTTCTTTGAAGCGTCACTATACACTGCAAAATATCCTAAGGGGTCTGGAATAACTAAAACAGGAGGAGTGGTTAATCTGGTCTTAAGCTCTTGGAAACTAGCTTCACATTGATCAGTCCATTTAAAAGGACTTCCCTTCCTGGTTAATTTAGTCAATGGCAAGGCTATACGAGAGAAGTTTTGTATAAACCTCCTGTAATATCCTGCCAAACCCAGGAAACTTCTTATTTCTGTAACTGTATTTGGTCTCTCCCACTGAATCACTGCTTCTGTCTTGCTAGGATCGACTGCAACCCCTCTATTAGAGATGACATGTCCGAGAAACTTTACCTCTGATTGCCAAAATTCACACTTCTCCAATTTGGCATACAACTTTTTCTCCTTCAGCACTTGCAGCACGATTCGGAGATGTTGTTCATGTTCTTTTTCACTCTTAGAATATATCAAGATGTCATCAATGAATACCACCACAAATTGATCTAGGTAGGGTCGAAAAATGCGATTCATGTAATCTATGAAAATTGCAGGTGCATTTGTCAACCCAAAGGGCATTACGAGAAACTCATAGTGCCCATACCTAGTCCTGAAGGCAGTTTTTGATACATCCTCATCCTTGATCCTAATCTGATGATATCCTGACCTCAAGTCAATTTTAGAAAAGATAGAGGCTCCCTTAAGTTGATCCAATAAGTCATCTATCCTAGGGAGAGGGTACTTATTTTTAATAGTCACCTTATTCAGCTGTCTGTAATCTATGCATAGTCTCAAGCTTCCATCTTTCTTCTTAACAAACAATACAAGAGCTCCCCAAGGTGATACACTCAGTCTAATGAATTGCTTGTCTAACAGTTCCTCCAACTGTTTCTTAAGTTCCTGTAGTTCCTTCGAGGCCATTCTATAAGGTGCAATAGAGATAGGCCCTGTCCCAGGTAAGAGATCAATAGAGAAGTCTATCTCTCTCTTAGGAGGTAATCCTGGAATATCTAATGGAAATACTTCAGGAAACTCTTTGGCTATTGGGATCTCATCAAGCTTCGATTTGACTTCTTGGTTTGATAAACACAAAAGAATGTATCCAAGTACTCCATTCTTCAACTCCCTATTAACTTGATTGGCATTAAGCATTAATAACTGTATCTCCTCTTTTGGAGTAGGAGGTAGAAATTCAACGGTCTTGTTACAACAATTTAGCAAGACCTGATTTCTAGACATCCAGTCTAACCCCATAATGACCTCAATACCTCTTAAAGGTAAACAGACGAGGTCTACAAAATTTTTTTTCTCCTGGATGGTGACTTGACAGTCTTTACATACAGAGAAAGTTAATACATTTTCCCGTGTGGGGGTTACTACGGATAGCTCATAGGGAGTTTCAGAAATAGGAAACTGAAACTTCCTAATACATTCTTCAGATATAAATGAATGACTAGCACCAGAGTCAAACAACACCATAAGAGCAAATCCATAGATATAACATGTACCTTGAATCATTTCAGAAGATTGAACTGCCTCTTGACCGCTCAGAGTGAAAACCCTTCCTTTCAGCTGAGGCCTCTGATCCGACTGCTTTCCCACATTCTGTGGGCAGTTTCTCACAAAATGACCTTTCTGTCCGCAATTGAAGCAGTCATCCTGTCCTATGTAGCATGGCCGATTACCATGCATGCGTCCGCACTTAGCGCACTTGACTGGGGCAAAGTCCTGTTGGAAAGGTCGGGGACTTGCAGTCAATGGCCTCTTGCCAATAGCCTGTCTTTTTCCTTTGACATTTCTGCCAGAGTTTTGTGGCCCGTTCTTCTTTTTCCAGAAGTTCCGTCTTTGTTTCTCATCCTCCACTGCCCTCAAGCTCTTTTCCAGGAGTCTGCATTTATTTATCAGAGGTATAAACTCCCTGGTCTCCATAGCTACGATAGCATTCTTTATCTCTGGGTTCAGTCCCGCTTTGAACTTAACTGCCTTCCATGCTTCATCAGGGTTAAATCGCAGATAAGAGGAGAACTTAGACAATTCTTCGAACCTTACGATGTACTGGTCCATGGTCATGCTGCCCTGCTTGAGTTGGAGAAATTCAATCTCCTTCTCCGCCCGTATAGTACTTGGAAAGTATTTTTCCAAAAAAGTATTTTTGAACACTTTCCAGGTGATCTGTCTTCCCTGGTGAGCTAAAAGTTCTTTAGCTCCACGCCACCAGTATCCTGCTTCATCTTTTAGCATATATGCAGCGAAGATTACTTGCTGCTCCTCAGTACAGCCCATCACTTCAAAGATTTTCTCTAATTCCCTTATCCACCTTTCGGCTATCGTTGGATCATAACCACCTTGGAAACAAGGTGGTCTGGTTTTCAGGAATTCGGATATGCCGTTATCATTTCCAACCATCCGGTTGTTAGCACCATTCGAGTTACTAGCATTCTGGAGGTGTTGTAGAATTTGGTTGGTGGTCAAGACTTGGTCTCAAATTGCTGTGGCTAGGTTATGCAAGGTTTCTTCCGCATTGTTTGCCGGATTCCTCCTTGGTGGTGCCATTTCCTACTGTGGCAAAAACAAAGTTATGCTGCTATTGAGGTGATCAAACCCAATAGTTAGTTTCAAAATATTTAACAACAGTCATAACACCACCTCGGCATATAGATAGGAAACACTAGTAATTTCTTACCTATATGAAATCACTGATTCCCTACACAGCATAACCACAACATACTCAAGACACTATAAGATCGATTCAGATAACCATCCACCCACTGGCCATCTAGGATTGACCTGCTCTGATACCAATTATGTAACAGCTCCATTTTTGTAACAATTTTTTTTTATTTAACATCATGAAGTTATTACCTCATCTTAACTCACAATAACATTTATTTAATTATACAATACTAAGTTTACACTCACATAATTAATACAAACATTTGTACAAGACATACATGTACATATAAGCCCTAATCATCCACATAGACTATTTCCGGGGCCACTGGTGTGGGTGGCGGCACCTCCGCCGGAATCTCAGTCACTTCAACAACTGATATGTTCGCAATAATAGGTATTTGCCCAAGATAGGGCACCTCGATCATACGTACGGCAATAACAAGTCTCATTAAAAACAATTGCATAGCTAATTTTCTGAACATGATATGGAAATATAGTGAGAATTAAATCCCAGTATGTTCAACAATAATTCATCATCAATATAGTTCATCACGTCATGTTCAGCTGTATAAACCATAGAAAATATCTTTAGGTCACATGAATGCACTTTATCATGCACATGAAAATTGTACAGTTATGACATGTATGGCATGAATAACTATTTTTCGAATTTCATATGATGGCTATCAACTTATTCTTCCTTCCAGCTACCCCGGTCAGGGTGAGTATTCTCTACTTTTCGGTACGGGCTTATCTCGCTCCGTCCGACATGGCACACTTTCTCTTTCTTTTCTCATGAACATAATCATAACCGTTGGTAAGGCGTCCCCTACTGGTGCACCACATGGATTGCCATGTGACTGTGCTCATTTCTTTTCTTTTCATATTAATAGCCGAAAATATGATTCCAATAACAAGTATGTTCATTATATTCTCATGCCATAATTTATCAAAACATAATCATTCTCAAAATTCATTGGTAAACTGAAATTATGCCATGAATATAATCATTTTCTAATTTTTACTTTATAAAATATGTCCATGTCAAAATTCCATACTAATACCTCGATAACTGGATAGTAATTGTAGTCTGTAAACAGCGCACCAGGAAAGTTCCCAGGAAAGAGAGGTGGGTCACTAATGGACATGCTTAAGTACCAAGTCTTTCCTTGCCAGAGTTTTCCTTAGACATGAACTTTTCACAAATCACAATTTTTTTTTCCAGTAACTAGAATAATTCTTTTATGATGTGGAAATACTGCAACCACGGAGCATACTAAGATTTTTCAAATAAAACCGGCACTTTCAAAACTTCTTAGAAATTTTATATGAGTACTAGGGTAAATTCCATGTTAAAAATTACACACTTAAAATGGTAGTAAATTCATGCAATGGCAATAGCTAGGGCATACACTAGGCATTTATTATTTTCATTTATAAAATTCCTCTTCTTTCTTGAATATTATTTTCATCTTTTCATTTTCTTTATGTCTAGGCATTTAGTCATTTTATTTTTACTTATATCATTTCCAACACACGTTCTTACAAATTATATAGAGCATTTTTCCTCAAATTGATTTCTACTATTACCCTATAGTTTAAAAAATTCATCTAGGGTAGAAAAAATATTGAAAATAGGTTTTACTAACTTTTAACACAGCCTTTGCTTACAAATCAGAACATAACTCTCTCATTTTAACTCCGATTAAGATGCTCTTAGTGTCTATGAAAAGCTAAGACAATTATCTAAAACTATTATGTTAATCATATCAACAAAATAGTAAGATATCGTGGTGTTATTACTCCTTAAAATTTAGTATTATTTCTTCTCGTGTAGGTTCTGACATTTACTAACTAATTAGACCATATCTCCCAAATTTGAACTCTAAATTGAGTTATTCCAGTTGGTAAAAATCTATGAGCCATATATCTATAATTGTAATGTTGGTGCGCTATTTTAATTCCCTACAGAATGTTCCCAGAAATTCAAAAACTAAAGCTTTAATAACATACTCTTCCCTGAATAAACATTTTCTGACCTCTGTGTACTAATCGGATCATATCTACCTCATATGAACTCCAAATTGCATAATTCCAGTGGCTAAATTTCCATGAGACATAGATCTATAACTTTTATGTTAACCATTTATTTTAATTCCTTACCGATTTTTTCTAGAATCTTAAAAACAGAAGTTAAAAGTTTTATAGCCCATAGCCATACTTATGCAGAACTATTTAAACCAGCCTAAGTATTCAAACATACATCACATGCAAGATTAATATGTAACATGATGAAGCAACATTGATGACCAATAATCAAAGTGCTAAGATCAAAATCCCATATAAATATTACAAATTTCAAAACTTTTCTTCAAAAAGAAATATTGTTAAACTTACCTAAAAATCTCCCTAGCTCACTTAGTGAATTGGTTTTCTTGTTTGCTCTTGAAAGAAGTAGCAAGACTCCTCCCTTCCCTTAGCTTTTCTAGCAGCTTAAGTAAGAGAAGGAGGGTGAGTTTTTGATCCTCAAAGATAAAGAAGAAAAAATGGATTCAAGTGGGGATTAAGGTAACTTACCTTTAGTATTTAACCTTCTAAACTTCTCCTTCTTTTTCCTTCCTTTCTTCTCCTCTCTTTCTCTCCTTTCCTCACTCTACCTTGCTTCTATTTCTCTCTCTTCCTCACTTGGACAAAATTAAGATGTTATGGGGTGGGTTTTGCTTATATAGACCACCAAATAATTCACCTTTCATGATCATGGATCTACCTTATCACAATTAAGATACACTTTGTTGAATTTTTGGAAAACAAACAACTTATGTTCTTGTCTTCCTCTTCCTTAGTCAAGATATGCATAGGAAAAGGAGATTTGCAATTTGAAATTTATGATGATATGTTCTTAAGATAAGGGGCAAGGTCCCTTTGATTTAGGGATTTATTTCCATTTTCTTTTGTCTTAAACAAGTATAATAGGTTTGCCTTTTTAGTTGGCAAATTTCTAGCCCTTGAATTTCCATTATTTGGTTGATATTTTTTGTGTGGGATAGGAATGTTTTGTCCTAATGCCAAGTATTATCATACCACTTGCTAAAATTATGAGTGTAGGATATAGATGTTTTTGTCCTAAAGCCTTGTATTATCATGCCACTTGGCAAAATTATGA
Source organism: Gleditsia sinensis (assembly GCA_037074535.1). NCBI lineage: Eukaryota > Viridiplantae > Streptophyta > Magnoliopsida > Fabales > Fabaceae > Gleditsia > Gleditsia sinensis. Next base: position 47,267,516 of record CM073464.1, read on the forward strand.
ATGTAGAATCATACCACTTACTAAATTTTTGTCTTAATTCCATGTAACCTAATCTTTATTATTATTACATTATTATATCATCACCTAATTTATTTTATTTTATTTTTCCTCTTGGGTTTGGGCTTATTCCTACCCATTTTCTTTGCTTTGAATAAAATTTTACCTTTCTTGGAGGGCTTGAACACATTATCATAATTTTTTGGGCTATTGGTCTAATTTCTATATCCTAATCCAAGTCTATGATTTATTTCTTGTTTAGGTTATCCAATGGGCTTGCTAGAAACTTATGTGAAGTGGAAAAATTCTATATGAAGTGTCTATAGGTAAAAGCCCAATGTATGGGTGAAGATGTTAAACTTAATAATTCTAGTTCTTGAATTAGGAAAAATTACCCTAATCCAATGTTCTTGAAATTTTAAGACCTTTACTTGTTTCTAAAAATTTATCTTCCTTATCCAAGAATTTTACATCTCTTTAATATGTTATTTCTAATTTTTTTCCTATTAGGTTTTTCCTCTTTATTTGTTTTCTTAATGTTAGAAACATTTTCTATGCATATACATAAGGTGAAGAATTTCTAAGGATTATATTTTCCTTGGATATCTAAAATATTGTCTAATAAATTTTATTTCGTTAATGTACTTTTAACGAAATTAGGGATGTTACATACTACACTTATATAAATACAATTGAAATATATACTATTGCAAACCATAAGTTTGCAAATCATAATAACCTTTTTATTTGCATGGCCGATTAAGCCATCTAGGGTCAATTATGATGCAAAAAATAATTGAACATTCAATTGGACATTCATTAAAGAGCCAATAGATTCTTTAATTGAATAATTTTTCATGTTCTGATTGCTCCCAAGGAAAATTGATTATTCGACCATCACAAGTCAAAAATTTGGGAGTGAATCTCTCACATTTTTAGAAAGAATACAAGGCGATATTTGTGGGCTACTATACCTACCATGTGGACCATTTGGGTATTTAATGGTTTTAATCGATGCATCAACTAGATGGTCATATGTGTGCTTGTTATAATCTCAGAACCCGGCATTTTGTGAAATTACTTGTGCAATTGATTAAATTACTAGCACATTTTCTTGATTTTCAATTTAAGAAAATACACCTTGACAATGTTAATGAATTCACTTCCCAAACATTCAATGAATATGGTATGTCTATTGGGATTGATGTTGAACATCCTGTAGCACATGTTTATACACAAAATGGTCTTGTAGAAGCATTTATTAAATGTTTGAAATTAATTGCAAGACCATTACTTATGAAGTCAAAACTTCCAATATCCAATTAGGGACTTGCAATCTTGTATGCTGCGTCATTGATTCACATAAGGACAATAAGTTATTATTAATACTCCATATTACAAATGGTTTTTGGTCAGGAACCAAATATTTCCCATTTAAAACTTTTTGGATCTGCAGTATATATCCCTATTGCCACCACAATGCATTAAGATGCGTCCTTAAAGAAGGTTGGGAATATATGTTGTATATAAATCTCCTTCTATAATAAAGTATCTTGAACCATTAATAGGAGATCTATTCATAGCTTGGTTTGCTGATTTCATTTTGATGAATCAATTTTTCCAACATTGGACGGATAAAATAAGCAGCTAAAAAAGGAAATTAGTTGGTATGAATTATCACTAACTCATCGTGATCCTTGCACAAAACTGTGAACTAAAAGTTCAAAGGATAATTCATTTGCAAAATTTAGCCAACCAATTGCCATACATATTTACTAACTCAAAAAGAGTTACTAAATCACATATACCAGCTACTAATGCTCCAATTAAAATTGATGTCCCTGTCGGACAATCCACCATTACAAATTAGCCTGAGACTCGCACAAAGCATGGTAGGCATATTGGTTCCAAGGATAAAAAGTCTCTAAAAAGAAAAGGAGCTAAGAATCAAGATAATCAAATCGAGGGTTTAGCAAGTCTAGAAAAGTCCTTAGAAGAATCATAAGACATAATTAATATTTCAGTTTCATAAGAAACTTAGGTACCTAAAATTTGTGGAAATAAAGAGATTTCAATTAATTATGTTATGAATATAATATGATGGAACTGACAAAAGGTCAACGTTGACAATAATTTTGCATACAATATAGCACGCGATGTTTTGAAAGATAATGAGAATTATGAATCAAAGTCTGTTCAGGAATGCAAAGAAAGAAATGATTAGCCAAAATGGAAAGACGCAATTGAAGTAGAGTGAAAATCGTTTGAAAAGCTAAAAGTTTTTGGACTTGTATTCTATTCACATGAAGATGTAAAACTAGTTGGATATAAATGGGTCTTTGTACGAAAACAAAATAAGAATAGTGAAATTGTAAGCTATAATGCATGATTTATTGCCCAAGAATTTTTGCGAGACTCGGAATTGATTTTGAGGAAACATACTCGCTTATGGTGAATCCAACTACTTTTCGGTATTTATTAGTCTAGCAGTACATGAAAAACTTGATTTGCGTCTAATGGATGTTGTTATAGCCTATTTGTACTGCTCACTTGATAATGACATCTATATGAAACTCCCTGAATGATTTAAGTTGCCTAAAGTACACAATTCAAGTTCTCGAGTAGACTACTCAATCAAATTAAATAAATCACTTTATGGCTTAAAACAATTTCGGCGTATGTGTTATAATCACCTTAGTGAATACTTGTTGCAAGAAGGGTATAGAAATGACCTAATTTATTCATGTATCTTTATGAAAAGATCTAGAAATGAGTTTGCCATAATTGTTATTTGTATTAATGATTTGAATATCATTGGAACTCTTGAAGAGCTTACAAAATTTGCTAATTGCTTAAAGAAAGAATTTGAAATGAAGGATCTTGGAAGAACAAAGTTTTTCCTTAGATTACAAATTGAATATTTAAAGAACAACATCTTTTTCTATTAAGAAACTTATGTGAGCAAGGTGTTAAAATGATTCTATATGGATAAATCACATCCATTATTTACTCTAATGGTTGAGAGATCATTAGATATGAACAAAGATCCTTTCAGACCTTGTGAAAAGGATGAGGAACTTCTTGCTTTTGAAGTACCATATCTTAGCGCAATCGGGGTATTGATGTATCTTGCTAGTCATATCTAACCCGATATATCATTTGTTATTAATCTATTAGCAAGATATGGTTCTTGACCTACACGAAGGCATTGGAATGCATTTAAGCATATACTCCATTATTTTCAAGGAACAATGGATATAGGACTATTTTATCCAAATGTACCCGAGTCTAAGTTAATTGGCTATGAGAATGTAGGATATTTATCCGACCTTCATAATAGACGATCATAAATAGACTATTTGTTTACATATGGAGGTACCACAATTTCATGGCGGTCTATGAAACAAACTATCTCTACCACATCAGCTAACCATGTAAAAATTTTAGCATTACATGAGGCAAGTTGAGAATGTGTTTTGTTACGATCTATGATTCAACACATACAAGAATCTTATGGCTTGTCTAGAAAGATGACTTTGATGATCTTATACGAAGAAAATGCTACATATGTTTCTCAATTGAAAGAAGGGTATATTAAAGGGGATAGAATAAATCATATATACCTAAATTCCTTTTCACTCATGGTCTTCAAAAGAATGGTGATGTAAATATTCAACAAATTTGTTCAAGTGATAATCTGGTAGATTTGTTTACAAAGACACTTTATACTAGATAGTGCATAATATTGGAGCTCGAGTACTTAAGGATCTCAAATGATGTTTTCATATATATATATATATATACTTATTTGATAGCATCTTAAAGGAAATAATGATGTACTATTTTTCCTTCACTAGGTTTTTGTCCCATAGGGTTTTTTCTAGTAAAGGTTTTCACAAGGCATATTCTTAAGGGATAGACATCCAATGAGGAGTGTTATGAATATCTTGTATGGATGTCCATTATCCTGATCTTTCAGTTATCCTATCTTATAAGATATTATCTCCAGCAATTATTTAAAGGTTAATTATATCACTAAGGAGTTATCTTATGGTTGTATATCACTACTAGGACTCTCCCACCTACTTGTATAAATACCTCCTTATACATGAATGAAATATATGATTCACTCTCTTGTCTCTCTATTTTTAAGTTATTTTCATAACATACACAATGATATTAGAAATTAAAACCAAAAGTATGGGTGCTACAATATTATATTTCTTTCCCTTTGCCTTCAATGGGATTGCTACTAATTTCTTTCTTGTAGGTCTAAAAGATATATTATTTTAACAAAACAACTTAAGTTGAAAAGATTCAAAATTGTTAGAACAAAACTTTAGAGTCAAGATGGCCTAAACATTTTTGCACTGCTTTGTAGGGATATTGTAGCTCAATAATCAGCTTACGATAGCATTCACATACTTTTAAGTAATTTTTCTATAAGACAATTGACATGATTGAGATTGAGAAACAACATTACTTTACCACAATAAATAAAGAGCAAGGAAAGAGAGAGCAAAAAAAGTAGGGTTTTTCTTGGTTAGGAACAAGCCCAACAATCTCTTTGATAAGGTCATTTCCAATTGTGCTTTGAAGGGACCTCGTGCATCTTTCTTGGTTGGTTTTGTTCTTTAGTGCCATTGTGTGTGAATCTAATTCAACAGTGATGTTTGTCTTCTTGAAATGTGTTATTCAGTAAACTCATTCTCTGCTTTGTTTGTCTCTTTCTTGTCTCATACCTTTTCGCATAAAGATTGTGATTGTCATTATCAAGGTTGTATTAGAATTTTAACAACGGCAGAGAGAAGAATGTGCCATATTCTAATGGCTACACTTCTAGTTAAGTGTTGGGTTTCTCTACTAATAAGCATGCCTTTGCCGAATGGTGCTGCAAATCACCAAGGTCAGTAGAAAATATACTTAAACATTTCCACATAATCATGTTCTCCCAACACTCTAACGATGGCTTGGCTTCCCTCCAACAAGGACAAATCTCATTTCGCAATCTTTTTACATGGGAATTTCATCTTTTTCAGCCATCTTTATTTGTTTTTTTTTCTTTTTTCTTTTGTTAAATACAACATTATTAAACATTCTAGTGATTTTTCACAGTTGATCAGAAACCCAAAATTCAAGATGTCCCAGGACTTGCATCTGACTCCTCACAGGTACTTTTTTCATAGTTTTTCGCTATATAGGAAGGTTGTTTGCTAGATAAATAATGTATTTGACATGCGTTTAAAGGGAAATAAAAGAATGAAGAGAGGTTTAGAGGTTTTAGTAGGCTTGGATCAACATCACCAAGGTGCAACCACAAATGTAGAGGCTGTGTTCCCTATAATCCCATTCAAATTCCTGCTACCATAGGCCATCTGGATGTCCATTATGCAAATTCTGAGCCAGAAGGATGAAAATGAAAGTGTGGAACTTCTTACTTCAGCCCATATTCATGGGAGATTCTAGTTTTTATTTATTTATTAAAATAGAAGCTTCTAGTTCTGTGCTAGCGTATAGATGACCTTGAGCGTATTAACAAAATAACTATATTGATGGCCTTGAGCATTTTGGTATGAGAAAGGCTGGGATACAAGTGTTATTAAGAGCAACTCCAATTTTATTGGTAGACCTATTTGACATTATTTTTAAATTTTTTTAAAGTGTTGTAACTTGTAACTTATTGCAAAGAAACAATTTCGTGTTAAGCTAAAACATTCGAAAAGCATTGTTTAGCAATGTTATTAATTTTTTTAATAATATTTTTAAATTTTTTGACAAAAGATATTTTTATTTAAAATATGTTAGTTTTTGCATATCAATTTTATTAGAAGATCTTTTTATTTTCTTTCGCCCAATAAAAATATATATTTTATTATTATTTGAAATATTTTAATGTGTTGACTGAAATATATAAAAATAATATACTTTCTTTTTCTAAAAAAACTTATTTTCTTAGATAACATCTTTGCTAGCTACCCCCTTCTTCTCCTTATTCTTTCTTTCTTTCTTCTTTTCTCCACCAAGATGCAAAACTAGATCTCTATAACGATGGCAATTGGGCTGAGCAAGGGCAGACAAGCCTTTTGTACTTCCTAAGCAGTCACTCCCCTACTTTACTGTCCTTGTTCCTTATTGCAGGGATAAATTTTTCTCATCTCTATTCTCTATAAGGATACAAGTGTTAGGATTTAAAAGCGTATTACTATGTAAGTGCACCAATCTAGCAATATAGTGGCTTAGTAGTAGGTTGTCTACCACAAAAAATCTTTATTTTCAATTTGTTACCATACTACAACCCCTCTTAATTTTATTCAAGAGTACCAATCTTATGAATATAAAGAATTCAATAAAAAAAAAAAAGAATGCAAAGGTAACCAATAAGTGATTTAAGATAGAAAGATTGATTGAGAATTTATCAATGTTAAAAGCTTAGGTATTCAACTTCAATTATCTACATCATTTAATTTCCTCTTTTTTCCTTGAGCTCACCCTGTCATATTCAAGCATTAATATGAACCCTAATATGTTTATAAACCCCTACAAGTATAAATAAATATAACTATTAACCAGATAAATCTTAATTAAATTAAGGTAATTAAAATATAGTTTAAAAACTTAACACAAGTTTAATTAATTATTCATGGAGTGGGAATATAATACTATCTCACATACAAATTAACTCTGTTCACATCAAGGGATAATAGAAATCAACTATACAATGCATAATTCAATGGTTATGTCATCAATCATCTTAACCAAGTTTTAATCAATAAATCCTAACCTTATCAATTGGTAATTAGGTAGTAGATAGGAATTAGGAAATAAGAATATAATTGAACAAATAAATCAATTACTATATAAATAAGAGTAAGAGAAAAAAATTAGTTGAACTATATAGATGAATCCATTGAACACCTAGAATGGTGAATTATTCCATAATTGAAAACATAAAATTAACTAGAGTTAAAGTAGGTTCCATCCAAATACAAGAGAAGTAGAAGAAAAATAAAAGATAGAGGGATTGCTTCCAATCCTTGAAACATTAAAAGTCTCTCTCAATGATTCCTTAGACTTATCCTTTTGTTAAATCATTTTTCCTCTACCTCTATTCTCTTCTCAAAATGAAAAGTGTCTTTATTTATACTGAAGATTACGTTTAGACATCAAGCCTAGAGAAATTAACACGGCAATCCACCTCATTGTGATAAGACCCTAAATTTTCTCTCTTGGTATTGAGTTCCACACAACAAGTGGCTTACAGGCAGCTTGACCTTTGCTTCTTTAAACCATAATAACTCTATACTTAGCTCAAGGTGTATAATATATTGTTGGAAAGCTCTTTCAAAGCCCTTCAATTGGATGTTAATTAAGCCTAACTTGAGATCACCTTGAAGGTTAAAAGTCCATTTTACTTTACTACTCTCTTCTTAACATTCGACACATTCAGTCTCTTCATGTATTTTTCCATCTTTTAGCTATTTCATCAACTTTTAGCTCCAAAATTTATACAAAGAGTTAATTATTCTTTATTTAAAAAATATCAATTAAATCATAATGAATTTGTTAGCCGTATAGTCTTATGCTATAGGTTTTGATTGTGAAAAATGTTCTATCATATATTCTTATATATTATGAAAAATGTTTATTTAATCTTATGTGTTGGATATGATTATGTGCTTTAATATTAATTATTCTTTTGAATCAAGCTTTATGCACCATCTATATGTTATGCTTGCAAATATGTAGATATATCCAATAATGTTGCAAAATATTTATATATTACAAAAATTGGATGTATGTTTGAATTATATGTTGCTCTTCAGACTAACCACTTCGCTTGCAAGTTAAACTCTTATTTATATAGCTTAGTCTTAAAGCCAGAAACTTGGAAAAAGAAGCTCCAAGAAACAAAGTGATCTATGTATAATTAATCATAAATTAAAGTACCTTTGATGTTAACCCCTTATATGAACATCACCAAGAGTAGTGAGACTTGGAATCAATCTGGTATCTAATTTAATGGATGATGTTCTAATTCAAATTTATAAGAAAATAAAAAAATACCTTGACCTATTATCTATAAAGAGATAAGAACTAAAGATGTAAGAAAATATTACACATGTCATACTCAAGAAAATAGAAAAAGATTGTGAGTGATAAGTCTTGCTTAAACACCATAAGAAAATCTTCAAAAGTTTAGAATAGTTCTTTGAAGAATCAAAGGAAAAACACTCTCAATATTATCAATAATAATATGATTTTTTGAAGAGCATACATGGCTAGTTATAGGCAAATTTTCTAAACAAACAAAGAAGACTAAATATGAGACTCCTACATAGCAAGAAAAAATAAAATTAGGGAACTCTTCTAGTCAGACAAGGAAACCATAAAATATGAAACTTTCTTAGTAAAAAAAACTAAAATAAAAATAAAAAAATAAGAAAAAAATGTGACCCATATTTAGACTAAATAGCTTCTTGATTTTTGGGATTATATTCAGTCTTCAGCCTTCAACCTTCTTGAATTTTGGGCTATGTTTAGATTAATTAGTCTTGGCCTATATTTTTAATGACATAGACCAATTTTGGCTCTCTTTTAGTAGTGATGTACTTTTCTTCTTGTTAGGTCACAAGAATTAAACCATTGAGTACTTCTCTGAATCTTTTAGCTTGTGCTCTTGTAATAGATCTAATTGTAATTTGAAAAGGCTGTATATGTCATTTCATTTTGTGAGTTGTACTTGTAATGACCGATTTGTTATATATATATATAGCGACCGATAACGGATTCCAAGAAGCGAACCATACAGATTTATATAAGCAGCTAATATTCCATTATCATAATATTCGAACTACATCTGAGATTAATATTTATATATCAATGACACTGAGACACATAACTACATCAACTTAACAATGAACCCTATACTGCACATCTCCTCTGGGTGTAAAGGGTGGAGGAGGTGGTGCTGGCATTAGGATTTGTACTAGGCATCGCCATCCATTGGATCTTCCATGATCAAGTGCATAGAAGCAGCTAGTGTATCATTTTCTCTTATCTAAACATAACACCAACAATATTGAGAACGAAGTTTCCCAATAGGTTTAACATTAAAAGCATCAAATGGTAAATAAGGAAAATACAGTGTTATGTCCAGCTGTATAAACTACAGAAAACATTTTCTCTTTGTATATGATAAAATAACAAGAATGTATAGCATGCTTTCATATTCAACAAACAGGTTATGCATCAATATCAGGTATGTATAATAACCAGGTTATACTTCAATACTATGCTTGTGTATCTATCTTTGCAGTACTTTCATGCAGGGTGACTAATTGTTTGCAACCCCATCACAACACTCAGTGACTAATCGTCTATAGCCACGAGTTCATCCATGTACATCAACATGATATAACCATATATACATCAAACAACTCACCTTTATCATCATGCTTACATTGATATACTAGCATAGGCATCAAATCAACATGCATTTCATCCATACATTACACATCTAGCTCATATGCAATTCACTTACATATATCTCATCAATACATAACAAATTCACTTGCATAGGTCTCATTAATATGTGTTTGTATCAATACATTAAACATACATCTCATCAATATGCAACATGTGATTTAATTTCTCATAATAAAAAGATGGAATTCACACTACAATGCATCATTAAAAAGGTATTTATTTATATTTTAGTTCCCCTTAACATCATCCATTCATTGGAGTTCATTTAGAGCCTTCAAAATGCAAAACAGAGCAATAACAACTTCACTCACGACCTTGCTTCAAGCTATGAAAAACGTGCTAAAAAAGCACAATACAACTCAAAACACAGCTTGGCCGTGTCACCAAGCACAGTCGTGCTTCAAGTTTTCCCTGCAGTCCAGATTTTCGTCCAGCCAGACCTTCCATTACTAAAAAGACCATAAAGCTCTTATTTTAACTCTGATTAAGGTGATTTCGGTGTCTAAGACAATTATATACAACTTTGGTGTTTACTACTTTAACAGATTAGAAACCAAAATAGATGAAAAATGTGTCCAAAAATAGCATCGCGATTCTGTTTGTTAAATCTGACCTTTCTTCACTCATAAGTGGATATCGCTCTCATTTCAAATCCGATCAAGTTGATTACAGAGGCATTAGAAAGCTAAGAAACAGGGATACAATCAAATGTTATACATATTCCCAGATTCGATACAAATCATAACCAACAGAATCAACCATTCAGAGCATCGATTTTCAACCCTTTCAAGCCCAAAATCAGTAAATACATGTATGATTTATGCATCCAACTCTCACTTTTCATGGCCAACCATAAATATACATCATGAATCATCAAAAGAGAATATTTGAAACACTTATAAGTTATTCAAAATGCATGAAATTCAATGAAAATATGAATCATGTTAAACCTACCAAACCAGAGATTCTTTCTCTTCTCAAGCTTTCCTTAGATTTCCTCCTTTTGATCACTTCTTCTTCCTTTTCTCTTGGATCTTCACCTTATGCCTTTCTCTCTCTTCTTTTCCTTCCTCTCCCTCTCTCGGTCTCAATCCCTTCTCTTTTCCTTTGGCTGCCCCTTCTCTTCCCCTTCACTTTTTTGGCCTACTTCTTCTCCAAGCCGCTTCTCTAAGTCAACTATTTCTTCTCCAAGCCAAGGATAAGATATTTTAATACAAGCTTCTCCAACAAGCTTAGCCGACCTCTCCTCCAAGGCAAGGGAAAAAAATATTATTTTAATCCCAAGCTTCTAGAAGGTTGCCTCTCCTTAACACATGCCTTCTCTTTCTTTAAGAATTACACTTTTGCCACTTAGCAACTTTATCATTTTTCTAAGGTTTCATTGATGTTCCATTTTTTTCTCTTCCATTCCCTTCACCATGAAAATTATTTTCCACTTATTAAAATTTGGGATTTTACAGTACTTACATCTTTCCCTTCTTCTTGAAAATGATTTGTTTTCAAATCATTACTTACTTGAAAAGGAGTTAAATCAATAGTATTAAAACATGCACTAACATTATACTTTCCTAGAAGATCTTTCTTGTATGCATTATCATTGCTCTTTTCAATCACTTGAAATAAACCATATCCCCTTTGAAGTAGTCTAAAATGGCTTTGATATGGAAACCTTTCCTTCCTCCTATGTAACCAAACCTAACCACCAGGCTCAAATACAATTCTTTTGTGTCATTTTTTAGCTTGGTTGTCATATTATTTAATTGGCCTCTAAATTTTTTGTCGAACCTTCTTATAAATTTTCTTAACAAACTTAGTTTTCATCTTTCCATCTAATTTAACATGCTTAGCCTTTGGTAAAGGAGTTAAATTCAAAAGAGTTAATAGATTAAACCTATACACAATGTTAAAAGGTGAAAACTTAGTTGCTAATACACTCCTATTATATGCAAATTCAACATGTGATAAACATTCTTTCCATTTTTTAAATTTTTTTGTATTGTAGCACGCAATAAAGTAGCTAAAGTCCTGTTAACTGCACTGTCAGTTTATGGGTGACAAGTTGTAGAAAATTAAAACTTATTCTCTAACATACCCCACAAAATCTTCCAAAAATAGCTTAGGAAATTTCTATTAAACAGAATACTCCTAGGTATGCTGTGCGATCTTTGAAAAAAATTCACAATATGTGATACATCATTAGTTTTATGACATGGCATAAAATATGCCATTTTAGAAAATCTATCAACTATATATATCAATACCTACCTTTTTTTTTACCTAAGTAAACCCAACACAAAATCCATAGATATGCGAATCCAATGTTCACTAGGCATATACAAAGGTGTATATAAACCATGAGCCTTCATCTTAAACTTAGCTTGTCTACAAGTGATAAATTGCTCACATATTCATTCTACATCTCATTTTATAGGCAAAACCTTTAAAGTCTTGGATATGTCAAAATGCCTCATCAAACCACCTCCGCGAGATTTCTTAACAAGTAAGTCATGCAATGAACATTTAGGCATACACAATTTATTTTCTTTAAATAAAAATTCATTATGCTTGGAGAATTTATCAAATGCCACTTTCTTACATGCATTCAATACATCACCTTCCAAAAGAGAAACTTCAATATCAAGTAAAGAAGAGTTAAGCTCATTAGTACAATCATTGGCTGATTTGAAAACAAAACTTTTCTTTTATCTCATTTTGTCTTGCATAAAAATTCATTTGTTTTCTCTCTGATTTTGTTTCCTCACTAGCTAAAATTTCTTTTTCTATTTCACTCTTTATTTCTCTTCCTCTTGATTCAGCCTTTCTTTCATTCAAAATATCACTATCTTTTTTTGTCCCTAGGCGAAATTTCATTTTCTATTTCACTCTTTCTTTCACTTCCTCTTGATTCGACCTCTCTCTCTTTCAAAATATCACTATCATTTTTTCCTTACTAGCTAAAATTTCTTTTTCTTTTTCACTCTTTATTTTTATTCCTTTTGATTCTTTCTTTCTTTCTTTTTAAATATCATTTAATTTATTATATCACTATATATTTTTAACCTAACTTGTTCTTTACACTAATCTTGATACTTCTAGACCTTTAAGTAAGGCCTTACAACTTCTTAAATAAATTTCTATGATAGTGATTTGGAATGAATCACCTCTTGATAACCACTTTCATCTCTTCTCACATCTTAATAGATCTTTCACCATTCCATTTCCTGCTTAAAACCAATTTATCCCACCAATTAATGGCATAGTCAGTAAATCCAATGATACCTAACTTTACCTTTTTCAATTTAAAATAGTTATGACCATCAAATACCAATTCCACTTTCTTCTCTCATTCAAGATAAGCTTTGAGGTAATTTCTACCTTGAAACAATGAAATGTTCTTCTTAATACCACCCAAGTTATTATTTTTCCAATTCTTAGCTTCCCTAAACTCCAACCATATCTCCCACTGCTAACACTCAAATCCCTGTCATCTTAATCAAAATCATCTCCATAATACTCTTCATATCTAACACTCACTTTCTTTAGTTAAACTCTCTCCCTCTTACATACATTATGAGTGTTTTGTGACTGCTTCAAACATGCATTCTGTAACACCCCTAAGATTTCATAATTTTCATTTATATATGGATTACTAAAAGAAATAAAGGAGCATAGATGTAATTGAAAAGTTTTAAGGATGAAAATGAAAGCTTATTAATATTTTTGGGGTCAAATTGTAATTTTTTAAAAGTTTAGGGGTCAAAATGTAAATAATAAAATTTGCAAGGACATCCCTCAAAAATTGAATTTTTGCAAATTAGTCCCTTCATCATTTATAAAAAAAAGAAGAGAAAAACAGAAATTTTGTAACTGGTGACAATGAATAGTTAAGAGTGAATAGTACTTTTTCCTCCATTTTTTTTCTCTAGATTTGGAGTACCTTTGAGCCTCCGATCACAAAACTAAGGGTACCATTGGATTTAGGATGGAGAGTATTATGATTTTGGTCGAGCCATTTTTGAAATCGATTGCGAAATTGTCACAGATCGGAATTAAAAAATCTTTAAAAAAGGTAAGTTCTAAAACTACTAGTTAGAGTCCTCAAATTAAAAATCTGACACTGTAGATGGATTCAAGAGATAGATAAACTACAGGATATGAAGTTTCACAGTCATCTAACAACTTTTGGTAGCATGAACAGTAACTCCTACTAGCGTGAATAATGATTCTAGTAGGTGTGAACAGTAATTCCAACCGGGATGAATACTGATTTCAGCCGATGTGAACATTATTTCTGGCTGTGAATAGTACCCATCAGTTGATTGAGGTTGACCAAGCTCTCATAGTTATTTTCTAGGTTTTTGAACCCTCCGGATTCGTTTTTAAGGTTTATTTGGTCAAATTTGAATTGGAAAAGTGTATTTTGAGGTTGTCCAACTTGGAGCCTTACCCTGTGAGTAGATAATTCTTTCTATGACTTACCTTATGCTCTTCTTGAACTTTAAATGTATAATTGGTTATGTTTGCAAGTTATTTATACTTTTATATGTCTCTAAAATAGATTAAATTACTTGATTTGTTTACTATTTGGCATATAGTTAAAGAAGAGTATGGTTTTGAAAATAGATTTTTGAACTCATTGAATATGTGATTCTAATTGTATTTCTCATCATATAGTAAAGAAAATATATTGTGCACGTGGCATTGATATATAAAGCTATAAGATTGCTATGGAAAAAGGCATGTATATGTGATAACCCTGATTGGGAAGTTTCTGACAGAGAAATTATATTGAGACTAAAAATTTTGTATTATACTGAAACCTCTATTTTGAACGATATAGCATATGTGCAAATATGATTTATGTGGAGGAATCCTATTGGAAACATTGTTTACTAACAGCAGGTAATGTTAGCCCTGGTGCACCTTGACACTTCACTTAGTAGGGGTGGTGCTAGCCTCATATGACGGCCAACACACAAGATATGATATGTGAAGGAGAGCGGGATGCCTCCTATTTAGGCAAGATGTCGACTATATGATATGTGATTTGTCCTCCCTTGTTGTGTGCTTGGAAAATGTCCATATTAGAGTCTCGTCGCGTGTCCTCTTGAATGTTGGTAGGGCAAACCTTAGTTGAGACGTTGAGTTTAGGCAAATGCTACACCACCAAAGTACGAAAGTCCTTGAACTCTAATATGGTGGTTCTGATATGGGATCCTCCTAATGTTTTCATGAGAAATATTTTAATGCATACCAATATTTGATTAATGATCATACCGTATTGCATATGGTTTTGGATATCTGAATATGATCTGAATTAAGAATATTTGAAATGCAGGTCCCATATGAATGTACTTATGAACTATATTTTTTATGTGATAAATTTTAAAATATGAGTACATCCATATGCTGACTTAAGAAGTCATAAGAGGTATTATCTGCTCACTAAATTATCAAACTTACTACACGATATTTCCACATTTTTCATATAAGAATACATATTTTGGTCATTTTCCTTCAGATAAGTGATCAACTAGGTGACATATTCTTTGGTGTGCTTATTTTGTTTCTAGGGCTCATAGATTTCGATTTATATTGTACTTGTACTCTAGATTATGCTCTGAACGCCATAGGCAGGATCCTTACTTCTGTTGTTACTCTGATATTTATAAACTTGGTATGTATATTGTGTTTACATGAGAGAACCTATCTGTATCTATTTTTATAATGAACGCTTGTATTATACTTATTATAGTAAAGATCTGTCTGTAAAGTATGTGTTTCACGTGCTCTTAAAAGTAGGGGCATGACAAGTTGGTATCAGAGTAATAGGTTTCCCTATGGCAATCAGAGCAATGATTCTGTAGTACAACTTTGAGTATGGGTATGTAACTGCGAACATATTTATACTCATGGTGCTAATGTGGAATTATATAAGATGTCATCCTCTTCTTCCATCTGACTGTTATCCTTAGTTATGCAATGTTTAAATATTGATGCGTATGTCCTAGATGGTGCCTCTTGAGTGTGGACTACCGGTTCATCTTTTGAGCTCGTTTTGATGAATAGTGAAAAAGAGAACACTCTTGGGTACAAAGAAAAAGAATTAGCTAAAAATAAGAAGATTTCATCCAAACACAAAGGTAATGGCTTGTTTGGATGTCAAGACAGTTTGAATTGGTTGTTTGATTTGCTTATGTGAAACAATATGACGAATGGATAATACAATATTGATAGACGTCATGGTGTGATCGAGGTTGTTAACTTCAAGATAATGGTTTGTAATAAAGTGCATGTGTTTTGGAAATGGTTGTAAATCTTTTTTGATGTATGAGTTGAAACTTGCACATATAATTAGAATTTACAAGATGTGGGGTGGATTGAATTTAAGAGCAGGGAATCTATGAAGATAATGCTTTTCAATGATAGATTTTGTTGATATAAAGGATTCTAAGACAGTTTGATTTTCAATAATATTATGTACAAGCATTATAAGAAAGGAAGGTTTGCCCATAGATGTAACAGACAGTTCTCTTTTTTTTTCAGCACATTGTTCATTTCCATCTCATCAAAAGCCACATTAGTGGTTAACATTTATACAAAAATAAAACATACTTAAATAATCACATTATTGTACATCAACACTTCAAACAACACACTACCCTTGTAGTACAAAGGGTAGAGGAAGTGGTGTTGGAGTCAGAGTGGCCATTACTCTTTTAGCTTGGTCAAGGCCAATAGGGTGTCCCCTATCAGGTACTGTCTTACTGCTATACGTCCTCTCTGGTCACCTTACCGCCATAAGGTACTACTTGTTGTCAGGCTACCTTGCTGAGGTAAGGGTCATCTCGATACTTTTTGTCAGGTCACCTTACTGCCACAAGGTGCTGCAATTATCCGTCTATTTCACATATTTAGCCACATGCATAACACCATCCTCTTTATCATTAATATAGTATGTAATTTCATCTCATCAATATCTCAAGTATGCATTTCATCAACATATTAAGCACACGTCTCATCACTATCTCAAGCATGCATCTCAGCAATATATCAAGCATGCATCTCATCAATATCTCAAGCATGCATCTCATCAACATATTTAGCATACATCTCATCACTATCTCAAGCATGCATCTCATCAACATATTAATCACTAACATCATGCTTACAATTGTCATCAAATCACTTAACAATCATGTAACAATGTATACATCATACATCTAATCATCATGCAATGATACCATAATGTATGCATCATACGCCGTAATCATCCTCATCACCTACACAATAAGGTTATACATCCAACAAGTACATTACTAACATCATGCTTGTCATCATCACCACATCATTTAACAAATATGTATTAATACACTTATCATCATGTGACAAGGCTTACATCATATCTTCTAATCCTCATGCATTGATATACTAGCATAGGCACTAAATCAACATGCATTTCATCTAAACATTGCACATATATCTCATATGAAATTCAATTACATATATCTCATAATAAAATGATGGAATTAACACTACAATGCATCATACATATATCTCATTTGCAATTCACTTACATATGTCTCATCAATGCAACATACATATATCTCACACACATCTCATCTAGTAGGAAAATACAGTTCAGAAGTACCATATAGGACCCGTATTTCAAATATTTTTAAATAAAAGGATATTCAGATATCCAAACCATATTCAGCACAGTATGATCATAAAACAAATGTTGTTTTGCTCAGCTATATAAATTATAGTAAAATAATAAACTTTTAAGATAAAATTATAAACTTTTAAAATGACCTGCCTTATTTGGAGATTTGGTCCACCCAATTTAAAATGACCTGCCTCATTCAGCGATCTAGTCAACCCACACACACATTTGCTATACGTATAGTGATCAATCGACTACAGTCACAATAGTGATAAGGGAATGTGAGTCCATCACCCATCTGCCTCCTCACATTACCACTGTCACCCAGTTGGACCAGCCCTCCCTCAGCTCACTTAGGCTAATAGGGCGTCCCCTATTCGGTACCATCACAAGCCAAACAACCCGCCGATATTCATCCATACATAAAAATACATATATATAAATGCAATGTAAAATTATCAAGCAACTCGCCATGAGCTTTACACTTGCCATTCAATCATAATTAGTAACTTTATAGTTTTACAAATCAATGCCACGTGCATAAATATTCACTTATCATTTAATGAGAAATACATGTGAAATCAGATATACCATGAGTTCAGAAATCCATTTTCAAAACTATACTCTTCTCGAACTATATTCCAAATTGTAAGCATTTCAGATAATTTTAATGCATTTCAAAAACATTTAAAAGTGTAAATATCTCATAAACATAATCAAATACATGCTTAAAGATCTAGAAGAGAATAGGGTAAGTTATAGAAAAGAATTATCCATTCACAAGGTAAGGGCTCTAGATTGGACAGCCCCAAAATGCATTTTTTTCCAATCCACATTTGACTAAACAGACTTAAAAAACGTGTCTGGAGGGTCCAAAAATCAAGGAAATGACTCCAGGAACTTAGTCACTATTCACCACCAGAAAACACTATTCATCATTGGAAAATACTATTCACCAAGAACAAAAAGTTGTCAGATAGCTGAAATATTGCATATCCTAAGGTTTATCTAACTCCTAAATCTATCTACGATGTCAGATTTCCAATTTGAGATCTCTAAATAAGAGTTTCAAAGTTTACCTTATGTCTCCCCCTCACTCTTTTCTCTTTTTCATTTATAATTATTATTATTATTATTATTTAATAATTAAATAATGTAATTTTATTTTATATATATTCATATAAATACCATTTTTCATCCTAAAACATCCCAAAAATTTCTAAAAATTTCCATTCTCATAAACCTTTAGTTAAACTCTTAAATCATGATTTTTCTTGATAAAAATTGATGCATACTGTCGCTGGTACCCCCAAATTGATACCATACCTCAAAACTAACCTATAGTAGTGGGAGTAAGGGTCGATCCCATAGAGACTGGAATTACCTTATGTGATTGAGAAAGGGGGGAATTGATAATTGTAAATAAAACCAAGTAAACAATAATGAAAGTAAATAAGAGAGAGTGATTAATGATAAAGACGTTGGTTTCGGTTGATATCCACTGTCAAGGGATTGTATTGATCATTAACAACATAATCAATCTGTAATTGAATATCTGTCATTGGGTTTCTAACCCTGTTCCTCCTTAAGTCTAGTAAATTAATGACAATCGTACCAATGAAACCCTAATTAACAAGCAATCCTTTAGCACATCGGTAAAGCATAACTTATTATTTGCATGAAGAACTAGAGAAACTGACAGAGTTAAAAAAATATAAACACATCGGCTATATCTAATTTAGTTAATTACTCATCATAGGTTCAATGATTTATAATCCAAAATCCTCAAACCTATTTGCCTCATGAATCACAGAATTGAAGACTTTGTTCAAAACATAATTCAGTGGTAGATTAAGACAGACAATATACTAGTAGACCTCCCTGGCAATCATAAGAATAATCATTGAGATGAAGGGCAGATGAATAATCAATACTCAATTCAAATTGATAAAATCAAATCCATATCTCACAATGCATGAAGATCCCTTGAGGTTTCATCCTACCTCAACCAACTAAAAAGAACTAGCCAAGCAGGGCCATAAGAAAATCTAAAGAAGAATTAAAGAATGTAACTAAGAACTTGGATGAATGATTGAATGAATTCTCTACTTTCTTTGCTCCCTTTTTATAGATTAATTCCTCCTAATCGAAGTAGGAGTGTTTCTAGGTCAAATTTCAGCCTATCGGTCTTCAATTGGAGTTAAAAAAACCCTAAAAATTGTGAATTCAGTGACCTGATGCGGTGGCGGGCGCCGCTGCGCTCATTGCTGGGAATGCTCAACGCCGCGACGCTCTATTGTGAGCACCGCGGCGCCCAGAAAACTCTAGAATTTGTCAAAGTTCCAAACACGAAAGTTGTATCTCTATGTCTCTTCTTTCCACAGCCACTGCAATCACCTTAATCCAATCTGAATTGAAGGAGATATGCTAAAATTAGTGACCAAATGTCAGAATTCGTCCTACTGCACTATGATTCTGATTTGCGAGCTCTGTAATGCTATGAAATCTCTCAAAATTGACTAAGAGTTCAACATAAAAGTTGTAGATGATTGTGTTATCATTTGCACAGCCACTTCAATCACTTTGATTGGAGTTCATAAGAGGGTGATATGCTCAAAACGTGGCTGAAAGGTCTGGAATCGCTGCAATGTAGCATTTTTCCATGAATTTCTTATCTTTTCTTCTTCTTTTGTTCCTACAACACAAAACACAAAACTAAGCTAATTCCTAATTATATTTTACTTAAAACAAACAAAAAGTAAGTTTAAAGGTATTAATATCATACTTAATTAAGATCACATCAAATACCCCCACACTCAACCTTTTGCTTGTCCTCAAGCAAAATAATACCTAAAGACAAAAAAACAACAATCAATAATGTAGTGAGTGTTAGGCTTGCAAAATATTTGCCTCAAAACATTAAAATTTACTATAGAAAAATTTTGGAAGGTCATAATCATGCACAAGGTTAACACAAATGTAATCTATTATTTTATCCTTCTGAATCCCTAGTGTGTGTGTGTGTTTTTGGGTCAATAAATTTTCTTTTACTCGAATGAGTTTATATATCCCTAGTACGCACTGTCGCAGGTGCACCCAAATTAATACCTTACCTTAAAACTAACCTGTAGTAGTGGGAGTAAGGGTCGATCCCACAGAGACTGGAATTACCTTATGTGATTAAAAGGGGGGAATTGATAATTGCAAATTAAGTAAAGTAAAAAATAATGAAAATAAATAAGCGAAACTGATTAATGATAAAGACGTTGGTTTCGGTTGGTATCCACCATCAAGGGATTACATTGATCATCGACAACATAATCAATCTGCAAATGAATATCTATCATTGGGGTTTTAACCCCGTTTCTCCTTAAGCCTAGCAAATTAATGACAATCGCCCTAATTAAACTCTAATCAACAAGCCATCTTTTAGAACATCGGTAAAATATAACTTGTTAACCGCATGAAGAACTAGAGAAACTGACAGAGCTAAAAAAATATAAACACATCGGCTATATCTAATTTAGTCAATCATTCATCATAGGTTCAATGGTTTATAATCCAAAACCCTCAAACCTATTTGCCTCACGAATCGCAGAATTAAAAACTTTGTTCAAAACACAATTCAGCGGTAGATTAAAACAGACGAAATACTAGTAGGCCTCCTAGCAAACATATGCATAATCATTAAGAATAAGAATAGATGAGCAATCAATATTCAAAACAAATTGAAATAGTAACATCAGATCCACATCTTACAATGTATAAAAATCCCTTGAGGTTTCAACTCACCTTAACCAACTAAAGAGAATTAGCCACGCAGGGCCATAAGATAATCAAAAGAAGAATTGAAGAATGTAGATGAAGAATTCGGTGAAGGATTGGATCCTCTATCTGGTTTCTTTTCTCCCTTTTTATAGCCTCTCTTCTCCTAATCGAAGTCAGAATGTATTTTAGGTCAAATTCCCGTCCATTGCCTTCAATTTTGAGCGAAAACGACTTAAAATCGCGAAATCAGCACATCCCCTACGACGCACGGCTGCCGCGGCACTTAAGTAAAGTGCCGCGGCTCTACAGAGTTCTTACCACGGGGCGCCGCGGCGCGACAGATTGTCTTATCGTGGCGCCACGGTGCCCAGAATCTTCTGGATTTGGCCGAAGTACCGAACATGAAAGTTGTAGCTCTATGTCTCTTCTTTCCTTATCCGCTGAAATCACCTTAATCGGAGTCCAAATGAGTGAGATATGCATCAATTAGTGACACAAGGTCAGAAATCAACATTTTTCTATGATTTTCTCTCTATTTTCCTCTTCATTTCTTCTTTATTATTCCTAAAACACAAAACACAACACTCAGTTAATTCATACCTATTTTCTACTAAAATTAAATAAAAAGCAACTTAAAACATGTCAAAAACATGCTTATTTTTTAGCATGTCAAATACCCCCACACTTACTCTTTTTCTTGTCCTCAAGCAAACATTGATTCATCTAAACATAATTCAATATATGAAATGAGTGAATGGCTTACCAATATGCTGCCTCATAGTGAAAATTGTATGCTCTTGAAGAAATTTTAGAAAATTTCATGACCATGTGCAACATTTAATTCAAATGCAATTTATAATTTTATTCCCTAAAATCCATAGTGTGTGTGTGTCTTTGGATAATTTAATTTTCTTTTACCTAAATGAGCTTATATATCTCAGGAATTATAGCATGGCTCTCTATTTAAAATTTTCATAGGCTTATTTTTCATGCTACTCTCCACTAATGTAGGCTAAAACTACTTCTTAGGATCAAAAGGACTTAACTCAGCTTGTAATGTGGCTAGGCTATGGGTTGAGATAAAAGATATAATTTAAAGCTCAATCTCCCAACATCACATGATTAACTCTGATCTATTTGAGCTAATTCTCAAGATTGGGGAAGTTTTTCCCCCACACTTATTTCCTTACTTCTCTGCATTCTATTTTTCTTTGATTCTCTATTTCTTCCTTTTTCAATCACTAGATAGACTTTCATTAGTCTTTTGAGAAAAAATATATATATATATATATATATATATATATATATATATATATATATATATATATTTTCTTTCTTTCTTTTGTCCTTGCTCCACACTTCCACTCTTTCATTAATGTAGATCTATAAAACAAATATTCAGAAATTAATCATGGAGTGAGTGAATCAGGTAGAAAAAATAAAGGTATCAATCACAAAATTTGGTCTTGGCTGTTTTGTGGGCATAGAATAAAATGTTAATTAAGCTCAAAATAGATGTTCTAAGGATATTCACTTGTTTGGATTAAGCTTGAAAGGCTCAATCTCATAAAAAAAAATGCCTAAATCATCTCCTAATTGTTAGTATTAGCCTAGGATTTCGCCTCAAGTAACATTTAAATAAGTTCTAGAAATTTAAAAGAGATCCCAAAATATTTTTGAGTTATATAATCTTTTTTTTAAGTAAAAGACAAATTAAATATCCAAAATTACTGTGCAAAAGAATTTCAGGATTTTGAGAAAATAAGTAATCATAAATTGAAAAGAATTTAAAATTACACATAATTATGACTTTCCTACATCTCCCAAGAGCTATAAGCAATTTAAACAGTTATATCATTGGCTACTGGTTCAGCTATCACAAACTCATAAATTGAAATTTTGTTCACATGCTCACCTCATGACAGGATTAAAAATGCACATATCATAAAATTATAGTTATGCATCAAAGTAGGAAAGTAAACAAGTGTATGATTTATTATACAGTCATCCAGCTGAATCATAAAGTGACCCCCCCACACTTAAAAACATACATTGTCCCCAATGTAAGAATATAAAAGAGAATATAAAAGGGACAAATAATAACATAAGGAGGGGTTCAATGAAACTTCCCTGATTAGTGATCACCATCCATCTCATCATGCTCAAGTGCAGGCCGAAAGGGTGGTTCAGGAGGTGTCGGGAAAGCAATCGGGAGGTTCAGGGCATGAGCTAACTGGCTAAAACATGCATGATGATGATGTGCAATAGAGTGCTGATAGAGGGCCAGATCGTTCATTTGATGGCTCAGATACTGTGTGCGGTCCCATAAATCTTCAATAGTATGCTGAGATGGTGGTGGAGCTGAGCTGCTTCCCGGTTCCTCAGTAGGTATTGGCTGAATCCCTAACTCCTCCTCTGCTGCTTCTTCATGGCCCTTGTATTTTTGGATGTCTGCATAGGAAATAGGCTTCATCGGGTGAATGAGAGCCTTAGTGGAATCCCAGCTTACGCCCGCTTTCTGACATAGACCAGTAATTAAACTAGGGGCAAATAGGGATCTGCCTCTAGCACTGATACAACCGAGCAGCTGCCTATGAATAACCTTACCTACATCAATAGAAAGCCCTTTTAGTATTACATAAAGCAAAATGGCCCTTTCTCGCCTGACTTGACTCATGTTGAGGCTGGGCATGAATCTGGCTGACACAAAATAGTGCCATACTTTAGCCACTTTATTCATGTCAGCTCTAGCAAGGTATAACGGATGGCCAATGCTATCCAATTTCCAGGAGGCCCCCTTGTAGCATAGAGTGCAAATAACGTCGTCAAAGTCAATGTAGGATTGAAGAAGTGCCGTATATTCATCATCCTCAATATTAGGCAGGGAATAGAATTCATTAATAGCGTGCGGAGTCAGAATGTAGATGAAGAATTCGGTGAAGGATTGGATCCTCTATCTGGTTTCTTTTCTCCTTTTTTATAGCCTCTCTTCTCCTAATCGAAGTCAGAATGTATTTTAGGTCAAATTCCCGTCCATTCCCTTCAATTTTGAGCAAAAATGACTTAAAATTGCGAAATCAGCACATCCCCTACGATGCACGGCTGCCGCGGCACTTAAGTAGAGCGCCGCAGCGCTACGGAGTTCTTGCCACGGGGCGCCGCGGTGCTCGCTCTTGGAAAGCACGGCACCACGGCGCGATGTGTAGCGCCGCGGTGCTTCGAATTGTCTTATCGTGGCGCCGTGGCGCCAGAATCTTCTGGATTTTTCCGAAGTACCGAACATGAAAGTTGTAGCTCTATTTCTCTTCTTTCCATAGCTGTTGAAATCACCTTAATCGGAGTTCAAATGAGTGAGATATGCATCAATTAGTGACACAAGGTCAGAAATCAGCATTTTTCTATGATTTTCTCTCTATTTTCCTCTTCATTTCTTCTTTATTATCCCTAAAACACAAAACACAACACTCAGTTAATTCAAACCTATTTTCTACTAAAATTAAATAAAAAGCAACTTAAAACATGTTAAAAACATGCTTATTTTATAGCATGTCAATCCCAAAATTTTGATTGTAGATCTCTAATTAGTTTAGGATTTCCATATGCTTATTCTTCATGCCACTCTCCACTAATGTAGGCCAAAATTACCTCTAAGATCAATAGGACTTTATTTAACTTGTAATGTGGCCAGGTTATAATAAGGTAAGATAAATTATACAAATTTAGGCTCAATCTGTAACATCCCGTAATTTTTAGATATTTTCCTTATAAATTCTTCACCTTACATATATGCATAGAAATGTTCTAATATTAATGGAATAGGTAAAGAAAGAAAACCTAAGAGAAAATATTAGAAATAAACATGCTAAAGAAAGGTGAAATTCTTAGGTAAGAAAGATAAATTTTTGTGAAGTAAAGGTCTTAAAATTTCAAGAAAATTAGATTAGGGTAATTTGTTCCTAATTTAAGAGTAAAAGTTACTAAGTTTAGTATCTCCACCCATAAATTGGGCTTTCACCTATGGACACTTCATATATAGTTTTTCTTTTTCACATAAATTTTTAGCAAGCCAATAGAATAGCTCAATGAAGAAATAAAACATAGACTTAGACTAGGATATAGAAATTCGACCGATAGTCCAAAAATCATGAAAATGTGACCAAGCCCATTATGAAAGGTAGAATTTTAACCAAAGTAAAGAAAATGGGCAAGAATGAGCCCAAACCCAAGAGGAAAAATGAAAATAAAAATAAAAATAAAGTGATGGAATAATGGTGTAATCAAGATGAGGTGATTTGACATTAAGACAAAAATTTAGCAAGTGGTATGATAATACAAGAATTTAGGACAAAACATCGATATCCTACACTCATAATTTTAGCAAGTGGGTAATAATACATACCATTATGACAAAACATCTTTATCCCACACAAATAATTTCAACCAAATAATGGAGATTCAAGGGCTAGAAATTTGGCACTTAAAAAGGCAAATCTATCATACTTGATTAAGACAAAAGAAAAAGAAAAAGAATCCCTAAATCAAAGGGATCTTGTTCCATATCTTAAGAACATATTATCATAATTTTCAAAATACAAATCTCCTTTTCCTATGCATATTATAACATCCCTAATTTCGTTTCTTTTATTGATAAAAGTACATAAAAATTTAATTAAGGAAATAAAATTTATTAGACAATATTTTAAATATCTAAGGAAATATAATCCTTAGAAATTCTTCACTTTATGTATATGCATAGAAAATGTTTCTAACATTAAGAGAACAAATAAAGAGGGAAAACCTAATAGGAATGAAATTAGAAATAACATACTAAAGAGATGCAAAATTCTTGGATAAGGAAAATAAATTTTTAAAAACAAGTAAAGGTCTTAAAATTTCAAGAACATTGAATTAGGGTAATTTTTCTTAATTCAAGAACTAGAGTTACTAAGTTTAAAATCTTTACCCATACATTGGGCTTTTACCTATGGACACTTCATATAGAGTTTTTCCACTTCACATAAGTTTCTAGTAAGCCATTGGATAACCTAAGCAAGAAATAAAACATAGACTTGGACTAAGATATAGTAATTGGACCAATAGCCCAAAAATTATGAAAATGTGACCAAGCCCTCCAAGAAAGGTAGAATTTTATCCAAAGCAAAGAAAATGGGTAGGAATAAGCCCAAATCCAAGAGGAAAGATAAAATAAAATAAATTAGGTGACGATATAATAATGTAGTAATAAAGATTAGGTTACATTGCATTAAGACAAAAATTTAGCAAGTGGTGTGATTCTACATTCATCATTTTGGCAAGTTGCATGATAATACAAGGCTTTAGGACAAAAACATCTATATCCTACACTCATAATTCTAGCAAGTGGTATGATAATACATGGCATTAGGACAAAACATTTCTATCCCACACAAATAATATCAACCAAATAATGGAGATTCAAGGGCTAGAAATTTGCCACCTAAAAAGGCAAACCTATCATACTTGTTTAAGACAAAAGAAAATAGTTCATCAGGGAAGAATATGTTAGGATAGCTTCTGTATTTTAATTTCTGGGAATTATTTGTATGGAATTAAAATAAATAGTTAACATAAGAATTATAGCTATGTGTGTCATGGATTTTAGGCCACTAGAATCATTCAATTTGGAGTCCATATGAGGAAGATATGAGCTGATTAGTAGTCAAAGGTTAGAAAATGGTTCATCAGGGAAGATTATGTTAGGACAGCTTCTGTATTTTAATTTTTGGGAATTATCTGTATGGAATTAAAATAAATAGTTAACATAAGAATTATAGCTATGTGTGTCATGGAGTTTAGTCCACTGAATGCATTCAATTTGGAGTCCATATGAGGAAGATATGAGTTGATTAGTAGTCAAATGTCAGAAAATGGTTCACCAGGGAAGATTATGTTAGGACAGCTTCTGTATTTTAATTTTTGGGAATTATCTGTATGGAATTAAAATAAATGGTTAACATAAGAATTATAGCTATGTGTGTCATGGATTTTAGGCCACTAGAATCATTCAATATGGAGTCAATATGAGGATGATATGAGCTGATTAGTAGTCAAAGGTCAGAAAATGGTTCATCAGGGAAGATTATGTTAGGACAGCTTCTGTATTTTAATTTTTGGGAATTATCTGTATGGAATTAAAATAAATAGTTAACATAAGAATTATAGATATGTGTGTCACGGATTTGTAGACACTGGAATCACTCAAGTTGGAGTCCATATGAGGTAGATATGGTCCAATTAGTAGGTAGAGGTCAGAACCTATCCGAGAAGAAATAACCTATACATTTAGGGAGTAATATCAACTCGATTTCTTAATATTTCACTACAATGTTCAAAATAATAGTTTTAGATAATTGTTTTATCTTGAAATTGACACCAAGATCACCTACATCGGAGTTGAATTGAGGGACTTATACTCTAATTAGTAAGAAAACGTTAAATATGATGAAAAACTGTATCAAGAAAAAAAAGAAATAAAATTAATATTAAAAAAGAAGACGAATCTTATAAATGACTAGTATATGCCATAGCCATTGCCATTGTATGAACTTCTTACCATCTTAAGTGTAAAATTCTGACATGGAAATATTTTATAAAGTGATATTTGAAATGGTTATGGTCATGGCATGATTACCAATGATTTATGGTAATAGTTATATTTTGATGAACATACTTGTTATTGAAAGCATATTTTTGGCTATCATTGTGAAAAGAAAAGAAATGAGCACGGTCACATGGCAATCTGTGTGGTACACCAGTAGGGGACGCCCTACCAACAGTTATGATTATGATTATGATTATGAGAAAAGAAAGAGAAAGTGTGCCATGTCGGACAGAGCGAGAAAAGCCCGTACCGGAGAGTAGAGGATACTCACCCTGACCGGGATAGCTTGAAATGAGAATAAGTTGTTGGCCATCATATGATATTTTAAAAATAGTTAATCCTGTCATTCATATCATTACTGTATGATTCTTATGTGCATAGATATAATGCATTATGTGATCAAAGATATTTTCTGTAGTTTATACAGTTGAACATGACGTGATGAGCTATATTGATGATGATTTATTGTTGAACTTACTCGAATTTAATTCTCACTATATTTTAATATCATGTTCAGAAAATTAATTATGCAGATTTTTCTGTAGCTCTGGCTTTTAGTGCACGTTGGATCGAGTATTTTATGTTGGGTAGATTCCAGAAGCAAATAAAATGTTTGTGGTCGAGTTGGCTTAGATCCCGGTGAAGGTGCAACCACCTGCACCTGTATCTCCGGAATTGGTCAACCAGAATAAATAAGATGTAGATTTTATGTGTTTGATATGTTGTACGTATGTTTTGATTAATGACATGTATGTGAACTCTGTATTGTATAAATTAAATAAATGTTATATTGAGTTAAGTTGTAACGAGGTAATAACTTCATGGTATTTTAAAAAAAAATTGATACTTAAATGGAGTTGTTACACATATCTTGACTAAGCAAGAGAAAGACAAGAACATAAGTTGTTTGTTTTCCAACAATTGAACCAAGTGTAATCTAATTGTGATAAGGTAGACCCATGATCATGAAAGGTAAATTATTTGAGGGTTTATTTAAGCAACACCCACCCTTACAAAATTATAATTTTCCTCCAAGTGAAGGAGAGGAAAAATAGAAGCAAGGTAGAGTTAGGAAAGGAGAGGAAGAAAAGAAGAAAGAGGAAGAAGTCTAGAAGACTAAGTGCTCCAAGTAAGTTTAACAATATTTCTTTTTGAAGAAAAGTTTTAAAACTTATAATATTTATATGAGATTTTGATCTTAGAACTTTGATGGTTGGTCATGGATGTTGCTATATCATGTTACATATTGATCTTGCATGTGATGCATGATTGAATACTTAGGTTGGTATATAAAGTTCTGCATAGGTATGGCTATGGGTGGCAAAATTTTAAGCTTCTGTGTTTTAATTTTTGGGAGTTATCTGTAGGGAATTAAAATAAATGGTTAACATAAGAATTAAAGATATATGCGTCACTAATTTTTAGCCACTGGAATCACACAATTTGGAGTCCATATGAGGAAGATATGAGCCGATTACTAGTAAAAGGTAAAAAAAATGGTTGATCAGGGAAGAATATGTTAGGATAGCTTCTGTGTTTTAATTTCTGAGAATTATCTGTAGGGAAATAAAATAAATGGTTAATGTAATAATTAAATATATATGTGTCATGGATTTTTAGCCACCGGAATCATTCAATTTAGAGTTCATATAAGGTAGATATGTTCTGATTAGTAAACAAAGGTCAGAAAATGGTTAATTAGGGAAGAATATGTTAGGATAGTTTCGGTGTTTTAATTTATGGGAACATTATATAAGGAATTAAAATAAATGGTTAACATATGAATTGTAGATATATGTGTCATGGATTTGTACCCACTGGAATCACTTAATTTGGAATTCTTTTGAGGGAGATATGAACAAATTAGTAGGTAGAGGTAAGAACCTATCTAAGAAGAAATAACCTGTAAATTGAGGGAGTAATATCACATTGATTTATTAATATTTCGCTACAATGTTCAACATAATAGTTTTAGATAATTGTTTTATCTTGTAATTGAAACCAAGATCACCTACATTGGAGTTAAATTAAAGGAGTTATGCTTTGATTAGTAAGAGAAGGTTAGATATGATGAAAACCTGCATCAAGAAAATAAAGAAATAAAATTAATATTTAAAAAAGAAGACGAATCTTATAAATGAAAATAATAAATGACTAATATATGCCATAGCCATTGCCATTGTATGAACTTCTTACCATCTTAAGTGTGAAATGTTGACATGGAAATATTTTATAAAGTGATATTTGAAATGGTTATATTTATGGCATGATTACCAATGATTTTTGGTAATAGTTATATTTTGTTGAACATACTTGTTATTGAAAGCATATTTTTTGCTATTATTGGGAAAAGAAAAGAAATGAACATGGTCACATGGCAATCCGTGTGGTGCACCAGTAGGGGACGCCCTACCAACGGTTATGATTATGATTATGAGAAAAGAAAGAGAAAGTGTGTCATGTCGGACGGAGCGAGAAAAGCCCGTACCGGAGAGTAGAGGATACTCACCTTGACCGGGCTAACTTGAAATGAGAATAAGTTGATGGCCATCATATGATATTTTGAAAATAGTTAATCCTGTCATACATATCATTACTGTTTCATTCTTATGTGCATAGATATAATGCATTCCTGTGACCAAAGATATTTTCTGTAGTTTATACAACTGAACATGACTGATGAGCTATATTGATGATGATTTATTGTTGAACTTACTAGAATTTAATTATCACTATATTTCCATATCATGTTCAGAAAATTAGTTATGCAGCTTTTTTTATGGCTCTGGCTTTTAGTGTACATTGGATTGAGTTACTTTATGTTGGGCAGATCTCCGAATCAAATAAGATGTTTGTGGTCGAGTTGACTTAGATCCCGGTGAAGGTGCAACCACCCGCACCTGTATCTCCAGAATTGGTCAACCAAAATAAATAAGATGTAAATATCTATGTGTTTAATATGTTGCATGTACGTTTTGATTAATGATGTGTATGTGAACTCAATATTGTATAATAATAATAAATAAATAAAGGTTGTTACACAATCACCCAGCACCACATGATTAAAACTGATCTCTTGAGCTTTCTAAATTTGGGTTGATTTCTCCCCCCACTCATTTTCTTGTTTCAATTGAATTTAATCTATCCTTTTTCCTCAATTCTCTAATTTTTTTTTTCCTTTTTTTTCACAGCATTCATATTTTTCTTCTATTTCCTTTGCATAATTCTTTTTTTTTTCATAATTCTTTTCCTTTCCTTGCTCGACCCTTCCACCCTTTTTTTAAATAAAGCTCAACAAAACAAGTATTCAGAAAAATAATCATGGAGTGAGTGAATAAGATAAAAAATAAAGATATTCATACAAAATTTGGCTTTAAGCTCATTTGTGGCTTTTAGAAAGAAAAGTTCATTAAGCTCAAAATAGAGGAACTAAGGATATTTCATTGTTTAGGTTAGACTTGAAAGGCTCAATCTCTCAAATAATGCCTAGATTATCTCCTAAAAAATAGTATTAGCCTAGAATTTTGCCTCAAGCAGCATTCAAATAAGTTTTAGAATCCTATTGAGATCATAAAATATTTTTGAATTATATAAACCTTCTCTAAGTAAAAGATAAATTGAATGCCCAAAATTATTGTTCAAACATATTTCAGGATTCTAAAGTCAAAAGTAATTAATTGCAAAAGGGATAAATTTGCACACAATCATGAATTTTTTAGATTTTTCAAAGAGATTAAAAAAAATTTGAATAGTCATATCATTGGCTATTGGTTGTGCCTAACATCCCAAAACATAAATTGAAACACTCACATAATCACTCAACTTGCTAAACACAATAAAAGTGCATTAATAGTGAAAATCAGAAAATTGATGCTCATAATAGGGTCACAATGATTCAGACAAATAAACTTCCACCCCTACACTCAAACTTTACATTGTCCTCAATGTAAAAGAAAGATAAGAATTAGGGAAAGATATAGAAAAACATATGAGTTAAGTGAACTTCCCTGAATTTGTTTGGGTTAGAATGAGCGTGTTGCATTGCTGGATCTTGAATTTTCTGCTTTCCACTTTTTTTTATGTTGGGTTGTCTCCCAATAAGTGACTTTGTTTAATGTCGTTGGCTCAACTCAAAGTTTCACATGTCATTCAAGGATGATCCTTGATGTCAACTTTGAATTGGCTTGCCTTTGAATGTGCAGAATTTTGAGGTTCAGCTACATCATGAAGAGGGAAGTCAGCATTAGTCAAAGATTTAATTAAATGAGAACTCAACTTACTTGGAAATAACCGATGTCTTGAGTAGCTTTTGGCATCCAATTTAATTTCATCTTTTGATATTCTACCAAAGCATGGGGTAACTTTCCTCTATCTTTCAGTAGGGCATATTTATTTAAGGTTATCATTAGGGGTGGTTCTCCACTGTATATGCCCTTTAAATGGCTAGGGAGGCTCTTTAAGCCTAGATCATAATACTACAAAATAGAAGGTACATGCATCTTATTAGAAATTGGTAACAACATAGAAAGATCCTTACCTGTTTGCTGTACTTCTGGTGCTTCCTCTCCTGTTGAAATATTCTCTTCAAATTTGGCATTTAGGGTAGATTCCACAGCCTCTTTATTAGTAGTCTTACTATTGTCAACTTTAAGTCATCTTTTTCATTAAGTGCAGAATTTTCCTATTTTTGCACTAAAGATGCTGGAGCTAGACTTTTAATTTTCGAATTCTAAGCCTCTAATTGATTGACTGTTGTTGCTAATTGCCCAATTTGATTTGTTAAGCTTTGAATGCTGGCTCTTACCTCTTGTTGAAATTGATGAGTATTTTGTATAAGAGATTTAACAATATCTTCTAAAGGAATACTTACTTGGAAATCCTGAGATGTAGGTTGTCTAGGATAATAGACCTGTTGGATATGCTGAAAATTTGGAAAATCTTATTCTCCCGATCAATTTTGTGCATTCCTATACCTAAAGTTGGGATGATCCTTCCATCCAGGATTGTACATGTTTGAATAGGAATCATATCTCACTTGTCATGGTTCAGGGAAACCATTAACCATATTTACCTGCTCGTCATAGAAGGTTGGGTACCCAATAGACGGATGCTCCAAGATTGAATGATTTCCATAGAAATTTTCTCTTTGCATATTTTCTACACATTGACGAACAAGAGAGGTTCAATTTGCCAGTTGCTATTGAAGGGAGGAACTACATACCTCACCAACATGTCTTAATGGAGAGCCTAGCCTAGAGCTAAATTGTTGAAAATTGGCTGCCATATTCACAATTATGAACAAAAAGAAAAAAGTAAAATAAAATAAAATCACAAAAGGTAAATAGACAGTCCCCGACAACGGCGCAAAAATTTGGTGTGTACTGTCGCAGGTACACCCAAATTGATACCTTACCTCAAAGCTAACCTGTAGTAGTGGGAGTAAGGGTCGATCCCACAGAGACTGGAATTACCTTATGTGATTGAGAAAGGGAGGAATTGATAATTGTAAATAAAACCAAGTAAACAATAATGAAAGTAAATAAGAGAGAGTGATTAATGATAAAGACGTTGGTTTCGGTTGATATTTGTTACAACTCCATTTAAGTATCAATTTTTTTTTAAAAAAATAGCATGAAGTTATTACCTCGTTACAACTTAACTCAATATAACATTTATTTAATTTATACAATACAGAGTTCACATACATGTCATTAATCAAAACATACGTGCAACATATCAAACACATAAAAATCTACATCTTATTTATTCTGGTTGACCAATTCCGGAGATACAGGTGCGAGTGGTTGCACCTTCACCGGGATCTAAGCCAACTCGACCACAAACATTTTATTTGCTTCTGGGATCTGCCCAACATAAAGTACTCGATCCAACGTGCACAAAAAGCCAGAGCTATAGAAAAATCTGCAGAACTAATTTTCTGAACATGATATGGAAATATAGTGAGAATTAAATCCCAGTAAGTTTAACAATAAATCATCATCAATATAGCTCATCACATCATGTTCAGCTGTATAAAGTACAGAAAATATCTTTGGTCACATGAATGCATTATGTCTATGCAGATAAGAATCATACAGTAATAATATGTATGACAGGAGTAACTATTTTTAGAATATCATATTATGGCCAACAATTTATTCTCATTTCAAGCTACCCCGGTCAGGGTGAGTATCCTCTACTCTCCGGTACGAGCTTTTCTCGCTCCGTCCGACATGGCACACTTTCTCTTTCTTTTCTCATAATCATAATCATAATCATAACCCTTGGTAGGGTGTACCCTACTGGTGCACCACACGGATTGCCATGTGATTGTGCTCATTTCTTTTCTTTTCACAATGATATCCAAAAATATGCTTTCAATAACAAGTATGTTCATCAAAATATAACTATTACCATAAATCATTGGTAATCATGCCATGAACATAACTA
Organism: Gleditsia sinensis; assembly: GCA_037074535.1. Lineage (NCBI taxonomy): Eukaryota > Viridiplantae > Streptophyta > Magnoliopsida > Fabales > Fabaceae > Gleditsia > Gleditsia sinensis. The sequence goes on from CM073464.1 coordinate 47,301,523, forward strand.
TTTCAAATATCACTTTATAAAATATTTCCATGTCAGAATTTCACACTTAAGATGGTAAGAAGTTCATACAATGGCAATGGCAATGGCATATACAACAACAACTAAGCATTTTCCCACTAGGTGTGGTTGGCTACATGGATCAAACGGCGCCATAGTGGCATATACTAGTCATTTATTATTTTTATTTATAAGATTCGTCTTCTTTTTTAAATATTAATTTTATTTCTTTATTTTCTTGATGCAGGTTTTCATCATATCTAACCTTCTCTTTATGCTTGGCCTTTAGTAATTTTCTTCTTATTTATATCATTTCCAACACATGTTCTTACAAATTTATAGAGCATTGTTCTCCAATTTGATTTCTACTATTACCCTATAGTTAAAGAGGTTCATCTAGGGTAGAAAAATGTTGAAAATAGGCTTAACCAGCTTCCAACACGGTCTGGCCATGTTCCAGGACACAGCCATGCTTTAAAAATACTTCAAATGTACTCAAAAACAACCCCGAACACGGCTAGCCCGTGCTTGAAGCACCCAGAACACGGCCTGGCCGTGCTCTGTGACCTTTGCTCACTAATCAGAGTATAAATCCCTCATTGTAACTCCGATTGAGCTGATATTGGTGTCTTTGGAAAGCTAAGACAATTATCTAAAACTATTATGTTAATCATATCAGCAAAATAGTAATAAATCATGGTATTATTACTCCCTTAAAGTCAATATTATTTCTTCTCGGGTAGGTTCTAACCTTTACTTACTAATCTAACTATATCTCCCACATAGGAATTCCAAATTAAGTGATTCTAGTGGCTAAACATCCGTGACACAAAAATAAATAATTCATATGTTAACCATTTATTTTAATTCCTTATAGAATTTTCCCAGAATTTAAAACACCGAAGCTATTCTAACATTTTTTTCCCTGATTAACCATTTTCTAACCTTTGTTTACTAATCGGAACATATCTTCCTCATATGAACTCTAAATTGAATGATTCGAGTGGCTAAAAATCCATGACACATATATCTATAATTCATATGTTAACTATTTATTTTAATTCCTTATAGATTGTTCCCATAAATTAAAACACCGAAGCTTAAAATTCTACCACCCATAGCCATAACCATGCAGAACTATCTACACCAACCTAAGTATTCAAACATACATCACATGCAAGATCAATATGTAACATGATATAGCAACATCATGACCAACCATAAAAGTTCTAAGATCAAAATCTCATATAAATATTATAAGTTTCAAAAGTTTTCTTCAAAAAGAAATATTGTTAAACTTACCTGGAGCACTTAGTCCCCTAGACTTCTCCTTCCTCTTTCTTCATTTCTTCCTCTCCTTTCCTCACTCTACCTTGCTTCTATTTTTCCTCTCCCTCACTTGGACAAAATTATAATGTTGTAAGGGTGGGTTTTCTTATATAGACCACTAAATAATTCACCTATCATGATCATGGGTCTACCTTATCACAATTAGGATACACTTTGTTGAATTTTTGGAAAACAAACAACTTATGTTCTTGTCTTCCTCTTCCTTAGTCAAGATATGCATAAGAAAAGGAGATTTGTATTTTAAAAATTATGATGATATGTTCTTAAGATAAGGGACAAGGTCCCTTTGATTTAGGGATTCTTTTCCATTTTCTTTTGTCTTAAACAAGTATGATAGGTTTGCCTTTTTAGGTGGCAAATTTCTAGCACTTGCCAAAATGATGAATGTAGAATCACACCACTTGCTAAATTTTTGTCTTAATGCCATGTAACCTAATCTTTATTATTACATTATTATATCATCACCTAATTTATTTTATTTTATTCTTCCTCTTGGATTTGGGCTTATTCCTACCCATTATGGGCTTATTCCTACCCATTTTCTTTGCTTTGGATAAAATTCTACCTTTCTTGGAGGGCTTGGTCACATTTTCATAATTTTTGGGCTATTGGTCCAATTACTATATCCTAGTCCAAGTCTATGTTTTATTTCTTGCTTAGGTTATCCAATGGCTTGCTAGAAACTTATGTGAAGTGGAAAAACTCTATATGAAGTGTCCATAGGTAAAATCCCAATGTATGGGTAAAGATTTTAAACTTAGTAACTCTAGTTCTTGAATTAGGAAAAATTACCCTAATTCAATGTTCTTGAAATTTTAATACCTTTACTTGTTTCTAAAAATTTATCTTCCTTATCCAAGAATTTTGCATCTCTTTAGTATGTTATTTCTAATTTCTTTCCTATTAGGTTTTCCCTCTTTATTTGTTCTCTTAATGTTAGAAACATTTTCTATGCATATACATAAGGTGAAGAATTTCTAAGGATTATATTTCCTTAGATATCTAAAATATTGTCTAATAAATTTTATTTCCTTAATTAAATTTTTATGTACTTTTATCAATAAAAGAAACGAAATTAGGGATGTTACATTTCTCTCCGCCTAAAAGAAATTTTGTCCTCAAAATTTTAGAAATTACCTTATAAGAACAATTGCGGATATTTCTTCCTCATGACTTCTTCCAGCTCCCAAGTTGCTTCTTCCGGAGTTAAACCTTCCCATAACACCTTAACTAGGGGAATGGTTTTATTTCTCAGTTGCTTCATGTCAGTGTCTAATATGGATGCAGGTACTAGCTGGTATGTCATGTTCTCCTTTATTTGGATTGGTTCATCTTGTATTACATGTGATGAATCTAGAAGATACTTCCGCAGCTGTGATACGTGGAAAACATTATGCAGGTTGGACAAATTAGGTGGGAGAGCAACTTGATATTCTGATATCCCTACTTTCTTCAGAATTTGGTAGGGTCCCAAAAATCACGGACTTAGCTTTCTTGTTTTGAGAGACCTACCAACTCTAGTAGTCGGGAAAAGTTTCAGAAATACATGGTCTCCTTTCTCAAACTCTAGAGGTCTATGTCTCTTATCGTAGTAACTCTTTTGCCGACTTTGAGCTGTAAGTATTTTGTTTCGTATCATCCTGATTTGTTCAGTGGTTTGTTGAACTAGATAAGGACCCAATAAGTTCTTTTCTCCTACCTCGAACCAACATAGTGGAATCGGCACTTTCTACCGTATAAAGCTTCATAGGGGGCCATCTTAATACTAGAGTGATAGCTATTATTATAAGAAAACTCTACTAAAGATAGATACTTATCCCATCCTTTACGTTGCTCAATCACACAGGCCCTCAACATATCTTCTAGGGTTTGAATGGTTCGTTCTGTCTGCCTGTCAGTCTGAGGATGGTAGGCAATACTGAACCGCAACTGAGTACTAAAAGCTTTCTGCAACGCCTTCTAAAACCTCGACGTGAACCTCAGATCTCTATCAGAAACAATATTTAAGGGAATCCCATGGAGTCTAACTATTTCCTGGACGTACAATTGGGCCAATTTATCCAGTGAAAAGTTAATTTTTATGGGTAAAAAGTGAGCAGATTTGGTTAATTTGTCAATTATTACCCAGATAGAGTCATGTCCCACAGAAGTCTTAGGTAAACCTACAACAAAGTCCATCGAGATACTATCCCATTTCCATTTAGGGATCTCAAGAGGTTGTAGAAATCCCGCTGGCTTTTGATGCTCCACCTTCACCTTTTGACAAATGAGACATTCCGCCACAAACTCGGCAATGTCCTTTTTCATCCATGGCCACCAATACATCCTTTTTCAATCCTGGTACATTTTAGTGCATCCAGGATGGACTGTGTATTTACTCTCATGCGCTTCCTGTAGGATCTTAGTCCTCAACTCTCGTTCTTGAGGGACACAAATCCTTCCTTGATACGTGATTGCTCCATCTTCCATGACAGAAAAATTACCTTGGTCTTTATGATCCTGTAAGTATTGGTCGTGAGCTTGAGCCTCTTTGATCAGGGCTCTAAGGTCACACCCTATACTTAAACCATTAATGGTTAGCTTCTTTGAGGAAAAAGTAGTGTCCGGCTTCAAATTCCGAAACTCCTCTAGCATTTGCATCTCATACAACATCATCTGGCCCATGTGTAGAGATTTTCGACTTAAGGCATTAGCTACAACATTCGCCTTTCCTGGATGATACTTTATCTCAAACTTGTAGTCATTGAGAAATTCCACCCATCTTCGTTGCCTCATATTTAACTCCTTTTGATCAAAGAGATATTTAAGACTCTTGTGATCGCAATATACTTCAAAAGTTGCTCCGTATAAGTAATGTCGCCAAATCTTTAAAGCAAACACCACCGCCGCCAATTCAAGATCATGGGTTGGATAGTTTCCTTCCTGGGGTCTTAGTTGTCTAGAGGCGTAAGCAATTACTCTCTTATCTTGCATTAGCACACACCCTAGCCCTTTCTTTGAAGCATCACTATACACTTCAAAATGTCATGTGGGGTCTGGAATAATTAAAACTGGAGGAGTGGTCAATCTTGTCTTAAGCTCCTGAAAACTAGCTTCACATTGATCAGTCCATTTGAAAGGACTTTCCTTCCTGGTCAATTTAGTCAATGGCAAGGCTATACGAGAGAAGATTTGTATAAACCTCTTGTAGTATCCTGCCAAACCCAGGAAACTTTTGACTTCCGTAACCATCTTTGGTCTCTCCCACTGAATCACTGCTTCCGTCTTGCTAGGATCTACGGCTACCCCACTATTAGAGATGACATGTCCGAGAAACTTCACCTCTGACAGCCAAAATTCACACTTTTCCAATTTGGCATATAACTTTTTCTCTTTCAGCACTTGCAGCACGATTTAGAGATGTTTTTCATGTTCTTTCTCACTCTTAGAGTATATCAAGATGTCATTAATGAACACTACAACAAATTGATCTAGGTAGGGTCGAAAAATGCGATTCATGTAATCCATGAAAATTGTAGGTGCATTCGTCAACCCGAAGGGCATTACGAGAAACTCATAGTGTCCATACCTAGTCCTGAAGGCAGTTTTTGGTACATCCTCCTCCTTAATCCTAATATGATGATATCCTGACCTCAAGTCAATTTTAGAAAAGATGGAGGCACCCTTCAATTGATCAAATAAGTCATCTATCCTAGGGAGAGGGTGCTTCTTTTTTATAGTCACCTTATTCAACTGTCTAATCTATGCATAATCTCAAGCTCCTGTCTTTCTTCTTAACAAACAATACAGGAGCTCCCCAAGGTGATACACTTGGTCTAATGAATTGCTTGTCTAATAGTTCATCCAACTGCTTCTTTAGTTCTTGTAGTTCCTTCGAGGCCATTCGATATGGTGCAATAAAGATAGGCCTTGTCCTAGGTAGGAGATCAATAGAGAACTCTGTCTCTCTCTTGGGAGGTAAGCCTAGAATATCTGATGGAAATACTTCAGAAAACTGGTTGGCTATTGGGATTTTATCAAGCTTCAATTCGACTTCTAGGTTTGATAAATACAAGAGAATGTATCCAAGTACTCCATTCTTCAACTCCCTATTAACTTGATTGGAATTTAGCATCAATAACTGGACCTCCTCTTTCGGAGTAGGAGGTAGAAATTCAACGGTCTTGTTACAACAATTCAACAAGACTCGATTTCTAGACATCCAGTCTAACCCTAGAATGACCTCAATACCTCTTAAAGGTAAACAGACGAGGTCTACAGAAAAAGTTCTCTCCTCGATGGTGACTTGACAGTCTTTACATACAGAGGAAGTTAATACCCGTTCCCCTGTAGGGGTTACTACGGATAGCTCATAGGGAGTTTCAGAAATAGGGAACTGAAACTTCCTAATACATTCTTCCGATATAAATGAATGACTAGCACCAGAGTCAAATAACACCATAAGAGCAAATCCATAGATATAGCATATACCTAGAATCATTTCAGAAGATTGGGCTGCCTCTTGGCCACTCAGGATGAAAACCCTTCCTTTCACCTGAGGCCTCTGTTCTGGCTGCTTCCCCACATTCTGTGGGCAATTTTTCACAAAATGTCCCTTCTGTCCGCAATTGAAGCAGACATCTTGTCCCATGTAGCATGGCCGGTTACCATGTATGCGTCTGCACTTAGCGCACTTGACTGAGGTGAGGTCTTGTTGAAAAGGCCTAGGACCCGCAATCAATGGCCTCTTACCAGCTCCATATCCACTTCTTCTCACGTTCTTTCTAGGGTTGGGAAAATTTTTCTTCCTTTTCCATAGGTTTCGCCTTTGCTTTTCATCCTCCACTGCCTTTAAACTCTTTTCTAGGAGTCTGCATTTATTTATCAAAGGTGCAAACTCCCTGATCTCCGTAGCTATAACAACATTCTTTATCTCCAGGTTTAGTCTCGCTTCAAACTTCACCGCCTTCCATGCTTTATCTGGATTATACTGCAGATAAGAGGAGAACTTAGACAGCTCCTCGAACCTTGCAATATACTGGTCCACAGTCATGCTTCCTTGCCTGAGTTGGAGAAATTTGATCTCTTTCTCTGCCCGTACAGTACTTGGAAATTACTTTTAAAAAAAAAATGTCCTTGAACACTTGCCAGGTGATCTGTCTTCCCAGATGAGCTAAAAGTTCTCTAGCTCCACGCCACCAGTATTCTGCTTCATCCTTTAACATATATGCAGCAAAAATAATTTGCTGCTCTTCAGTACAGCCCATCACTTCAAAGATTTTCTCTAATTCCCTAATCCACCTTTCGACTACCGTTGGGTCACAGCCACCTTGGAAACAAGGCGGTCTAGTCCTCAGGAAGTCGGATATGCCATTATCTTTTCCAGCCATCCGGTTGTTAGCACCATTCTCACCATTTGGGTTAGTAGCATTCTGGAGATATTGTAAAATTTGGTTGGTGGTCATGACTTGGTCTCGAATTGTCGTGGCCAGGTTGTGCAGGGTTTCCTCTGCATTGGTTGCTGGATTCCTCCTTGGTGGTGCCATTTCCTACTATGGAAAAAACAAAGTTATGCTACTATTGAGGTGATCAAGCTCAATAGTTAGTTCAAAAATATTTAATACCAGTCATAACACCATCTCGGCATATAGATAGGAAATACTAGTAATTTCTTACCTAAATGAATCACTGATCCCCTACACAGCACAACCACAACATACTCATGACACTATAAGATCGATTCAGATAATCATCCAACCACTAGCCATCTAGGATCGACCTTCTCTGATACCAATTATGTAACAACTCCAATTAAGTATCAAATTTTTTTAAAAAAAAAATACCATGAAGTTATTACCTCGTTACAACTTAACTCAATATAACATTTATTTAATTTATACAATACAGAGTTCACATACATGTCATTAATCAAAACATACGTACAACATATCAAACACATAAAAATCTACATCTTATTTATTCTGGTTGACCAATTCCAGAGATACAGGTGTGGGTGGTTGCACCTTCACCGAGATCTAAGCTAACTCGACCACAAACATTTTATTTACTTTTAGGATCTGCCCAACATAAAGTACTCGATCCAACGTGCACTAAAAGCCAGAGCTATAGAAAAATCTGCATAACTAATTTTCTGAACATGATATGGAAATATAGTGAGAATTAAATCCCAGTAAATTCAACAATAAATCATCATCAATATAGCTCATCACATCATGTTCAGCTGTATAAACTATAGAAAATATCTTTGGTCACATGAATGCATTATATCTATGCACATAAGAATCATACAGTATAATATGTATGACAGGAGTAACTATTTTTAAAATATCATATGATGGCCAACAACTTATTCTCATTTCAAGCTACCCCGGTCAGGGTGAGTATCCTCTACTCTCCGGTACGAGCTTTTCTTGCTCCGTCCGACATGGCACACTTTCTCTTTCTTTTCTCATAATCATAATCATAACCCTTGGTAGGGTGTCCCATACTGGTGCACCACACAGATTGCCATGTGACCGTGCTCATTTCTTTTCTTTTCACAATGATAGCCAAAAATATGCTTTCAATAACAAGTATGTTCATCAAAATATAACTATTACCATAAATCATTGGTAATCATGCCATGAACATAACCATTTCAAATATCACTTTATAAAATATTTCCATGTCAGAATTTCACACTTAAGATGGTAAGAAGTTCGTACAATGGCAATGGCTATGGCATATACTAGTCATTTATTATTTTCATTTATAAGATTCATCTTCTTTTTTAAATATTAATTTTATTTCTTTATTTTCTTTATGCAGGTTTTCATCATATCTAACCTTCTCTTTATGCTTGGCCTTTAGTAATTTTCTTCTTATTTATTTCATTTCCAACACATGTTCTTACAAATTTATAGAGCATTGTTCTCCAATTTGATTTCTACTATTACCCTATAGTTAAAGAGGTTCATCTAGGGTAGAAAAATGTTGAAAATAGGCTTAACTAGCTTCCAACACAGTCTGGCCATGTTCCAGGACACGGCCATGCTTTAAAAATACTTCAAATGTACTCAAAAACAGCCTCGAACACGGCTAGCCCATGCTTGAAGCACCCAGAACACAGCCTGGCCGTGCTCTGTGACCTTTGCTCACTAATCAGAGCATAAATTCCTCATTTTAACTCCGATTGAGGTGATCTTGGTGTCTTTTCTTTGGATAAAATTCTACCTTTCTTGGAGGGCTTGGTCACATTTTCATAATTTTTGGGCTATTGGTCCAATTACTATATCCTAGTCCAACTCTATGTTTTATTTCTTGCTTAGCTTATCCAATGTCTTGCTAGAAACTTATGTGAAGTGGAAAAACTCTATATGAAGTGTCCATAGGTAAAAGCCCAATGTATGGGTAAAGATTTTAAACTTAGTAACTCTAGTTCTTGAATTAGGAAAAATTACCCTAATTCAATGTTCTTGAAATTTTAAGACCTTTACTTGTTTCTAAAAATTTATCTTCCTTATCCAAGAATTTTGCATCTCTTTAGTATGTTATTTCTAATTTCTTTCCTATTAGGGTTTCCCTCTTTATTTGTTCTCTTAATGTTAGAAACATTTTCTATGCATATACATAAGGTGAAGAATTTCTAAGGATTATATTTCCTTAGATATCTAAAATATTGTCTAATAAATTTTATTTCCTTAATTAAATTTTTATGTACTTTTATCAATAAAAGAAACGAAATTAGGGATGTTACAATATCCACTGTCAAGGGATTGCATTGATCATTAACAACATAATCAATCTGTAATTGAATATCTGTCATTGGGTTTCTAACCCTATTCCTCCTTAAGTCTAGTAAATTAATGACAATCGCACCAATTAAACCCTAAGTAACAAGAAGTCCTTTAACACATCGGTAATGCATAAATTATTAACTGCATGAAGAACTAGAGAAACTGACAGAGCTAAACAAATACAAACACATTGGTTATATCTAATTTAGTTAATTATTCATCATAGGTTCAATGATTTATAATCCAAAATCCTCAAACCTATTTGCCTCATGAATCACAAAATTGAAAACTTTGTTCAAAACATAATTCAGCGGTAGATTAAGACAGACAATATACTAGTAGGCCTCCTTAGCAATCATATGAATAATCATTGAGAAGAAGAGTAGATGAATAATCAATACTCAATTCAAATTGAAATAATAAAATCAAATACATATCTCACAATGCATGAAGATCCCTTAAGGATTTAATCTACCTCAACAAACTAAAAAGAACTAGCCACGCATGGCCATAAGAAAATCTAAAGAAGAATTGAAGAATGTAACTAAAAAATTGGATGAATGATTGAATCAATTTTCTGCTTACTTTCCTCCCTTTTTATAGATTAACTCCTCCTAATTGAAGTAGGAGTATTTCTAGGTCAAATTTCGGCCTATCGGGCTTCAATTGGAGTTGAAAAACCCTTAAAAAATTGCAAATTCAGCGACCTGGTGTAGCAGCAGGTGCCCCGGCACTTCAAAAATCCAAAGATGGGGCGCTGTGACGCCCTTGGACAGCGCCACGGCGCCTCGAAAACTCTAGAATTTTCCAAAGTTCCAAGAACAAAAGTTATAGCTCTTTGTCTCTTCTTTCTATAGCCACTGGAATCACCTTAATCGGATCTAAATTAAAGGAGATATGACAAAGGTAGTGACCAAAGATCAGAATTATCCTACTGGACTATGATTCTGATTTGCGAGCTCTGTAACACTATGAAATCTCCCGAATTTGACCAAGTGTTCAACATAAACGTTATAGATGATTGTGTTATATTATCACAACCTCTTGAATCGCTTTGATTGGAGTTTATAAGAGGGCGATATGCTCAAAACAGTGCTGAAAGGTCTGGAATCGCTGCAATGTAGCATTTTTCCATGAATTTCTTATCTTTTTCTTCTATTTTCTTCTTCCTTTGTTCCTACAACACAAAACACAAAACTAAGCTAATTCCTAATTATATTTTACTTAAATAAAACAAAAATTAGGTTTAAAGGTATTAATATCATACTTAATTAAGATCACATCATTAATTCACATCCTAGGTACTAGACTCAACTTAGCATGGTATAAACTCTTAACACAAATACCTTGATTGCTTTACATTATTTTCAAACATGGTTTTCAAATTATTCTCCTTTCCCTTCTCAAGCACATTAGGTAAACTTAGGTGTTCTTCATACCTTAATACTTAATCAGTATATTCTGTAAACTCATTATTCTTTTTAATTTGCACATAGTCTGCCAACTTACACAGTTATACATACTTGATATAAATTTTTTTAATACGTTCTTTGTTAGATAAATTCTTTCAAAATCTCCATATTTCCAAATTAAGAGTTAATAGATTTATTTAAATCCTACTTCCCATATTTTATTCCTCAAGAACTTCAACACCACTAATCCTTTTGATTACATTCGTGAAAACACCATAAGGTCATCATCTATCCATTCCTTTCAAACTTTTCATTACTTTAACCTACTAACAACTTGGACATCATAATAATTGAGTTTCAAAGAAAATAAATTAACTTTTCTTGTAATGAGGGAAAAGAACTTTGCAATTAATATCAAACATTAATAAGAGAGAATGCAGTAAACAAACAAAAAGCATAATAGAAAACGGTGTCAAAAATTTGAACAAAACATTGAAAATCTAAACAAAATCTAGCTATTATTTCGGCAAAAATCAGTGGCCGCAATTTTTGAATATATGTGCCAAAATCCACTTTAAAGTTGTTGATATTCGGTGAAAAAGAAAGATTGCTGAGCTTATAAAAGTCTGTGAAAATTAAAGAATACGTAGTTAACTAGTAGGATGCAGTTAATTGCTTCAAAATAGATATAATAAGTCAACTGTAAAACAACCAGTCCAAATTAAAATTTCTCAACATAGCTAGTCAACTTAGCAATACCGATAGTGAATTGGCAAAAACATTGAGAAAACAAAATAAATCATTTGATTGTCCCTTTTCAATAACTAACTTGTTTACATTTTCACTTTTTTTTTTCAATTACGCCTATCACCTATAACTTCTCTACAAGAATCAAGATATCAATGCTTCATCAAGGACAACAAGGAAAAGGCAAATTTCTGGTGATATCTTAACCTTATTCTCTTTATATGCCTAATATGAGCGACTATCACAACTACTGTACATATACATGTTTTCTGTTATTTTTGAAAATTTCACCTTCAATTTAGCTTATATCCACCAATCACTCACATAGCTATTCTAATTATTCCTAGCCTATTCGCATAGCTATCATTAGTATGCCCTTCTCTGAGTTCTATAAATGCACACGTTAATATCTTTACTTTCATACTCAAAGTTAAAGTGTGTGCAACTATGGAGGGAATCGGATTTCGTCAATTTTGAAATATTTGTCTTTTATGGTTCTAGTCCTGAAAAAGATGGAGAGTATGTGAAAGCTGCACAAAACCTAGGTATGGTGCTGGCTAGGAGAAATATTCATTTAGTCTATGGTGGAGGTAACCGTGGATTGATAGGGTGTGTGTCTACAGCTGCACTTGTAGGAGGATGTCAAGTTCTAGGTATTATTCCTACAGCTCTAGCTGCATCCAACATCGTAGGAAAGACAATTGGAGAACAGTTTATGGTAGCTTCCATGCATGAGCACATGGCTAGAATGATGAGCAATGCTGATACCTTCATTGCCTTACCAGGTGGTTTTGGTACTTTAGAAGAGATTTTCTAAATAGTTTTTTGGGCACAACTAAATATGTATCACAAACCGATAGGTTTGTTAAATGTTAACCATTTCTTTGATGGTATGTTGTCTTTTATTGATCAAGCTGTAGAACAGAGGTTCATCTCACACTCAGCACAACGAATTCTCATTTTAGCTTCAAATGCTGAGGACTTGATTGATGCTTTACAGGCATTTGTTCATGTACCTGATCCAACTATGGCTCAAATAGAATGGATGGTAGACAACCGTAGGAAGTGCAAATTGGATTTGGAACTTCATCTTTAGATGTAGTAAAACGTAACCATTGTTGTACCACTTTTACTTTCTTAGAGTCTACTTAGATACCATCTTTACCAACCATACTCCTTTAGAGTTGGTAAAACTATCTTTAAATGTTTCTTATGATCCTCTGAACTCTTGAAATATTATAGTATATCATTAATAAATATAATAACAAATTGATCCAATAATGACTTAATTACTATTCATTAAATCTATGATTGCAGCTGGGGCATTTGTCAAACTAAATGACATAACCAAGAACTCATAATGCCCATAATGAGTCTTAAAAGATTTTTTTTAATATCCTCTTCCCTTATCCTCCATTAATGATACTCATATCTCAAATCAATTTTTGAAAATATATATTGAGCACCTTGTAACTGGTCAAAAAGATATTCTATACGAGGTCATGAGTATTTATTCCACACTATCACCTTATTCAACTGTCTATAATCTACACACAATCACAACGATCCATCTTTTGTTTTTCACAAATAGTATTGGAGCTATCCAAGAAGGAGTACTAGGGTATAAAAATCTCTTGTCCAACAAGTCTTACAACTAATTCTTCAATTCCTTGAGTTCAGTCGTTACCATTCTATATGGGGGTATAGACACTGGTTGGGTTTCAGGAAGTAAATCAATACCAAATTCTATTTTATGTTTCGAGATAATCCTGACAATTTCTCAAGAATTACATCATAAAATTCTCTAACCATTGGAACTTGATTTACACTGGTATACTTTATATCAACATTTTCCAATACTGCCAAATTTCCTTGGCACCTTTTTGTAATAACTTATAGGATGCTAAAACAGAGATTAGATTTTTGGGTACCTCACTATAGTCTCCTTATATCAAGAAAGAAGATTCTCTAGGAATATTGAATTTAATCATCTTCAGATGACATTCTAAAATGGCCTGACATATTGTCAACCAATCCATTTCTAATATCACATCAAAGTCTACTATATCCAGACATTCAGGTAAAACATATATTATATTCAGAGATGATCATATTTGACATTTGTCTTAATTCTTTAAATTCTCTGGGACACCTATACCTTTCACTTTCAAGCAGTAATTGACCCACAGATATCTCTTAAGATGTCACAATACTCAATCATCTTTATAAGGTTTGAATGGTGTGTTCTGTTTGCCCATCAGTCTGAGGATGGTAGGCAGTACTAAACTGCAACTGAGTACCAAACGCTTCCTACAACGCCTTCCAAAACCTTGATGTGAACCTCGAATCTCTATCAGAAATGATATTTAAGGGAATTTCATGCAGTCTAACTATTTCCTGGACGTACAATTGGGCTAATTTATCCAGTGAATAGTTAATTTTTATGGGCAAAAAGTGAGCAGATTTGGTTAATCTGTCAATTGTTACCCAAATAGAGTCATGTCCCACTGAAGTCTTAGGTAATCCCACAACAAAATCCATTGAGGTACTGTCCCATTTCCATTTAGGGATCTGAAGAGGTTGTAGAAATCCCGCTGGCTTTTGATGCTCCACCTTCAACATTTGACAAATGAGACATTTCGCCACAAACTCAGCAATGTCATTTTTCATCCCTGGCCAACAATACATCCTTTTTAAATCTTGGTACATTTTAGTGCATCCAGGATGGACTGTGTATTTACTTTGATGCACTTCCTGCAGTATCTTAGTCCTCAACTCTTGTTCTTGAGGGACACAAATCCTTCCCTGATACATGATTGCTCCATCTTCGATGACAGAAAAATTACCTTGGCCTTTATGATCCTGTAAGTATTGGTCGTGAGCTTGAGCCTCTTTGATCTGGGCTCTAAGGTCACACCCTATACTTAAATCATTAATGACTAGATTCTTTGGAGTAAGAGTAGTGACTAGCATCAAATTTTGAAACTCCTCTAGCATCTGCATCTCATACACCATCATCTAACCCATGTGTAGAGATTTTCGACTCAAGGCATTTGCTACAACATTCGCCTTTCCGGGATGATACTTTATCTCAAACTTGTAGTCATTGAGGAATTCTACCCATCTTCGTTGCCTCATATTTAACTCCTTTTGATCAAAGAGGTATTTAAGACTCTTATGATCACAATATACTTCAAAGGTTGCCCCATACAAATAGTGTCACCAAATCTTTAAGGCAAACACTACTGCCGCTAATTCAAGATCATGGGTTGGATAGTTTCCTTCGTGGGGTCTCAATTGCCTAGAAGTATAAACAACTACTCTCTTATCTTGCATCAACACACATCCTAGCCCTTTCTTTGAAGCGTCATTATACACTTCAAAATATCCTGTGGGGTCTGGAATAATTAAAACAGGAGGAGTGCTTAGTCTTGTCTTCAGCTCCTGAAAACTAGCTTCACATTGATCAGTCCATTTGAAAGGACTTCCCTTCCTGGTCAATTTAGCCAATGGCAAGGCTATACGTGAGAAGTTTTGTATAAATCTCCTGTAGTATCCTGCAAAACCCAGGAAACTTTTGATTTCCGTAACCGTCTTTGGTCTCTCCCACTTAATCACTGCTTTTGTCTTGCTAAGATCTACGGCTACCCCTCTATTAGAGATGACATGTCCAAGAAACTTCACCTCTGACAGCCAAAATTCACACTTCTCCAATTTGACATATAACTTTTTCTCTTTCAGCACTTGCAGCACGATTCAGAGATGTTGTTCATGTTCTTTCTCACTCTTAGAATATATCAAGATGTCATCAATGAACACTACAACAAATTGATCTAGGTAGGGTCGAAAAATGCGATTCATGTAATCCATGAAAATTACAGGTGCATTCGTCAACCCGAAGGTCATTACGAGAAACTCATAGTGCCCATACCTAGTCCTGAAGGCAGTTTTTGGTACATCCTCCTCCTTGATCCTAATCTGATGATATCCTGACCTCAAGTCAATTTTAGAAAAGATGGAGGCTCCCTTTAATTGATCCAATAAGTCATCTATCCTAGGGAGAGGGTACTTGTTTTTGATAGTCACCTTATTTAGTTTTATGTAATCTATGCATAGTCTCAAGCTCCCGTCTTTCTTCTTAACAAACAATACAGGAGCTCCCTAAGGTGATACACTCGGTCTAATGAATTGCTTGTCTAATAGTTCCTCCAACTGCTTCTTTAGTTCTTGTAGTTCCTTCGAGGCCATTCGATATGGTGCAATAGAGATAGGCCCTGTCCCAGGTAGGAAATCAATAGGGAACTCTATCTCTCTCTTGGGAGGTGAGCCTGGAATATCTGATGGAAATACTTCAGGAAACTCATTGGCTATTAGGATTTCATCAAGCTTCGATTCGACTTCTAGGTTTGATAAATACAAGAGAATGTATCCAAGTACTCCATTCTTCAACTCCCTATTAACTTGATTGGCATTTAGCATCAATAACTAGACCTCCGCTTTTCGAGTATGAGGTATAAATTCAACGGTCTTGTTACAACAATTCAACAAGACTCGATTTCTAGACATCCAGTCTAACCCTAGAATGACCTTAATACCTCTTAAAGGTAAACAGATAAGGACTACAGAAAAAGTTTTCTCCTGGATGGTGACTTGACAGTCTTTACATACAGAGGAAGTTAATACCCCTTCCCCTATAGGGGTTACTACAGATAGCTCATAGGGAGTTTCAGAAATAGGGAAATGAAACTTCCTAATACATTCTTCCGATATAAATGAATGACTAGCACCAGAGTCAAATAACACCATAAGAGCAAATCCATAGATATAGCATGTACCTTGAATCATTTCAGAAGATTGAGCTGCCTCTAGTCCGCTCAGGGTGAAAACCCTTCCTTTCACTTGAGGCCTCTATTCTGGCTGCTTCCCCATATTCTATGGGCAGTTTTTTGCAAAATGTCCCTTTTGTCTGCAATTGAAGCAGACATCTTGTCCTATGTAGCATGGCCGGTTACCATGTATGCGTTCGCACTTAGCGCACTTGACTGGGGCGAGGTCTTGTTGAAAAGGTCTAGGAGCCGAAGTCAATGGCCTCTTACCAACTCCATATCCACTTCTTCTCACGTTCTTTCCAGGGTTAGGAAAAATTTTCTTCCTCTTCCATAGGTTTCTCCTTTACTTCTCGTCCTCTACTACCCTTAAACTCTTTTCCAAGAGTCTGCATTTATTTATCAGAGGTACAAACTCCGTGATCTCCATAGCTATAACAGCATTCTTTAACTCCGGGTTTAGTCCCGCTTCAAACTTAACCGCCTTCTATGCTTCATCTGGGTTATATCGCAGATAAGAGGAGAACTTAGACAGCTCCTCGAACCTGACGATATACTGGTCCACAGTCATGCTGCCTTGCCTGAGTTGGAGAAATTCGATCTCTTTCTCTGCCCGTACAGTACTTGGAAAGTACTTTTCAAAAAAAATGTCCTTGAACACTTGCCAGGTGATCTGTCTTCTCTGATGAGCTAAAAGTTCTCTAGCTCCACGCCACCAGTATTCTGCTTCATCCTTTAACATATATGCAGCAAAAATAACTTGCTACTCTTCAGTACAGCCCATTACTTCAAAGATCTTCTCTAGTACCCTTGTCCACCTTTTGGCTACCGTTGGGTCATAGCCACCTTGGAAACAAGGTGGTCTAGTCCTCAGGAACTCAGATATGCCATTATCTTTTCTAGCCATCCGGTTGTTAGCAATATTCTCACCATTTGGGTTATTAGCATTCTGGAGATATTGTAAAATTTGGTTGGTGGTCATGACATGGTCTCAAATTGCCGTGGCAAGGTTGTGCAGGGTTTCCTCTGCATTGTTTGCCGGATTCCTCCTTGGTGGTGCCATTTTCTACTGTGGCAAAAAAAAAGTTATGCTGCTATTGAGGTGATCAAGTCCAATAGTTAGTTCAAAAATATTTAACAGCAGTTATAACACCACCTTAGCATGTAGGTAGGAAACACTAGTAATTTCTTACCTATATGAATTTACGGATCCCTACACAGCACAACTACAAACATACTCAAGACACTATAAGATCGATTCAGATAACCATTCACCCACTGGCAATCTAGGATCGACCTTCTCTAATACCAATTATGTAACAACTCCATTTATGTAAATGTAAAATTTTTTTTTATATATTTGTAAAATTCCATGAAGTTATTTCTACTTTAATTCTAACCACTTAACTCGTAATAATAATCACTTTAACCAAGCATAATTGTTATTAACAGTGATATAATACTGAGTTTCCATACACACTATTATTTTATAAACTACACACCATTATTTTACAAACATTTGTACAAAGATACATATTAGTTCTAATCATCTATGTCGACTACTTTCGGGGACACTGGTGCGGGTGGCACATCCACCGGAATCTCAGTCACATCTACGACAGATACATCTGAAATAACTGGAAGTTGCCCAAGGTAGGGCACCTCGATCCAACGTACAGAAATAATAAGCGTCATAGAGAAAATCTGCATATTTATTCTTCTGAACATGATATGGAAATATAGTGAGAATTGAATCCCAGTAGGTTCAACAATAAATCATAATTTACCATCAATATAGTTCATCATGTCATGTTCAACTGTGTAAACTACAGAAAATATCTTTGGTCACATGAATGCATTATATCTATGCACATAAGAATCATAATGATATGTATGACAGGATTAACTATTTTCAGAATATCATATGATGGCCATTGACTTATTCTCATTTCAAGCTACCCCGGTCAGGGTGAGTATCTTCTACTCTCCGGTACGGGCTTTTCTCGCTCCATCCGACATGGCCCACTTTCTCTTTCTTTTCTCATTAACATGATCATAACCGTTGGTAGGGCGTCCCCTACTGGTGCACCACACAGATTGCCATGTGACCGTGCTTATTTCTTTTCTTTTCACAATGATAGCCAAAAATATGCTTTCAATAACAAGTATGTTCATCAAAATATAACTATTACCATAAATCATTGGTAATCATGCCATCAACATAACCATTTCAAATATCACTTTGTAAAATATTTCCATGTCAGAATTTCACACTTAAGATGGTAAGAAGTTCATATAATGGCAATGGCTATGGCATATACTAGTCATTTATTATTTTCATTTATAAGATTCGTCTTCTTTTTTTAAAATATTAATTTCATCTCATCATTTTCCTTATGCTTGGCCTTTAGTCAATTTCTTCTTATTTATATCATTTCTAACACATGTTCTTACAAATTTATAGAGCATTTTTCTCCAATTTGATTTCTATTATTACCCTATAGTTAAAGAGGTTCATCTAGGGTAGAAAAATATTGAAAATAGGCTTCAACAGCTTCCAACACAGTCTGGCCATGTTCCAGGACAGGGCCATGCTTTAAAAATACTTTAAATGTACTCAAAAATAGCCCCGAACACGGCTAACCCGTGCTTGAAGCACCCAGAACACGGCCTGGCCGTGTTCTGTGACCTTTGCTCACTAATTAGAGTATAACTCCCTCATTTTAACTCCGCTTAAGGTAATCTTGGTGTCTATGGAAAGCTAAGACAATTATCTAAAACTATTATGTTAAGCCAATCAGGAAAAGAGTAACAAATATTGGTGATATCACTCCTTTAAATTTAATATTATTTCTTCTCGGGTAGGTTCTAACCTTTACTTACTAATCTGACTATATCTCCGACATACGAATTCCAAATTAAGTGATTCCAGTGGCTAAACATCTGTGACACATAAATATATAATTCATATGTTAACCAGTTATTTTAATTCCTTATAGAATATTCCCAGAAATTAAAACACCGAAGCTATCCTAACATATTCTTCCCTGATGAACCATTTTCTGACCTTTGATTATGAATCCAACCATATCTACCTCATATGGACTCCAAATTGAATGATTCCAGTGGCTAAAAATCCGTGACACATATATCGTTAATTCTTATGTTAACAATTTATTTTAGTTCCTTATAGATTGTTCCCAGAAATTAAAACACCAAAACTTAAAATTCTGTCACCCATAGCCATACCCATGCAGAACTATCTACATCAACCTAAGTATTCAAACAAACAGCAGATGCAAGATCAATATGTAACATGATATAGCAATATCCATGACCAATCATCAAAGTTTTAAGATCAAAATCTCATATAAATATTATAAGTTTCAAAAGTTTTCTTCAAAAAAAAAATATTGTTAAACTTACCTAAGAATCTCCCTAGCTTACTTAGTGAATTGGTTTTCTTGTTTCCTCTTGAAAGAAGTAGCAAGATTCCTTCCTTCCCTTAGCTTTTCTAGCAGCTTAGGTAAGAGAATGAGGGTGAATTTTTGAACCTCAAGGATGAAGAAGAAAAATGGACTCAAGTGGAGATTAAGGTAACTTACCTTGAGTACTTAGCCTTCTAAACTTCTCCTTCTTCTTCCTTCCTTTCTTCTCCTCTCTTTCTCTCCTTTCCTCACTTTACCTTGCTTCTATTTCTCTCTCTTCCTCACTTGGACGAAATTAAAATGTTGTAGGGGTGGGTTTTGCTTATATAGACCACCAAATAATACACCTTTCATGATCATGGGTCTACCTTATCACAATTAGGATACACTTTGTTGAATTTTTAGAAAACAAACAACTTATGTTCTTGTCTTCCTCTTCCTTTGTCAAGATATGCATAGGAAAAGGAGATTTGTATTTTGAGAATTAAGATGATATGTTCTTAAGATAAGGGACAAGGTCCCTTTGATTTAGGAATTCATTTCCATTTTCTTTTGTCTTAAACAAGTATGATAGGTTTGCCTTTTTAGGTGGCAAATTTCTAGCCCTTGAATCTCCATTAGTTGGTTGATATTATTTGTGTGGGATAGGAATTTTTTGTTCTAATACCATGTATTATCATACCACTTGCTAAAATTATGAGTGTAGGATATGGATGTTTTTGTCCTAAAGCCTTGTATTATCATGCCACTTGCCAAAATGATGAATGTAGAATCACACCACTTGTTAAATTTTTGTCTTAATTCCATGTAACCTAATCTTTATTATTATTACATTATTATATCATCACCAAATTTATTTTATTTTTCCTCTTGGATTTGGGCTTATTCCTACCCATTATGGGCTTGTTCCTACCCATGTTCTTTGCTTTGGATAAAATTCTTCCTTTCTTGGAGGGCTTGGTCACATTTTCATAATTTTTGGGCTATTGGTCCAATTACTATATCCTAGTCCAACTCTATGTTTTATTTCTTGCTTAGGTTATCCAATGGGCTTGCTAGAAACTTATGTGAAGTGGAAAAACTCTATATGAATGGTCCATAGGTAAAAGCCCAATGTATGGGTAAAGATTTTAAACTTAGTAACTCTAGTTCTTGAATTAGGAAAAATTACCTTAATCCAATGTTCTTGAAATTTTAAGACCTTTATTTGTTTCTAAAAATTTATCTTCCTTATCCAAGAATTTTGCATCTCTTTAGTATGTTATTTCTAATTTTTTCCTATTAGGTTTTCCCTCTTTATTTGTTCTCTTAATGTTAGAAAAATTTTCTATGCATATACATAAGGTGAAGAATTTCTAAGGATTATATTTCCTTAAATATCTAAAATATTGTCTAATAAATTTTATTTCCTTAATTAAATTTTTATGTACTTTTATCAATAAAAGAAACGAAATTAGGGATGTTACACCTAGCTCACTTAGTAAATTCGTTTTCTTATTTCCTCTTGAAGGAAGTATAAAGATTACTCCCTTCCCTTAGCTCTTCTGGCAACTTAAATAAGAGAAGGAGGGTGAGTTTTTGAACCCTAAGGATTAAGAGGAAAGATGGATTCAAGTGGATATTAAGTTAACTTACTTTGAGTACTTAGTCCTCTAGACTTCTCCTTTTTCTTCCTTCCTTTCTTCTTCCCTCTTTCTCTCCTTTCCTCACTCTACCTTGCTTCTATTTTTCCTCTCCCTCTCTTGGATGAAATTATAATGTTATAAGGGTGGGTTTTTCTTAAATAGACTATCAAATAATTCAACTTTAATGATCATCGGTCTACCTTATCCCAATTAGGATGCACTTGGTTGAATTTTGGAAAACAAACAACTCATGTTCTTGTCTTCCTTTTCCTTAGTCAAGATATGCATAGGAAAATGAGATTTGTACTTTGAAAATTATGATAATATGTTCTTAAGACAAGGGACAAGTTCCCTTTGATTTAGGGATTCATTTCCTTTTTCTTTTGTCTTTGTCAAGTATGATAGGTTTTCCTTTCTAAGTGGCAAGTTTCTAGCCCTTGAATTTTTCTTACTTGGCTGAAATTTTTTGTGTGGGATAGGAATGTTCTATCCTAATGCCATGTATTATGATACCACTTGCTAAAATTATGAGTGTAGGATATAGATGTTTTGTCCTAATGTCTTGTATTATCATACCACTTGCTAAAGTTTTGTCTTAATGCCATGTAACCTAATCTTTATTATTATTACACTATTATTTCATGACATGATTTATTTTATTTTATTTTTCCTCTTTGATTTGGGATCATTCTTACCCATTTCCTTTACTTTGGATAAAATTCTACCTTTCTTAGAGGGCTTGGTCACATTTTCATAATTTTTGGGCTATCGGTCCAACTTCTATATCCTAGTCCAAGTCTATGTTGTATTTCTTGCTTAGGTTATCCAATGGGCTTGCTAGAAACTTATGTGAAGTGGAAAAACTCTATATGAAGTGTCCATAGGTGAAAGCCAAATTTATGGGTGGAGATGTTAAATTTAAAAATTTCTAAGTCTTGAATTCGGAAAAATTACCCTAATGCAATCTTCTTAAAATTTTGAGACCTTTGCTTACTTCACAAAAATTTATCTTCCTTACCAAAGTAATTTGCCTATGTTCGATATGTTATTTCTAATTTTTCCTATTGGGATTTCTCTCTTTACTTGTTCCCTTAATGTTAGAAACATTTTTTATGCATACACATAAGGTGAAAATTTTCTAAGAATTATATTTCCTTAGATATCTAAAAATTATCTAATAAATTTTATTTCCTTAATTAAATAGTTATGTATCTTTAAAGAAATAAAATTAGGGATGTTACATTAAATATTTATGTACCTTTATTAATAAAAGAAATGAAATTAAGGATGTTAGATTTCTCTCCCCCTAAAAGAAATTTTGTCCTCAAAATTTTAGCAATTACCTAATAAGAACAATTGCAGATATTTCTTCCTCATGACTTCTTCTAGCTCCCAAGTTGCTTCTTCTGGAGTCAAACCTTCCCATAACACTTTAACCAAGGGAATGGTTTTATTTCTCAGTTCCTTCACGTTGGTGTCCAATATGGATGTTGGTACTAGCTGGTATCCATGTTCTCTTTAATTTGGATTGGTTCATCCCGTATTATATGTGAAGAATCTGGAAGATACTTCCGCAGCTGTGATACATGGAAAACATTATGCAGGTTGGACAAATTAGGTGGAAGGACAACTTGATATGCTAATGTCCCCACTTTCTTTAGAATTTGGTAGGGTCCTAAAAATCATGAACTTAGCTTTCTAGTTTTGAGAGACCTACCAACTCCAGTAGTCGGGGAAAGTTTCAAAAATACATAGTCTCCTTCCTCAAACTCTATTGGTCTATGTCTCTTATCATAGTAACTCTTTTGCCAACTCTGACTTGTAAGTATTTTGTCTCATATAATCCTGATTTGTTCAGTGGTTTGTTGAACTAGATCAAGACGCAGCAAGTTCTTTTCTCCTACCTCAAACCAACATAGTGGAGATCGGCACTTCCTACCATATAAAGCTTCATAGGGGGCCATCTTAATACTAGGGTGATAGATATTATTATAAGCAAACTCCACTAAAGGTAGGTACTTATCACATCCTTTACCTTGCTCTATCACACAGGCCCTCAACATATCTTCTAGGGTTTGAATGTTTCATTCTGTCTGCCCGTCAGTTTGAGGATGTTAGGCAGTTTTAAACTGCAATTGGGTACCAAAAGCTTCCTGCAACACCTTTTAAAATCTCGATGTAAACCTCGAATCTTTATCATAAACAATATTTAAGGGAATTCTATGCAGTCTAACTGTTTCCTAAACGTACAATTAGGCTAATTTATCCAGTGAATAGTTAATTTTTTGGGGCAAAAAGTGAGCAGATTTGGTTAATCTGTCAACTACTACCCAGATAAAGTCATGTCTAATTGAAGTCTTGGGTAAGCCTACCACAAAGTCCATTAAAATATTGTCTCATTTCCACTTAGGAATCTCAAGAGGTTGTAGAAATTCTGTTGGCTTTTGATGCTCTACCTTCACCTTCTAACAAATTAAACATTTTGCCACAAAATCAGCAATGTCTTTTTTATCCTTGGCCACCAGTACATCTCCTTTAAGTCTTGATACATTTTAGTGGATCCATGATGGATTGTGTGCTTACTCTAATGTGCTTCCTACAAGATCTTAGTCCTCAACTCTTGTTCTTGAGGGACACAAATCCTTCCCTGATACATGATTGCTCCATCTTCTATAATAGAAAAATTATCTTGATCTTTATGATCCTGTAATTATTGGTCGTGAGCTTGAGCCTCTTTAATCTGGGCTCTAAAGTCACACCCTATACTTAAACCATTAATGATTAGCTTCTTTGGAATAAGAATAATGGCCAACTTCAAATTTCAAAACTCCTTTAGCATCTGCATCTCATACACCATCATCTGACCCATGTGTAGAGAATTTTGACTTAAGGCATCAGTTATAACATTCGTCTTTCCTGGATGATACTTTATCTCAAACTTGTAGTCATTGAGAAATTATACCCATCTTCGTTGTCTCATATTTAACTTTTTCTAATCAAAAAGGTACTTAAGACTCTTATGAACACAGTATACTTCAAATGTTGTACCACACAAATAGTGTCACTAAATCTTTAAGGCAAACACCACCGCTGCCAATTCAAGATCATGGGTTGGATAATTTCCTTCATGGGGTCTTAGTTTCCTAGAGGCGTAAGCAACTACTCTCTTGTCTTGCATTAGCACACACCCTACCCCTTTCTTTGAAGCGTCATTATACACTTCAAAATGTCCTATGGGGTCTGGAATAATTAAAATAGGATAAGTGGTCAATTTTGTTTTAAGCTCGTAGAAACTAGCTTCACATTGATCAGTCTATTTGAAAGGACTTCCCTTCCTGGTCAATTTAGTCAATGGCAAGGCTATATGAGAGAATTCTTGTATAAATCTCCTGTAGTATCCTTGTCAAACCCAAGAAACTTCTGACTTCTGTAACCATCTTTGGTCTTTCCTACTAAATCATTGCTTCCGTCTTGCTAGGGTCTATGGCTACCCCTTTATTGGAAATGACATGTCTGAGAAATTTTACCTTTGACATACAAAATCCACACTTCTCTAATTTGACATACAAATTTTTCTCTTTCAGCACTTGCAGCACGATTCGAAGATGTTGTTCATGTTCTTTCTCACTCTTAAAATATTTCAAGATGTCATCAATGAATACTACCACAAATTGATCTAGGTAGGGTCAAAAAATGAAATTCATGTAATCTAAGAAAATTGTAGGTGCATTTGTCAACTCGAAGGGCATTACGAGAAACTCATAGTGCCCATACCTAGTCATGAAGGCTGTTTTTGGTACATCCTCCTCCTTGATCTTAATATGATGATATCCCGATCTCAAGTCAATTTTAGAAAAGATGAAGGCTCCCTTAAGTTGATATAATAAATCATCTATTCTAGGGAGAGGATACTTATTTTTAATAGTCACCTTATTCAGCTGTCTATAATCTATGCATAGTCTCAAGCGTCTGTCTTTCTTCTTAACAAACAATACAGGAGCTCCCTAAGGTAATACACTTGGTCTAATGAATTTCTTATTTAACAATTCCTTCAACTGTTTCTTAAGTTCCTATAGTTCCTTTGAGGACGTTCTATAAGGCGCAATAGAGATAGGCCCTGTCCCAGGTAAGAGATCAATAGAAAACTCTATCTTTCTTTTCGGAGGTAAGCTTGGAATATTTAATGGAAAAACTTCAGGAAACTCGTTGGCTATTGGGATTTCATTAAGCTTCGGTTCAACTTCTAGATTTGATAAGTGTAAGAGAATGTATCCAAGTACTCCTTTCTTCAACTCCCTATTGACTTGATTGGCATTAAGCATCAATAACTGCATCTCCTCTTCTGAAGTAGGAGGTAGAAATTCAATGGTCTTGTTGCAATAATTCAGCAAGACCTGATTTCTAGAGATCCAGTCTAACCCTAAAATGATATTAATACCTTTTAAAGGTAGACAGACAAGGTCTACAGAAAACGTGTTCTCCTAAATAGTGACCTGACAGTTTTTACATACAAAGGAAGTTAAGACCCTTTCCCCCGTGGGAGTTACTGTAGATAGCTCATAGGGGATTTCAAAAATAGGATACTGAAGCTCTCTAATACATTCTTTCGATATAAATGAATGACTAGCACCAGAGTCAAACAACACCATAAGAGCAAATCCATATATATAGCATGTACCTTGGATCATTTCAGGGGATTGAGTTGCCTCTTGGCCACTCAGGGTGAAAACCCTTCCTTTTACTTGAGGCTTCTATTCTGGCTGCTTTCCCAAATTTTGTGGGTAGTTCTTTGTAAAATGATCCTTTTGTCCGCAATTGAAGCAAACATCTGATCCTATGTAGCATGGCCAGTTACCATGCATACGTCCGCACTTAGTACACTTGATTATGGAAAAGTTCTATTGGAAAGGTTAGGGACTTGCAGTCATTAGCATCTTGCCAGTACCCTATCCTTTTCCTCTAATATTTATGCCAAATTTTTGTGGACTGTTCTTCCTTTTCCAGAAATTTCTTCTTTGTTTCTCATCTGCCATTGCCCTCAAGCTCTTCTCCAAGTGTCTGCATTTATTTATCAGAGGTACAAACTCCCTTATCTCCATAACTACAATAGCATTCCTTATCTCCGGATTCAATCCCGCTTCGAACTTAACAGCCTTCCATGCTTCATTAGGGTTAAATCGCAGGTAAAAGGAAAACGAAAACATAGACAACTCCTTAAACTTCGCGATGTACTAGTCGACGGTCATGCTGCCCTGCCTAAGTTAGAGAAATTCAATCTCCTTCTCTGCTTGTATAGTACTTGGGAAGTACTTTTCCAAAAAGGTGTCTTTGAACACTTGCCAGGTGATTTGCCTTCCCTGGTGAGCTAAAAGTTATCTAGTTCTACCCCACCAGTATTCTGCTTCATCTTTTAGCATATATGCAGTGAAAATAACTTACTGCTCCTCAGTACAACCCATCACTTCAAAGATTTTCTCTAGTTCCCTTATCTACCTTTCAGCTACAATTGGGTCAAAGCCGCCTTGAAAATAAGGTGGTCTAGTCTTAGGAACTCAGATATGTCGTTATCATTCCCTGCCATCTGGTTATTAAAACCATTCTCACCATTCGGGTTATTAGCATTTTAGAGGTATTGTAGAATTTGATTAGTGGTCGTGACCTGGTCTCGAATTGTTGTGGCAAGGTTGTGCAGGGTTTCCTCCGTATTGTTTGCCCGATTCCTCCTTGGTGGTGCCCATTTCCTACTGTGGCAAAAATAAAGTTATGCTGCTATTGAGGTGATAAAACCCAATAGTTAGTTTCAAAAGTATTTAACAGTAGTCATAACACCACCTTGGCATATAAATAGGAAACACTAGTAATTTCTTACATATATGAAATCTCGGATCCCCTACACAGCACAACCACAACATACTCAAGACACTATAAGATCGATTCAGATAACCATCCACTCACTGGTCATCTAGGATCGACCTCCTTTGATACCAATTAAGTAACAACTCCATTTATGTAACAATTTTTTTATATATTTGTAAAATTCCATGAAGTTATTACCTCATTATAACTTAACTCAAAACAACATTTATTTAATTTATACAATACAAAGTTTACATACACATCATTAATTTACAAACATTTATACAAAAGTCTATCATATACATATTACCCTAATCATCCATGTAGACTACTTTCGGGGATACTGGTGCAAGTGGCGGCATGTCCACTAGAACCTCAGTCACGTCTATTACAGATATATCTGATATAATCGGTAGTTGCCCAAGGTAAGGCAGTTCGATCCAACGTACAACAATAATAAGTGTCATGGAGAATAGTTGCATAATCTTTTAAACATGATATGGAAAAATAGTGATAATTAAATCCTTGTAAGTTCAACAATAAATCATAATCAATATAGCTCATCATGTCATGTTCATTTGTATAAGCTACAGCAAATACCTTAGGTCATATGAATGCATTTTATCTATGCACATAAAAATCGTACAGTAATGAGATGTATGGCAGGATTAACTATTTTTAAAATATCATATAATGACAATCAATTTATTCTTATATCAAGCTACCCCAGTCAGGGTGAGTATTTTCTACTCTCCAACACGGGCTTTTCTCGTTCTGTCCGACATGGCACACTTTCTCTTTCTTTTCTCATTAACATAATCATAACCGTTGATAGGGCGACCCCTACTGGTGCACCACACGAATTTCCATGTGACCGTGCTTATTTCCTTTCTTTTCACAATAATAGCCAAAAATATGATTTCAATAACAAGTATGTTCATTAAACTCACATCAAAATATAATTATTACCAAAAATTATTGGTAATCATGCCATGAACATAACCGTTTCAAATATCACTTTATAAAATATTTCCATGTCAAAATTACACACTTAAGATGGTAAGACGTTCATGCAATGGCAATGACTATGGCTTATACTAGTCATTTATTATTTTCAATTATAAGATTATTCTTCTTTTTTAAATATTATTTTTATCTCTTTATTTTCGTAATGCAGGTTTTCATCCTATCTGACATTCTCTTACTAATTAAGGCATAACTCCCTCATTTTCACTCCAATTTAGGTGATATTGGTGTCGATTTAAAGATAAAACAATTATCTAAAACAATTATATTGAACGGTTTAGCCAAATATTAAAGATTCTCAGTGATATTACTCCCTCAAGTGACAGGTTATTCCTTCTCGAGTAGGTTCTGACCTCTACTTACTAATATGTTCATATCTCTCTTATAAGAATTTCAAATTGCGTGATTCCAATGGCTAAAATTCCATGAAACATATATCTATAATTTTTATGTTAATTAGTTATTTTAATTCCCTACAGAATGTTCCCAAAAATTCAAACAAAGAAGCTTTGCTAACAGATTCTTCCTTAATTAATCATTTTCTGACAATGGCTTACTAATCGGACCACATCTACCTCATATTGACTCCAAATTGAGTGATTCTAGTTTCTAAAAATCTGTGAGACATAGATCTATATTTTTTATGTTAACTATTTATTTTAATTTCTTACCAATCGTTCCCACAATTTTAAAAATATAAGCGTAAAATTTTGCCACCCCTAGCCATACCTATGCAGAACTATCTGCACTAGCCTAAGTATTCAAACATACATCACATGCGAGATTAATATGTAACATGATATAGCAACATCCATGACCAATAATCAAAGTTCTAAGATCAAAATCTCATATAAATGTTAGAAATTTCAAAACTTTTTTAAAAAAAATATTGTTAAACCTACCTAAAGATCTCCCTAGCTCACTTAGTAAATTCATTTTCTTGTTTCCTCTTGAAGGAAGTAGCAAGATTCCTCCCTTCTCTTAGCTCTTCTGGCAGCTTAAATAAGAGAAGGAGGGTGAGTTTTTGAACCCCAAGGATGAAGAAGAAAGATGGATTGAAGTGGTGATTAAATTAACTTACCTTGAGTACTTAGTCCTTTAGACTTCTCCTTTTTCTTCCTTCCTTTCTTCTTCCCTCTTTCTCTACTTTCCTCACTCTACCTTGCTTCTATTTTTCCTCTCCCTCACTTGGACGAAATTATAATGTTATAAGGGTGGGTTTTGCTTCAATAGACTACCAAATAATTCACCATTCATGATCGTGGGTCTACCTTATCACAATTAGGATGCACTTGATTGATTTTTGGAAAACAAACAACTCATGTTCTTGTCTTCCTCTTCCTTAGTCAAGATATGCATAGGAAAATGAGATTTGTATTTTGAAAATTATGATAATATGTTCTTAAGACAAGGGACAAGGTCCCTTTGATTTAGGGATTCATTTCCTTTTTCTTTTATGTTAATCAAGTATGATAGGTTTGCCTTTCTAAGTGGCAAGTTTCTAGCCTTTTAATTTCCCTTACTTGACTGAAATTATTTGTGTGGGATAGGAATGTTTTGTCCTAATGCCATGTATTATGATACCACTTGCTAAATTTATGAGTGTAGGATATAGATGTTTTGTCCTAATGCCTTGTATTATCATACCACTTGCTAAATTTTTGTCTTAATGCCATGTAACCTAATCTTTATTATTATTACACTTTTATTTCATCACATGATTTATTTTATTTTATTTTTCCTCTTGGATTTGGGCTCATTTCTACCCATTTCCTTTGCTTTGGACAAAATTCTACCTTTTCTTGGAGGGCTTGGCCACATTTTCATAATTTTTGGGCTATTAGTCCAACTTCTATATCCTAGTCCAAGTCTATGTTGTATTTCTTGCTTAGGTTATTCAATGGGCTTGCTAGAAACTTATGTGAAGTGGAAAAACTCTATATGAAGTGTCCATAGTTGGAAGCCAAATTTATGGGTGGAGATGTTAAACTTAGAAATTTCTAACTCTGAAATTAGGAAAAATTACCCTAATCCAATATTCTTAAAATTTTAAAACCTTTACTTACTTCACAAAAATTTATCTTTCTTACCAAAGAATTTCTCCTATCTTTAGTATGCTATTTCTAATTTTTCCTATTAGGTTTTCTCTCCTTACTTGTTCCCTTAATGTTAGAAACATTTTCAATGCATACGCATAAGGTGAAAAATGTCTATGGATTATATTTTCTTATATATCTAAAAATTGTCTAATAAATTTTATTTCCTTAATTAAATATTTATGTATCTTTAAAGAAACAAAATTAGGGATATTACATTAAATATTTATGTACCTTTATTAATAAAAGAAATGAAATTAAGGATGTTACATTCATGCTTGTAGATTTTGTGATACTAGAGGTCTTTCCTAGCTATAACAAGTACTATAATTAATGTAAAGGGTGAAAGGCTTTCCTTGAATATAGGGGATGAGAAAACTAAGTTCAACTTAGTGAATGCAATGAAATACCTATCTCTAGATTAATCTTATTGTGTGATTGATTTGGTTAAAGAAAATATGACTAATGATGTAATGAGTATCTATTTTATCGACCCACTTGAGTTATGCCTAGTGGAGAGATCCTTTTCATGTGATGAACAGGTTGAAGATACTACATATTCAAAGATACTTGATGATAGCCTTATTTTCCCTTCAAAGGTAAAGATAGAAAAACTTGAAGTAGAAGTTAACAAAAAACAAGCAGTTGCAAAGGAAGTTAAAAATCTAAAGAATGAACTTAAGCCACTTCCATTCAATCTGAGGTATGAATTTATTGACTCTGACTCTATATACCTAGTGATTATGAATGTTGAATTAAGTGTTGATGAGACTTATAAGCTGCTTAAGGTCCTTAGAAAATATAAAAAGGTAATGGGATATAATATTGAGGATATTAAAGGGATTAGTCCATCTATGTGTATGGATCATATTTTTCTTGACGACGATCATAAATCTTCTAAAGAGTACCAAAGAAGGTTGAACCAAAATATGAAAGAAGTAGTAAAGAAACATGTGTTTAAACTATTAAATGTTGGCATCATTTATCATATCTCCAATAGCAAGTTGGTGAACCCTGTCCAAGTACTCCCCAAGAAAGGAAGGATGGCCATTGTTAAGAATGATAATGGTGAACAGATCCTCATTAAAGTTGTCACTGGTTTATGGATGTGTATTGATTATAGAAAAATGAATAAAGCCACCCGTAAAGACCATTTTCCATTACCATTCATTGATCAACTATTGGGAAGGCTGGTAAAACATTCATATCTTGTTATTTTAATGGATATGTGAGATTCTTTCAAATCTTAATCCACCTAAATGGTTAGGAAAAAACAACGTTCATATGTCCTAATGGCACTTTTACCTATAAAAGAATTTCATTCAGATTGTGCAATGCTCTAGCCACATTCCAACATTCTTTGATGGCTTTTTTTCATATTTTATTAAAAATATAATAGAAGTATTTATGGATGATTTCTTTTTTTAATGGTATTGATAAAGGGGAAAATTAAGTGTTTAATGATTATATTTTATCTCCTAATTAATAGTAAACTTGTGATTATTTCCTTGCTTTTTATTATGCTTTGCTTTGGATACTGCTTTGGTTTTTTTTATATTTGTAGGTGGAAAAAATAGGCCAAGAAGTAAAGGAAAACACTTATGTGAAGGGCCATATGGACTTGGAACAAGTTGAAGAGGATGCAAGGGGGCAACACAAAAGAAATTGGCAAAATCTGAGCTTGGCAAACCCCAACACGGCTAGGCTGTGCTTTATACAAAGAGTGGAAGAATTCCCAAATTTCCAACACGAAGCACGGTCGTGCTTCATGTCCATACACTCCATATGTTTTAGGGGCTTGAGCAACCAAAGTGATATATATACATAGGGAAATGCAGAGAAAGACATCCAGACTCATATAGACTTATTTTTACTTAAGTTAAGCTTAGGAAACACCATTAGATTAGGATTAGATTAGAATCACTGTTTGATTTATGTTTTTAGAGTAGAATTTGAGATTGATTTAAGCTTGTATTCTTAATTCATCTTCTGCAATTCTGGTTTTATCCTTCTACTTTACTTCTCTATTTCTACTATACTCTTTCTATTAGTTTGTATTGAACATTGATGAATGATTTAATGAATTTTATTATGAGTTTACTTTGAATTATGTGTGAGTAGATGTTGATCTAGGGTTTCGGTAAACCCACTTATGATGTGATGATACACTTTTAATAGGAATTGTTGGAATCCTAATAGAGATTATTTGTGGTTAATTAGGATTGACTATTATGCATCTATTATAAGTGTTGATGAATGGCCAATATTTATCATGTCTTAGGCTATTAACCTATGAATTGAAAGGTGAAAGTTAATATGAGAACCTAATAGTTAATTAGGGATATTTTAATCACAAAAGTAGTTTAAGTTCTCTAGGAATTGAATTAATTAGTGGGCATGAGAAAACCTATTAATTGAATCACATGGTTGGCATAGAACTTAATGGACATAGGTTGAACTAAGAACCACAAAAGTAGGCAATTGGATTAATCTAGGTATGATTATTAACGCTTGAAAGAGGTTATTAGTTAATTATGGCTAAACAATCCCCAATTACTCAGATAACTGCAATTAGAGGTACATATTGATTGTTGAATATCATAAGTGTGGTAAATGTTAACCCTAGGCTTTGTTAATTGAATTCCTTATTTACTTACTTGTGACTTCATCTATATTGAATTACATTGATCTAGATAGCATACTTTGTATAACTCTAGTAATTGATCTTTGTTCTCTGTGGGAGACAACCTGTACTCGCCAGACTAGCTACAGCTATGCCGTGTGCTTGCAGTTAACTAGTGAAACATACAAAACAGGTTTTTGGCACGTTGCCGGGGAACGATAGTTTCAATATTAGATATTTTGCAAAATAGCTAGACTAGATCCTTTTTCTTTTAATTTTTATGCATAATTTTATCTTGCTCATTTTTGCTTCTTTTCTTCCTTTGTAAGTATGTTTTTATTTTATGCAAAGGGATCGTGAATTCTTTGCAGAATTTGACCCAGAGATTGAACGTACTTTTCGAAGAAGAAGAAGAAAACAACAGCAAGATCCTGCACCACCTACCATGGTAGACAGAGATAACTGATCTCTTAAAGATTTCAACTCCCTGAATACTCATGGCCTAAATCTGAGTATTCTTAGACTAATTGTTGAGGCCAACAACTTTGAGCTAAAGCCTTCTCTTCTATAGATGGTTCAGCAAAATAAATTTGGAGGGTCACCTACTGAAGACCCCAATCTCTATCTATCAATTTTTTTGGAATATTGTGACACCTTAAAGCTAAATGGAGTATCATCTGATGCCATCAGACTAAGATTGTTCCCATTCTCTCTGTGGGAGAAGGCTTGTGCATAGTTGCACTCTCTTCCATCAGGGTCCATCACTACTTGGCAGCAATTATCTCAAGCCTTTTTAGCCAAGTAAGACAACCCATCTTAGGAACCAAATCACTACATTTGCTCAGAAGGATGGTGAGTCATTATATGAAGCTTGGGAGAGATTTAAAGAGATCCTCAGACTATGCCCACACCATGGGTTGGAAAAATGGTTCATAGTCCATACATTCTACAATGGACTAATATACAACACCCGTATGTCTATAGATGCTGCAGCTAGAGAAACTTTGATGAACAAAATACTTGAGGAGGCTTATGAACTTATTGAAGATATGGCTCAAAATCATTAATGTTGGTCTAATGAAAGGCAACTATATAGAAAATCAACAGGTATGTATGAAGTTAATGCATTGAATCATCTAACTTCTAAAGTTGATGAATTGTGTTAGAAATTAGATAAATTGAGCATCAATATTGTTGGTTCCTCTCCATCTTCTACATGCGAGATTTGTGGATGTGTTGGTCATGTGGCCAATAAATGCCAGCTTAGAATCCCTACACCTCAGGATTGTGAATAGGTAAATTTTGTGAATAACAACAATAAAAGAAATAATCCCTACAGCAACACCTACAATCAAGGCTGGAGGAATCATCCAAATCTCTCATAAAAGCCGAATGCAAATCAGCCTCCTTAGAATAGCTTTTGGCAACCTCCAAGGTTTTAGAATCAAAAGCCATTCAACCCTCATCCATAGCCAAAGACAAATTTGGAGGCTCTGATGAAAAATTTCATTACTACTCAGATGAAACAAAATGATGAGTTTAGAGCCCAGAATCACTCAATGAATGAGGCTATAAATGATTTAGCCCCTAAGGTTGACTCACTTGCTACCTATAGTAAGATGCTGGAAACTCAGATAGCACAACTAGCGACCCTATCTAATACGAACTTTGGAAGACTTCTAGGCTAGACTGAGAGCCCTAAAGAGCACTACAATACAATTATCTTGAGAAGTGGTAAACAATTGGCTAAATCAAAGTGAAGTGGAAAGATAAAAGAAGATGAACCTTAGGCTACATGTAACAACTCCAGTTAAGTATCAATTTTTTTTTAAAATACCATGAAGTTATTACCTCATTACAACTTAACTCAATATAACATTTATTTAATTTATACAATACAGAGTTCACATACATGTCATTAATCAAAACATACGTACAACATATCAAACACATAAAAATCTACATCTTATTTATTCTGGTTGACCAATTCCGGAGATACAGGTGCGGGTGGTTGCACCTTAACCGGGATCTAAGCCAACTCGACCACAAACATTTTATTTGCTTTTGGGATCTGCCCAACATAAAGTACTCAATCCAACGTGCACTAAAAGCCAGAGCTATAGAAAAATCTGCATAACTAATTTTCTGAACATGATATGGAAATATAGTGAGAATTAAATCTCAGTAAGTTCAACAATAAATCATCATCAATATAGCTCATCACATCATGTTTAGCTGTATAAACTACAGAAAATATCTTTGGTCACATGAATGCATTATATCTATGCACATAAGAATCATACAGTAATAATATGTATGACAGGAGTAACTATTTTTAGAATATCATATGATGGCCAACAACTTATTCTCATTTCAAGCTACCTCGGTCAGGGTGAGTATCCTCTACTCTCCGGTACGGGCTTTTCTCGCTTCGTCTGACATGGCACACTTTCTCTTTCTTTTCTCATAATCATAATCATAACCATTGGTAGGGCGTCCCCTACTGGTGCACCACACAGATTGCCATGTGACCGTGCTCATTTCTTTTCTTTTCACAATGATAGCCAAAAATATGCTTTCAATAACAAGTATGTTCATCAAAATATAACTATTACCATAAATCATTGGTAATCATGCCATGAACATAACCATTTCAAATATCACTTTATAAAATATTTCCATGTCAGAATTTCACACTTAAGATGGTAAGAAGTTCATACAATGGCAATGGCTTTGGCATATACTAGTCATTTATTATTTTCATTTATAAGATTCGTCTTCTTTTTTTAAAATATTAATTTTATTTCTTTATTTTCTTGATGCAGGTTTTCATCATATCTAACCTTATCTTTATGCTTGGCCTTTAGTAATTTTCTTCTTATTTATATCATTTCCAACACATGTTCTTACAAATTTATAGAGCATTGTTCTCCAATTTGATTTCTACTATTACCCTAGAGTTAAAGAGGTTCATCTAGGGTAGAAAAATGTTGAAAATAGGCTTAACCAGCTTTCAACACGGTCTGGCCATGTTCCAGGACATGGCCATTCTTTAAAAATACTTCAAATGTACTCAAAAACAGCCTCGAACACGGCTAGCCCGTGCTTGAAGCACCCAGAACACGGCCTAGCCATGCTCTATGACCTTTGCTCACTAATCAGAGCATAACTCCCACCTTTTAACTCCAATTGAGGTTATCTTGGTGTGTATGGAAAGCTAATACAATTATCTATAACTCTTATTCATATCAGCAAAATAGTAATAAATCGTGGTGTTATTACTCCCTTAAAGTCAATATTATTTCTTCTCGGGTAGGTTCTATCCTTTACTTACTAATCTGACTATATCTCCCACATAAGAATTTCAAATTAAGTGATTCCAGTGGCTAAAAATCCGTGACACAAAAATCTATAATTCATATGTTAACCATTTATTTTAATTCCTTATAGAAGTTTCCCAGAATTTAAAACACCGAAGCTATCCTAACATATTCTTCCCTGATTAACCATTTTCTGACCTTTGTTTACTAATCAGAACATATCTTCCTCATATGAACTATAAATTGAATTATTCCAGTGGCTAAAAATCCATGACACATTTATCTTTAATTCTTATGTGAACCATTTATTTTAATTCCCTTCATATAATTCCCAGAAATTAAAACACAGAAGCTTAAAATTCTACCACCCATAGCCATACCCATGCAGAACTATCTACATCAACCTAAGTATTCAAACATACATCACATGCAAGATCAATATGTAACATGATATAGAAACATCATGACCAATCATAAAAGTTCTAAGATCAAAATCTCATATAAATATTATAAGTTTCAAAAGTTTTCTTCAAAAGGAAATATTGTTAAACTTACCTGGAGCACTTAGTCCCCTAGACTTCTCCTTCCTCTTTCTTCCTTTCTTCCTCTCCTTTCCTCACTCTACCTTGCTTCTATTTTTCCTCTCCCTCACTTGGACGAAATTATAATGTTGTAAGGGTGGATTTTCTTATATAAATCACCAAATAATTCACCTTTCACGATCATGGGTCTACCTTATCACAATTAGGATACACTTTGTTGAATTTTTGGAAAACAAACAACTTATGTTCTTGTCTTCCTCTTCCTTAGTCAAGATATGCATAGGAAAAGGAGATTTGTATTTTGAAAATTATGATGATATGTTCTTAAGATAAGGGACAAGGTCCCTTTGATTTAGGGATTCTTTTCCATTTTCTTTTGTCTTAAACAAGTATGATAGGTTTGCCTTTTTAGGTGGCAAATTTCTAGCCCTTGAATCTCCTTTATTTGGTTGATATTATTTGTGTGGGATAGGAATGTTTTGTCCTAATGCCATGTATTATCATACCACTTGCTAGAATTATGAGTGTAGGATATAGATGTTTTTGTCCTAAAGCCTCCTATTATCATGCCACTTGCCAAAATGATGAATGTAGAATCACACCACTTGCTAAATTTTTGTCTTAATGCCATGTAACCTAATCTTTATTATTACATTATTATATCATCACCTAATTTATTTTATTTTATTTTTCCTCTTGGATTTGGGCTTATTCATACCCATTATGGGCTTATTCCTACCTATTTTCTTTGCTTTCGATAAAATTCTACCTTTCTTGTAGGGCTTGGTCACATTTTCATAATTTTTGGGCTATTGGTCCAATTACTATATCCTAGTCCAAGTCTATGTTTTATTTCTTGCTTAGGTTATCTAATGGCTTGCTAGAAACTTATGTGAAGTGGAAAAACTATATGAAGTGTCCATAGATAAAAGCCCAATGTATGGGTAAAGATTTTAAACTTAGTAACTCTAGTTCTTGAATTAGGAAAAATTACCCTAATTCAATGTTCTTGAAATTTTAAGACCTTTACTTGTTTCTAAAAATTTATCTTCCTTATCCAAGAATTTTGCATCTCTTTAGTATTTTATTTCTAATTTCTTTCCTATTAGGTTTTTCCTCTTTATTTGTTCTCTTAATGTTAGAAACATTTTCTATGCATATACATAAGGTGAAGAATTTCTAAGGATTATATTTCCTTAAATATCTAAAATATTGTCTAATAAATTTTATTTCCTTAATTAAATTTTTATGTACTTTTATCAATAAAAGAAATGAAATTAGGGATGTTACATTACATCTGAGAAGAGAAGAGAAGAGCAATCAAAAGAAGAGGAAAATAAGGAAGAGGAGCCCAAATATGTGGCTCCTGCACCTTACAAGCCACAAATCCCTTTTCCTTAAAGATTGGTCAAGGTTAAATTAGAGAAGCAGTATTGAAGGTTTTTGGATGTTCTGAAGAAATTTAACATTAATATCCCTTTCGTAGAAGCCATCTCCCAAATGTCATCTTATGTAAAGTTTCTGAAAGAAATCCTCTCAAATAAGAGGAAAATTGAAGAGCATGCTGTTGTGGCACTGATAGAAGGATCCAGTGCATTATTTTAGAATAAGTTGCCACAAAAGCTTAAGGATCCCAAAAGCTTTTCCATTCCTTGCTATATAGGGGAAATGAAGATGGATAAAGCCTTATGTGACATTGGAGCAAGTGTGAGCCTCATGCCTCTCTCAGTCAGCAAGAAGCTTTAAATGGGTGACTTGAGGCCTACCATTCTTTCTCTTCATTTGGCTGATCGATCCATTAAGCATCTAGTAGGTATATTAGAGGATGTTCCTCTAAAGGTAGGTAAATTTTTCATACCAAATGATTTTTTCATTTTAGAGATGGAGGAAGATGACAAAATCCCCATCATTGTTGGAAGGCCTTTCCTAGCCACAGCTGGTGTACACATTAATGTAAAAGATGAAAAGCTTTCTTTGAATGTAGGGTATGAGAAAGTAGAGTTTAATTTAGCTAATACAATAAACTCTCCATCTCTAAGTGAATCTTGTTGTATGATTAGCTTACCTGAACCTACTATGAACGATAGTATCATGAATTTTTCTCCTTCTAACCGACTTGAGTTATTTTCTATGGAAAGTTCTTGTGCTTATGTTAAACAGGGGGAAGAAAAGCAGGCTGATAAGGAGGCAATCCAAGCTCTAAAAGTATAACGTAAGCCACCTCCTCTCAACCTTAATGGAGCTAAGGAAGAAAGGAATGAGCTAAGAGAATACTTGAAGGCTATTGGGCAAAGTCTCAAACATCATACTAAGAGGCAATGGTTCAAAAAGAAAGTTATTTAAACTTTCTTAAAAACCTCCTTGAGAAAAATAATGAAAAGGAGTCGAGCTAATTACTTAAAACAAGTGCTTTGTGGGAGGAAACCCACATTTTAAATTTTGATTTTTCTTTTACTTAGTTTCATTACTTTTAGTTTTATTTTTATCTTTAATTTTAGCTAATTTCTTAGGTTATAGGATTAATGAGTGTTTCCATTTTCTTTTCAGGTCAATTCCATGTCCTCAAGGTTGGATAAAAGAATGATATGCAAAGGGAATTCGAAAGGATAAAAAATAGAGAAAAAATTCGAGATAATATAAGTTCCAGCATGAAACACGGGTGACCTATGTCACAGAGCATGCTTGTGCTTCAAGCACGAGCCAAAATAAGGAGAAATTGGCCACTCCAGCACTAAGCATGGGTGGCCATGCCTCAAATCCCAAGCCAACACTCCCTCCTCGTGCCAGCTAACATGGGCCACTTCTAGGAATTTTTGGAAATCTAGCCCGAAACACAAGCTAGTCGTGTTTCGGGCCCAAGTTAGTTTTTCCTCATGTTTTCCTTCTGTTTTTCCTCCCATGTTTCATTCCCCTTCTTCCCATTTCCTAGTCATGCCTCAGCCAGCCTTGCTTCGTGCTCTTCTTCCCTGCAAATCCCATCTTCTCCACCTCCAAATTCCAACCCAATCCCATGCCTTAGACCCCAAAATACCTTCCTCCCTTTTCCCTCTAATCCTTATTTGCATGTGTTCCTCCCTTCTTATTTTCTTATTTCTCTCCTCTCGGTCTCCCCTTTCACCCAAACACCCAAGCTTTCCCTATCTCTTTCCCTTTCAGTCTCCATCCCTCTTCCCTCTGCAACCTGAGCTCTTTCCTTTCCCAACCACACCATAACCATTAACCTCATTTTTCCCCACTCCCTCTGCAATTCCCATCCTTCCAGCGTCTTCCCCTTTACCTAGGTCCAACTAACCCGTGCCCTATTCCCATTCCCATCCTTACCACCCATTCCCTCGCTAAGCCCAGAAAAAGCCTTCCGTTGCACCAACTTTCCCCCCATCATAGAAGCATTCTCTCTCACCAACCCAGAAACTTCACCCGTGCCCTGCCCTATACTAGCACTCCCAAGTTCCTCCCTACACTGGACCCTATTCCTTGCTACTGGTATTACTATCAGGCTTTCCTCCAAGTAACTGATTCTCTGTCATTATGGTTTATACATTAGATTTTTTGAACATTTTTTGCAGAATTTAGCTTTGATTATACTGCATTTTCTGCTTCCTTCGACTTATTATTCTGGATTCCTTCAACTTGGAAAAACTCTGCTATAATTTCTTTTGTTCATAGTTTTTGTTTAGCTGGATGAATTCCTTTAAGAATACATTTTCTGCATGCTGTAGAATTTCATGAATGGTCATATTAACTCACTGAATTTGCTTATTACACTAGTTTTTCTAGAAGAATTCTACAGCATTGGGAATCATATGTTTTCCTTAAAAATTATCTGTCTGAGTTGACATTACCTTGTGCTTAACTTATCTTGAAGTTGGTTAAATTGTGTTAAGCCAAGCAATGCCGTTTAGTTCTGCTTGATTACACATTTTTTCTACTGCATTATATTGCTAGTCTTTTCTTCACTGGTTTGCTCGGGAAACTATTGCAGAATTGAGGCCTTGATTTTTTGATTTTGCACACACTCAACTTTTGCATTATCTCCATTAGAAATACTTTTGTCCTCTACATTAGCAATTGCCCCCTATTTGCTGCATTATTGGACTCCTGTTGCTTGTTTGCATTGCATACTTGAGATTGCTCTACATTATTTGCAGTAATCTCTGGTACTTGCTCATCCCACTCCCTCTTTTTTGAATTATATTGCATATCATTATAAATGGGCTCCAAAAGAGCCAGAACTAGCCAATCTTCCTCCCAATCCCAGCAACCACATAGAGGGCAGATTCAAAGACTGTCTTAACCTCCTCATCAAATAAATAAGTATGGTATCATGTTTGTTGATGATAATCAACGAACACGATACAATACTCTAGTTAAACAGGAAATACTAAGTACTCGGTATATGGATGTGGAATGTTTAGATCGGTTAGGACTTTTAATTGACGTCTGCTACCTCGTTGATCGGATTAGGTGGAACACATTCATTGGATTACGTTACCCAGCTTATGCCTAGACCACCTTAGAGTTCTTTAGTTCAACTAACGTGGTCCTATTTCGGGGTTAAGGCGTAAAATAGGGTTGGATGAAATTTAGATTATTTGACCGTACATTTAATTTATCATTTGCTCAATTTAATGCATTATTCAGATTGCCTTACGAGGGAGATAGATAAGTCCCTTTCAGTTTTCTTGCTTAACATTTTTGGAACTCTATTTATATTGGGAGGAAATATAATGCATAAAGTTCAAAAGCCTCTTTTATTGGGGGGCAATATAATGCATATATATATATATATATATATATATATATATATATATATATATATATATATATATATATATTTGTAAAATCCCATGAATTCATTACCTCTTTACTTCTAACTATTTAACTCATAATAACATTCATTTAATCGTACATCTTAAGGCATGAGTTTCAAGTAGGAGATTGGGTCTTATTTTTTAATTCCAGGTGATAAATAGAGAAATTGTGTGTTTACTCATGGCTTTTCATCCCTTAACTCATTGTTAACTTTTGATTATTTTCCTACTCTCATTAGATTTTTTTTCTCTAGATATTGCTTGGCCATGTTTTCTTTTTGTAGGTGTGCAAAAGGGCCTAAGAACTAAGGAAAAATGTATATTTGGAGAGTTCTTTGGACTAAGAACAAGCTAAGGAGGAACCACGCAAAGGATGAGTTTCAGAAGATCCAGAAAATGCCAAGACAGCCCCTAACATGGGCAAGGCTATGTGAGCTTTTCCAAAACTAACTTGAAGCACGACCAAGCTGTGTCTTGGGATACAGTTGTGCTTCAAGTCCATACTGCTGCGTGTTTTTTAATTTTTTTGCAGCCAAGATGTTATATATTCAAGGAAACTCAATTTTTCTAAGGATAAAGACATTCTATACACTCTTGGCAAGGTTTTTAGTAGAATTATTGTTTCCTTAATCTTTTAGGCTAGATTTTACGCGGATCAAAAGATTGTATCTCTAATTTATCTCCATTGTTTTGCATCGATTTCATCTCTTTATCTCTATCTCCTTATCTCTTTAAATTGTATTGAACATTCATCGTTTATTTAATGAAGTTGAGTTTGGTTTTACTTTAACTATGTGTGAGTCAATTATATTCTAGGATTTAGGGAAACCCACTTATGATGTATTGAATTGAATTGTTGAATTCCTCTTATGACTATTTATGGATAATCAGTTTGACTATTATGCATATATGTGTTTATAAAATGTCTGTCCATTATCTTATCATGTCTTAAGTAAAATAACTAATGAACTGAAAGGTGAAAGTTATTGCCAGAACCTAATAGTTAATTAAGGGTATTTTAATAAGAAAGTAGTTTAAGATCCTCTAGGAATTGAATCAATTTGTTAGCACAAATCTTAAAAGGTTTAAGTTAACCTAAACCATGGAAGTAGGAAATTAGATTAACTTAATTAGACCTTGAAAGAGGCTAGTAATGAGCTTATGCTAAACCATCCCTGATATCTCAAATAATTACAATTAGAAATATTTGTCTTGATTGTTAAATATTATAAGTGCAGTGAACCCTAGTCCTAGGTCTTTTTATAATTAAATTCAATCATCTATTTACTTTCATCACTTACAAATTGTTATTCCATATTTCTCTCAAATCCTATTCATCTAGATAGTTTGTTTCTTAAAAATCTTGTAGTTTATACATTGATCTTTATGGGACACGACTTGTGCTTACTGGACTAGCTACAACTACACCGTGCACTTGCTATATTTAGATAAACATGATAAACAAGTTTTTGGCCTAATTTTCAGTGACCAACTGTGTCAATATTGGTCTATTTTATGAAAGAACTAGACTGAATCCTTTTTTATTTTTATGCTTATTTTTATCTTATTTGCTGATTTTATGTCTTATTTTTTACTATAGACGTATTGTCCTTTTATGGGATGAGACCGTGAATATCTTGCTAACTTTGATCCTAAAATTAAATGAACATTGAGTAGAAGGAGAATGGAGCAAGATGAAACACCACCTATAATGGCGAACCATAATAATTGTTCTCCAAAAGATTTAATCGGCCTAGATACTCAAGGCTTGAACCCCAGTATAGTTAGGCCGATAATATAAGCGAATAAGTTTAAGTTGAAGTCGTCACTTTCACAGATGGTCTAATATAACTAATTTGGAGGTTCCCTAACTGAAGATCCAAACCTCCACCTTTCAGTGTTCTTTGAGTATTGTGACACGTTAAAGATCAATAGAGTTTCATCAGATGCTATTCGCTTGAGGTTGTTTCCATTCTCTTTATAAGACAAATCCCGAGCATGGTTACATTCCCTTCTGTCTAGATCAATCACTAGTTGGCAATAGTTGTCACAAGCTTTTCTGCCTGAGCACTTTCCCCGACGTAAGATAGCCTACCAACATAATTAGATTACTACTTTTGCATAGAAAGACAGGGAATCTTTATGTGAAGCATAGGAAAGATTTAAGGAACTCCTCATATTGTGTCCACACCACGGATTAGAAAAATGGCTAATGTAAGAACTCTAATTTCTTTTATATATATATATATATATATATATATATATATATATATATATATATATATATATATATATATATATATATATATATATATATATATATATATATATATATATATATATATATATATTTCTGTGTGTGTGTGTGTGTGTGTAAAATCCCATGAATTCATTACCTCTTTACTTCTAACTATTTAACTCATAATAACATTCAATTAAATTAACCAAGTATAATTAAGATTTATGGTATAACATTAATACTGATACAATTCTGGGTTCACACACACATCATTAATTAAAAACGTCCGTACAAAAATCAAACACTTATATGTCTACATCTTATTCATCTATATTGACCAGTTCTAGGGATACGGGTGTAGGTGGTTGCACCTTCACCGGGATCATAGCCAACTCGACCCAACATATGCTAAAAGCCAATCATGGAGAATATCTATATATTTAGTCTTCTCAACATGATATGGAAATATATTGAGAATTAAATCCCATTAGGATCAACAATAAATCATAATTATCATCAATATAACATATCATTTCATGTTCATCTGTATAAGTTACAATAAATATCTTAGGTCACATGAATGCACTTTATCTATACACATGAAAAATGTACAGTAATGACATGTATGGCACGAATAACTATTTTCATAATATCATATGGTAGCTATCAACTAATTTTCATATTAACCTACCCCAGTTTGGGTGAGTACTTTTTATTCTCTGGTACTGGCTTTTCTTGCTCCGTCCAATATGGTACACTTTCTCTTTCTTTTCTCATTATCACAGTTATAGTTGTGAGTAGGGCATCCCCTACTGGTGCACCACACAAACCACCATGTGACCGTGCTCATGTTTTTTCTTTCCACATTAATAGCTAAAATTAAGATTTCAATAACAAGTATGCTTATTAACATAATCATTTTCAAATATCACTTTATAATATATTTCCATGTCAAAATTACACACTTAAGATGGTAAGGAGTTCATGCAATGGCAATGGCTAGAGCATACACTAGTCATTTATTATTTTCATTTGTAAGATTATTCTTCTTTCTTACATATTATTTTTATTTCTCATTAAGCAAAGCATAATTCCCTCATTTAGACTCCA
Source organism: Gleditsia sinensis (assembly GCA_037074535.1). NCBI lineage: Eukaryota > Viridiplantae > Streptophyta > Magnoliopsida > Fabales > Fabaceae > Gleditsia > Gleditsia sinensis. The sequence continues at coordinate 47,346,306 of CM073464.1, forward strand.
ATTGAGTTGATCTTGGTGTCCATTTAAAGTTAATACAATCCTCTAAAAATCTTATGTTTAAAATTTTAGTGAAATCGTAAGGAATCTTGGTATTATTACTCCCTCATATTCAATGTTATTTCTTCTCAGGTAGGTTCTGACATCTACTTACTAATCTGACCATTTCTCCCTCCCATGGACTTTAAATTAAGTGATTCCAATGGCTAAAATTTTGTGCGCCATATATATATATATATATATATATATATATATATATATATATATATATATATATATATATATATATATATATATATATATATATATATTATGTTAACCATTTCATTTAATTCCCTACAAATTGTTTCCAAAAATTCAAACACGTAAGCTTACCTAACAGATTCTTCCCTAGTTAACTAGTTTCTGACCACTGCTTACTAATTTAACACTATCTCCCCCATATGAATTCCAAATGAAATGATTCCAGTGGCTAAAGATTTGTGAGACATATATATATATATATATATATATATATATATATATATATATATATATATATATATATATATTGTTTTTGTTAACCATTTCTTTTAATTCCCTACACATTGTTCCTAAAAATTCAAACACAAAAGCTTACCAAACAAATTCTTCCCTGGTTAACCATTTTCTGACCACTGCTTACTAATCAGACCATATCTCCCTCATTTGAACTCCAAATTGGGAGATTCTAGTGGATAAAAATCTTTGAGAGATATATCTACATTTCTCATGTTAACCATTTCTTTTAATGCCTAACCGATTCTTCCCAAAATTTCAAAAACAGAAACTTCCCAGGTTATTCTAAAATCCAGTTTTCTAACCAAACCCTTCCTAAGGTTTTCGTTCATCCTTTTATTACTTCCTCTTCCATTTTCTTCCTAATTTACATCCAATCTTAAGATTACTAATTTCAACATTTTAATTAGATTCCTTATAGTTAATTTAACATATTCAATCATCTACTTCTCAAGAAAATAGAAATCAAATCATGTATTATTAAGGGTGTTCTCCAATAGAAATGTCTTATGGTCTTCTTCTAAGTGTTTAAGGCCATACTCATTTTATCAATCTAATCATATTCCATCAATTTTTCACTACATTCTAATATACATAACAGCAGCATAAAAACCATAAAGTTTTGCCACCCATAGCCATACCTATGTAGAATTTTCCATACCAACCAAAGTATTCAAAACATCCATCATATGCAAGATCAACATGTAACATGATATAGCGGCATCTATGGCCAATCATCAAAGATGAACATATTGTAAATTGTATCAAAGTTCTAAGATCGAAATCCCATATAATTATTCAAAGTTCAAAGCTTTTCTTTAAAATGAGATATTGTTAAACCTACCTAAAGATCTCTCTAACTCACATAGTGAATTCTTTTTCTTATTTCCTCTTGAAGGAAGTCGTAAGATTCCTCCCTTCCCTTAGCTTTTCCAGTAGCATGAATAAGAGAGGGAGGCTGAGTTTTGAACCCTAAGGAGGAAGAGAAAAGATGGATTCAAGTACAGATTAAGCTAACTTACCTCAAGTACTTAGTCCTCTAGACTTCTCCTTCTTATTCCTTCCTCTCCTTTCCTCTCTTTCTCTCCTTTCCTTACTCTACCTTGCTTCTGTTTTTCCTCTCCCTCACTTGGATGAAATTATAATGTTCTAAGGATAGTTTTTATTGAAATAAATTATCAAGTGGTTCACCTCTCATAATCATGGGTATACCTTATCACAATTAGGATGTAGTTAGTTCTTTTTTGGGGAAAGACAACTCATATTCTTGTCTTCCTCTCCCTTAGTCAAGATATCCATAGAAATCATGATAAAATGTTCTTAAGATAAGGGAGAAGGTCCCTTTAATATAGGGATTCATTTCATTTTATTTTGTCTGTAATATCCAGTAATTTTTAAAATAATAATGTTTTTCTATAAATAAATATATTTTAAAATAAAACGATTTCTGTTGTGCCTAAATTAATTATATTTCCCTCTAATATTTTTTTTTATTTTTAGAAATAATCTTTCTTTTTTTATGCATAAAGATATTTTTTTACGATGTTTTAATAAAATTTGTATAAAGAAAATTTATGATTTAAGAGTTCAACTAAAGTTTTATAAGAATATAAATTTTTAGAAATTTTTAGAATATTTTAGGATAAAAAATAGTATCTATATGAATATAATAAAAATAAAAATAAAAAATTTTAAATATTTAATTATTAATAATAAATAAATAAATAAATAAGAGAAAGAAAAAGGGGGAGGGGGAGACAGAAGCTAAAGAGAATGCAAAATCTCGATTTCGTAGTAGTATAACTAGTATGAATAGTAACCTCCATTTTTCTCTCTAAATCTGAAGTGCCTTTTGACTTCTGATCTCAAAACTAAGGGTATCACTAGATTCAGGATGGAGAATACTACGATTTTGATCGAACAATTTTTCAAATCAACTACAGAACCACCGTAGATCGGAAGTAGACAATCTCAGAAAAAGGTAAACTCTTAAACTCTTACTTAGAGACCTCAAATTGAAAATCTGACACCGTAGATGGATTCAAAAGCTAGATAAACCTTAAGATATGAATTTTTTCAGCCATCTGCCAACTTTTTGTGCGTCGTGAACAGTAAATCCGGTGGGTATGAATAATGTTTTCCAGCGATAAATAGTTACCTACATTGACCAAGCTACTAGGGTCATTTCCTAGGTTTTTGGACCCTCCAGACTCGTTTTTTAGATCCATTTGATTAGATTTGGCTTGAAAAGTTACATTTGGGGCTGTCCAACCTGGATCCCTAACCTGTGAGTAGATAATTCTTTCTATGACTTACCCTATGCTCTTCTTGAACTTAAAATGTATAATTGGTTATGTTTAGAAATTATTTATGTTATCATAAGTTTCTAAAATGTGTTAAAATATCTATTTTGATTATGAATTGGCACATAGTTCAAGAAGAGTATGATTTTACAAATAGATTTTGAAACTCATTGAATATGTGGTTCTAAATATATTTATCATTATATGGCAAAGTGAATATTATGTGCATGAGGCATTGATTTATAAAACTATATAGTTGCTAATTATGATTGAATAGCAAGTGTAAAGCTCCTGGAAAGTTGCTTGATAATTATACATTGCATTTGATGAATATGCATTTATATATATATATGTATTTATATGTATAGATGAATATCGACGGGTTGTATAGCTTATGACGGTACTGAGTAAGGGACACCCTATTAACCTGAGTGAGCCAAAGGAGGGCCGCTCCAACTGGGTGACAATGGTAATGTGAGGACGCAGATGGGTGATGAACTCACATTCTCTGATCACTATTGTGACTGTAGTTGATCAGTCTCTATACGTATAGCAAATGAGTGAATTGTGTGTGTGGGTTGATTAGATCTCCGAATGAGACAGGTCATTTTAAATTAGGTTGACTAGATTGCCGAATGAGGCAGGTCATTTTAAATTGAGTGTGCCAGATCACCGAGTGAGGCAGGTGTATTAAAAGTTATAACTTTATTTCAAAAGCTTAATATTTTACTATAATTTATACAACTGAGCATAACAACATTTGTTTAATTATCATACTGTGCTGAATATGGTTTTGGATATCTGAATATCCTTTTATTTGAGAATATTTAAAATACGGGTCCCATATGGATGTATTTCTGAACTATATTTTCTATGTGACAAATTTTAAAACACGAATACATCCATATGCTGACCTAAGAGGTCATAGCACGTATTATCTCCTCACTGAGTTGTCAAACTCACTACACGATATTTCTACATTTTTCAAATAAGAATACAGAGTCTGATCTTGCAAATAGGTGATTAGTTAGGTGACATATTCTCTGGGTGAGTCTACGTTGCTTTCAAGGCTCACAGTTTTGAATGATACTGTGATTGTATTCTAGAGTGTGCTCTGAATCCCACAGGAAGGATCCATGTTTCTGTTGTTACTTTGACATTTATAACTTGGTCTGTATAATGTATACACATGAGAGAACCTATATGTATATATTTCTATAACAAAGAATAGTCTTATGCATGTTATGAAAAATATATGATTGCAAAAAAAAAATGTTTGTTTCACGTGCTCAAAAATTGGGGGCGTTACAAGTTGGTATCAAAGCATTAAGTTTCCTTGTTTCTATCGAAGCAAAGAATTCTTTAGTAAGACCTTTTGTATGGGTATGAGTCAGACATATTTATACTTCAGGTACTGCTGAGGGATTCTATAGGGTTTCAATTTCCTTGATATTCCAAGTTATTAAATTTCTTAGTATAAAGTTGATTGAATATTGAGACATCATAAGTGGTATCTATGGGTCAGTTACTGCTTGAAAGTGAAAGGGATAGATGTCCAGAGAATTTAAGGAATTAAGACAAATGCCAAATATGATTATTTCTAAATATAATATTCGTTTTACCTGAATGTCTAGATATGGTAGACTTTGATGTGATATTAGAAATGGATTGGTTGGCAACATGTCGGGCCATTTTAGAATTTCATCCGAAGATTATTCAATTCAATATTCCTGGAGAATCTTCTTTCTTAATACAAGGAGACCATAGTGAGGTGCCCAAAAAATCTAATCTATGTTTTAGCAGCCTATAAGTTATTACAAAAAGGTGCCAAGGATATTTAGCTGTGGTGGGAAATGTTGATATAAAATATACCAGTGTAAATCAAGTTCCAGTGGTTAGAGAATTTTCTGATGTAATTCCTGAGGAATTGCTAGGATTACCTCAAAACGTAAAAGAGAATTTAGTATTGATTTACTTCCTAGAATCCAACCAGTGTCTATACCCCATATAGAATGGCAACGACTAAACTCAAGGAATTAAAGAATTAGTTGTAAGATTTGTTAGACAAGGAATTTATACGCCCTAGTATTCTCCTTCAGGTGCTCTAGACCTATTTGTGAAAAAGAAAAATGGACCATTATGACTATGCTTAGATTATAAATAGTTGAATAAGGTGACAGTGTGGAATAAAAAACCATTACCTCGTATAGATGACCTGTTTGACCAGTTATAAGGTGCTCAATATTTTTTCAAAAATTGATTTGAGATATGAGCATCATTAATTGAGGATAAAGGAAAAGGATGTTCGAAAAATTTCTTGTAGGACTCATTATGGGCATTATAAGTTCTTGGTGATGTCATTTAGTTTGACAAATGCCCAAGCTGCATTCATGGATTTAATGAATAGAGTATTTAAACTATTCTTGGATAAATTTATTATTATCTATATTAACGAAATACTAATATGTTTTGAGAGTACAGAAGATCATAAGCAACATTTAAAGATAATTTTACAAACTCTAAGGGAGTATAGTTGGTAAAGATGGTATCTAAGTAAACCCTAAGAAAGTAAAAGTGATACAGTAATGCCTACGTTTTACTACATTTAAAGATAAAAGTCCAAATCCAATTTACGCTTTCTACGGTTATCTGCCGTCCATTTTATTTGAGCCATAGTTAGATCAGGTACATGAACAAATGCCTGTAAAGCATCAATCAACTTCTCAACATTTGAAGATGAGATGAGAATTCGTCGTGCTGAATGTGGGATAAACCTTTGTTCCACATTTTGATCTAGAAAAGACAACAAACCATTAAAGAAGTTATTAACATTTAACAAACCTATCAATTTGTGATGCATATACAGTTGTGCCCAGGAGACTATTTGAAAAATCTATTCTAAGGTACCAAAACCACCTGGTATGACAATGAAGGCATCAGCATTGCTCATCATTCTAGCCATGAACTCATGCATGGAAGACACCCTAAATTCTTCCCCAATTGTCTTTCCTATGATGTTGGATGCAGCTAGAGCTGTGGGAATAATACATAGAACTTGACATTTTCCTATATGTGCAGCTATAGACACACACCCCATTAATCCTCGGTTACCTCCATGATAAACTAAATGAATCTTTCTCTCGCCCAGCACCATACCCAGATTTTGTGTAGCTTTCATATACTCTCCATCTTTTCCAAGACTAGAACCACAAAAGACACAAATATTTTGAAACTGATGGAATGCGGTTTCCTCCATAGCTGCACACACCCTAACTTTGAGTATGAAGGTAAAGATATTAACGTTAGTATTTATAGAACTCAAAGAAGGAGATACTTACAATAGCTATGCAAATAGGCCGGACATAATTAGAACAACTATGTGAGTGATTGGTGGCTATTAGCTAAATTGAAGGTGAAAATTTTCAAAAATGACAGCATGCATGTATATGTACAGTAGTTGTGATCGTGGTTCATATTTAGCACATAAAGAGAATAAGGTTAAGATACACCAGAAATTTTTCTTTTCCTTGTTGTCCTTGATGAAGCATTGATGTCTTGATTCTTGTAGGAAAATTGTAGGTGACAGGCGTAATTGTAAAAAAAAGAGTAAAAATGCAAACAAGTTAATTGTTGAAGAGGGGCAATTAAATGGTTTATTTTGTTTTCCCAATGTTCTTGCTAGTCGATTATCGGTATTTTTAAGTCGACTAGCTATTTTGAGAATTTTTAAATTTAGACTGGTTTTTTACAATTGATTGATTATATCTATTTTGAAGCAATCAACTGCATCATACTAGTTAACTATGTATTCTTTGTTTTTTACAGACTTTTATAAGCTCAGAAATGTTTCTTTTCCACCGAATACCAACAGCTTTAAAGTAGATTTTGGCACATATATTCAAAACTTGCGGCCACCGATTTTTTCCGAAATAACAGCTAGATTTTGTTTATAGATTTTGAAGAATTACATCCACTGAATTTAATTTTCTTTCAATACTTTGTCCAAATTGTTGACTTTCTATTTTGGCACCATTTGAGGTTTTACATGAAACATCGTAGGTCTCTTGATAGGGGAGTGAGTTAAGTAAAGTTAAGCCTTTGGAATCTAATTTGGAATAACATACAATAGATATAATATGACTAACTTAAATTGATGATGCTAGTTTGGAGAGCATAATTCAAGCATATGTCTTCGAGTTTTGAGGGAGACCCCTTAACAGAATTTGCCTATAATAAAGTGTTATTGGATGACTTAAAGCTTATGTAAGAGGTGTTATAAACTTTCTATTAGATGACTTAGTGGAATCAGATTTATGGTAAGATGTTGTTAATAAAGTGAAATTAATTAGAAAAAGAATACAAGCAACTCGATACAAGTCAAAAGTCTATAAGGACCATGAATGTTGAGCACTAGAAATTATTAGTTGGTGACCAAATATTCTCGAAGGACTCGCTTATAAAAGAGGTAATGAGGTTTGGAAAGAAAAAAAAATGTTAAGCTCTAATATATAGGCTCTTTTGAAATCTTGAACAAAGTATGCATAGTATATATCGCCTAACTTTGCCATTAGGATTAAGTGATGTTAGTACAATCTTTCTTGCATTAATGCTAAGGAAGTACCTATTAGATTCTTCTCATGTTATCTAATTTTAAGAAATTCAATTGGACAAGAATTTGGCTTAATCGTGAAAAAAAACCCGATATTTATTATTGATCGAAAAGTAAAGAACTTATGATTGAAGGAAATTCCTATAGTTAAGGTTATATGACAAAATCACACAAGTGAAGATATTTCCTAGAAAGTAAATATGATATACAAAAAAAATCTCCAATTATTTGAGTAATACGGTTGGTAACTCCGAATTATGCCTTGACTTTATTTCTTACATATGATAGGATGGTTTCAATTTCGGGGACCGAATTTCTTTAGGGGAGAAGAATGTAATATCTCGTAATTTGTTTAAATAATAATGTTTTGCTATAAAAAAAAATATTTTAAATAAAATGCTTTCTGTTATGCCTAAAATAATTATATTTGCCTCTAATAAATTTTTGTTTTATTTTTAGAAATATTCTTTCTTTTATTATGCATAAAGATATTTTATTTCGTGATGTTTTATTAAAATTTTTATCAAAAAAAGTCATGATTTAAGAGTACAACTAAATTTTTATAAGAATGTAAATTTTTAGAATATTTTAGGATGAAAAATAGTATTTATATGTATATAATAAAAATAAAAATAATAAATAAAAAAATAGAAAGAAAAAGAGGGAGGGGGAGACGGAAGCTGAAGAGAATGCAAAATCTCGATTCTGGAAAAGTATGAATAGTAACCTCTATTTTTCTCTCTAGATCTAGAGTGTCAATTAGCTTCTGAACTCAAAACTAAAGTTACCACTGGATTCAAGATGGGCAATACTACGATTTTGACCGAACAAATTTTTAAATCAACCGTAGAATCACTGTAGATCAGAAGTAGAAAATCTTAAAAAAATGTAAACACTGAAACTCTTAATTAGAGATCTTAAATTGAAAATCTGATGCCATTGATGGATTCAGGAGCTAGATAAACCTTAGGATATGAATTTTTTCGGCCATCTGACAACTTTTTGTGCGTCATGAACAGTAAATTTGACAGGTATGAATAGTGTTTTCTAGCAGTGAACGGTGACTAGCGTTGACCAAGTTCCTGGGGTCATTTCCTATGTTTTTGGACCCTCCATACTTGTTTTTGAGATCCATTTGATCAAATTTTGCTTGGAAAATTACATTTGGGGCTGTCCAACCTGGAGCCCTAACCTATGAGTAGATAATTCTTTATATGACTTACACCATTCTCTTCTTGAACATAAAATGTATAATTGGTTATGTTTACAAATTATTTATGCTATCATAAGTTTTTGAAATGTGTTAAAATATCTATTTTGATTACGAACTGGCACATAGTTCAAGAAGAGTATGGTTTTGTAAATAAATTTTAAAACTGATTGAATATATTGTTCTAAATGTATTTATCATTATTTGGCAAAGTGAATTTTATGTGCATAAGGCATTGATTTGTAAAACTATATAGTTGCTGATTATGATTGAATGGCAAGCATAAAGCTCATGGGGAGTTGCTTGATAATTATACATTGTATTGATGAATATGCATTTATATATATGTATTTATATATATAGATGAATATCGACAGGTTGTATAGCTTGTAACGGTACCGAATAGGGGATGCCCTATTAGCCTGAGTGAGCCAAGAGAGGGCTGCTCTAACTGGGTGACAGTGGTAATGTGAGCAAGCAGATGGGTGATGAATTCACATTCCCTTATCACTATTGTGATTGTAGTCGATCGGTCACTATGTGTATATCAAATGAGTGAATTAAGTGTGTGGGTTGATCAGATTGCCAAATGAGGTAGGTCATTTTAAATTGGGTTGACCAGATCGCCGAATGAGGCAGGTCATTTTAAATTGAGTGTGCCAGATCACCGAGTGAGGCAGTTGTATTAAAAGTTATAACTTTATTTCAAAGGCTTAATATTTTACTATAGTTTATACAGTTGAGCATAACAACATTTGTTTAATGATCATATCGTGTTAAATATGGTTTTGGATATATAAATATCCTTTTATTTGAGAATGTTTGAAATACGGGTCCTATATGAATGTACTTCTGAATTGTATTTTCTATTTGACAAATTTTAAAACATGAGTACATCCATATGCTGACCTAAGAGGTCATAGGAGGTATTATTTGTTCACTAAGTTGTCAAACTCAGTAGACGATATTTTCACATTTTTTAGATAAGAATACAGAGCCTGATCGTATAGATAGGTGATCAGTTAGGTGACATATTCTCTGGGTAAGTCTACGTTGCTTTCAAGGCTCACAGTTTTGAATTATACTGTGATTGTATTCTAAAGCGTGCTTTGAATGCCATAGGCAGGATCCCTATTTCTGTTGTTACTTTGAGATTTATAACTTGGTCTATATAATGTATATATATGAGAGAACCTATATGTATCTTTTTCTATAACAAAGAATAATGTTATGCATGTTATCAAAAATGTCTAATTACAGAAAAAAAATGTTTGTTTCACGTGCTCGAAAGTTGGGGGCATTACATTGTCTCCCTTTCTTGGCTGAAATTATTTATGTAAGATAAGGATGCTTTGTCCTAATGGTATGTATTATTACCTACTATATCATCACATGGCTTGCTGAAATTCTGAGTGTAGGATATAGATGTTTTGTTCTAATGCCATGTGACCTAATCTTGATTATTTTTACACTACTATTTCATCACATGGTTCTTATTTTTTTCCTCTTGTATTTGGACTCATTCTTGCCCATTTCCTTTGCTTTGGTTGAAATTCTACCTCTCATGGAGGGCTTGTTCACATTTTCATGATTTTTGGGCTATCAGTCCAACTTCTATATCCTTGTGCAAGTCTATGTTATATCTCTTGCTTGAGCTATCCAATTGGCTTGCTAAAAACTCATGTAAAGTGGAAAAACTCTATATGAAGTGTCTATAGGTGAAGGCCCAAATGTATGGGTGGAGATATTAAAATTAGGAACTCTAGCTCTTGAATTAAGAAAAATTACCCTAATCCAATCTTCTTAAATTTTCAAGACCTTTACTTACTTTCAAAAATTTATCTTCCTTACCCAAGAATTTCACTTTTCTTTAGGATGTTAGTTCTAATTTTTCCTATTAGGTTTTCTTTCTTTACCTATTCCCTTAATGTTAGAAACATTTTTTATGCATACACATAAGGTGAAGAATTTCTAAGGCTTTTATTTTCTTAGATATCTACAAATTGTTTAATAAGTTTTATTTTCTTAATTAAATTTATATGTACCTTTATTAATAAAAGAAATCAAATTAGGGATGTTACAGCTAATTGTCCATACCTTCTACAATAGACTAATTTATAACACCCATATGTCTGTGGATGTTGTAGCTAGGAGACTTAATGAATAAAATTGTTGATAAGGCCTATGAACTAATTGAATATATGGCACAAAACCATTACCCTTGGTCTAATAAGAGGTTGCCATCAAGGAAATCGACAAGTTTGTATAAAATTGATGCTTTTGACCATATATCTTCTACGGTTGATGCATTGTTTCATAAGCTTGATAAATTGATCAATGCTATTTAATCTTCTTCTACCTCTTCTACTTGTGATATTTGTATATGTGTTGGCATGTTGCCAATGATTGCCAACTTGGGAACCCTACACTTCAGGATTTTGAACGGATCAATTTTGTTAATAACAATAAAAGGAACAATCCTTTTATTAACCCTTTTAACCTAGGTTAGAGGAACCATCCTAAATTTTCATACAAGGCCAATGCAAATCAGCCTCCTTAAAATAACATCAAACAATCGCTTGAATTCTAAAATCAAAGATCTTTTAATCCTCTACCCCCACCAAAGTCTAATTTGGAAGCTCTGATGGAAAATTTTATTGTGACTCAGTCAAAATAGAATGAAGAATTCAAAGCTAAAACCATTCAATGAATAAAGCCATAAAAGACTTAGCCTCTAAAGTTGATTCGCTAGCTACACATAATAAAATTTTTGAGACATAAAGTGCATAGTAATCTAGCTCATCAAATAGAAATTTTGGTAAACTTCCTAGCTAACCTGAGAACCCCGGAGAACATTGCAAAGCCATAACCTAAAGGAGTGGTAAGTAGTTGGGTAAGCCAAAAGTAAGAAGGGAGGAAAAAGAAGAACAACCCCAAGTAGAATCTAAAGAAGCCAAAGAAAAAGAGTCAAAGGAGGAGAAAAAGAAGAAAGAAGAGCCTAAGTATGTGTCTCTTGAACCATACAAGCCACCAATTCCTTTTCCACAAAGATTAGCCAAAGCTAAATTGTAAAAGCAATATGGAAAATTCTTAGATGTGCTAAAAAAGTTGCACATCAGCATCCCTTTCTTAGAAATCGTCTCTCATATCCCTTCCTATGCCAAATTTCTGAAAGAAATCCTCTTCAATAAGAGAAAAATTGAGGATTATACAACAATAGCATTAATAGAGGAGTGCAGTGCACTAATCCTGAATAAGCTACCATCAAAGTTTAAGGACCCTAAAAGCTTCTCTATAACTTGTTCCATTGGAGACAATGTACATGGACCGAGCCTTATGTCAACTTGGAGCAAGTGTGAGTTTTATGACTTTGTATATATACAAGAAGCTCCAAATGAGTGAACTGAAGCTGACCACCCTTTCTCTTCAATTAGCAGATCGATTTGTCAAGCATTCGATGGGTATTTTAGAGGATATTCCTCTAAAGGTTGGTAAGTTTTTCATAGATATAGATTTTTTGATATTAGATATGGAGGATGATAATCAAATCTCCATCATTCTTGGAAGGGCTTTCCTATCTATAGTTGGTGCCATTATTAATGTAAAAGATGGAAAACTTTCCTTGAATGTAGGGAATGAGAAAATTAATTTTAACTTGACTAATTCAATGAAATCCCTATCTCTAGATGAATCTTGTTACATAATAGACTTAGTTAAATAGAATATTACTAATGATGTTATAAGTTTTTATTCTACTGACCAACTTAAGCTATGCCTTATGGAAAGTTCTTTACCATGCGGTGAATAGGTTGAAGAAGCTGCTTATGCAAAGATGCTTAATGAGAATCTCACTTTCCCTTAAGAGGCAAAAGTAGAAAAGCTTAAAGTGGACCTCAATCAAAAATCAGCAGTTGCAAAGGAAGTTAAGGTTCCAATGGTAGAACTTAAACCACTTCCTTCCTATCTAAGGTATGAATTTTTGGATTCTAACTCTACATATCCGGTGATTGTGATTGTTGAATTAAATATTGTTGAGACTAGTAAGTTGTTAGAGGACCTTAGAAAATATAAGAAGGTAATTAGGTATAACATTGATCATATTAAAGGAATTACCCCATCTTTGTGTACACATTGTATTTTTCTTAATGGAAATCATAAACCCTCTAGAAAGCGCACAAGATGGTTGAACCCAAATATGAAAGAGGTAGTAAAGAAAGAGGTGCTCAAACTGTAACATCCCCAATTTTTCCTTATGTTACTAATTGTAATTTATTTCTCTTAGAGAGGAGAAATCATATTGGATCTCAAGGGAGGATTAAATTATTTTACAATTTTACTTAAATCAAACAAGATCTTAGGATGGTTAAAATGGCATTTATGTAATTTAATTGAAATGACATTTATGTAAATTTTTTGAGATGGCATTTATGTAAATTTTTTAAGATGCCAATTTTGTAAATACTTTAGCATGGCAGTTTTGTAAATAATGGAAGATGGAAAAGTTGTAAATATTGGGTGGTAGGTAGGAAAAATTTTAAAAATTATGAGGGAGGTATGTGAGGAAAAATGAGTGATAATTATGAGGGAGAGAAAGGAGTGTCCGTAAGGACTGTTGGTAAGGAAGAGAAAGAAAAGAAAAGAAAAGATAGGAAAAGAAAGAGGAGGAAAAAGAAAGAGGAGGAAGAGAAAGAGGAAGAAGAAGAAGAAGAAGGAGAAGGAAGAGGAAAGGGAAATCAAAGCATCAAATTTAAGGATTTGTTTGAGGTAGGTTTAACATATACTAATAAATTTTGTACAAAATTATATATGCTTTTAGATTTGTTTAGATGTGATTTTGAATAACATGTGGTCTAGATATTTATATGGAATTGTATTTTGGTTGTATGGACATGCATATGGGTGCATGGGATTATATAAAAGAAAAACAAGGAAGTTAGACTAAGCTGAATTTCGGAATAATTTGGGAAGCCTTTGTTTTTGGAATTTTGGAAAACTTTGGAAAGGATTTGAAAGAAATGGTCAAAATATAAATTGTAGATATATGTCTCATGGATCTATAGGCTCTGAAATTACTTAATTTGGAGTTCATATGTGTGAGATATGGCTAATTAATTGAGGAGAGATAAGAATCCAAGATAGTAAAAACAATCTTTTTATCTTTAATTTTCTGGAAATACTCCTTAAGGAATTTAAGGAAATGATAAATATAAACGTTGTATATAATTTCCTAACTTTTTACAGGCTTTGACATCACCTCACTTGGAGTTCATATGAGGGAGATGTGGCTGATTAATTGAGCAGAGGTTAGAATTAGTCTAGAATTCATATTGGTAAAATAAGTATTTTAGTTTTAAATTTTTTGGGAATAATCCTTAAGGAATCTAAAGACATGATAAACATGAAAGTTGTAGATAATTGTCTTAGATTTTTATGGGATTGAAAATCACCTTAATTGGAGTTGGTATAAGGGAGATATGGTTGAATAAGTGAGGAAAGGTCATAGAACACGGCTAGGCCGTGTTCTGGGTTACTTTAGCATGGGTGGGCCGTGTTCGGGGTTGTTTTTAAGTATGTTTGAAGTATTATTCAAGTATGGCCGTGTTGGGTGCTGGATTATCATATTTTTCATTGTTTTCTACCTAAAAATAATCTTGTTTGTTGAAATATTTTTAGGAAACATATATCCAAGAAAAATACTTTTAAAATGATGATTTTAGTATCACAAATTACTCTTTTTCTTTATGTGATTTAAAATGAATCATATTGGATATTGGTATGTGATAAATGATTATTAATCATTTGGTATAAAAATGATGCATTATATTATGAAAGTGATTAAATGGCAAGCGTAAAACTCATGGAAAGTTGCTTGATAAATATATATTGCATTTGATAAATATGCATTTATATATATATACATTTATATGTATGGATGAATATCGACGGGTTGTATGGCTTGAGACGCTATCAAGTAGGGGATGCCCTATTAGCCTGAGTGAGTCAAGGGATGGCCGCTTTAACCGAGTGACAAAGGTAATGTGAGGAGGCAGATGGGTGATGAACTCACATTCCATGATTACTTAATGTAACTATAGTCCATCGGTCACTATGCATATAGCGAATGAGTGAATTGAGAACTGTGATATGACTGAGCATTTTTTTTAAAAAAAAGGAGTCAATTTTCAGTGCATATATAGTATGTTAATTATCCATCAACTGAAGTGATGATTTTATCTTCAAATCTTAATATTTTCTATAGCTTATAAAGCTAAACATAACTCATATTTTTCTCATTATATTTTATTTATGTTAAGTCTACTAGGACCTTTGTTCTCACTATTATTTTGGTGTTATGTTCAGATAAAAAGAAATGAGATGCAACAGGAAATAGAGTTACGATGGAGATCTCGATGTTAGCACCACCTCCTCACCTTTTGTATTTCAAGGGTGAAGTGTTGTATAGGGACTCTTATTTATGTATTAAAATGTTGTATTGTATAATTATAACATGTGTGAGGTTTGTAATATATATATGTATACATATATATTGTGTTTTGAAATGTTGTATTGTATAATAATAACATGTGTGAGGTTTGTAGTAAATATGTATACATATATATTATGTTTATACATATGGCATATTTAACATACGTAATGTGGAAAAAAATTTAAATAAATCGAATCTTACAAAGTTACTATAATAATATATAAAAGAAACTAGACGTTACAAAATTGGTATCAGAGGAGACGATCATAGGCGACCATGGGGTAGGTGGTCACCTAGATTGACTTAGAGGAGTCTTGAATAGTTATGTGGAAACATTGTGTAAGGTAGCGGATAAATTCAGTAGGAAAGTACTAGTATTTCCTATTTATAGTCTTTTGTGAAGTGATAACTACTGTAAAATTTTGAACTGCTGTTGAGTTTGATCACCTCAAGAGTGACTAATATTTTGTTTTACTAATACAGTGAGTTATGGCACCACCAAGAAGGAATCTACCAGGCAGCGCAGATGCTACCTTAAATAACATAGCCACAGCTATTCAATCTCAGGCAGCTGTTACGAATCAGATTCTACAACACATTCAGAATAATAATAATAATGACGATGCTAGGGGAAATGAAGGAAACCGAAATGGAAACAGAATTGGGAATGGTAATGGTAATGGATGGTTTAAATTTATAGGAACGCAGCCTCAGTCTTTTGTGGGTGCATATGACCCCATAGTTATTGAGAGATGGCTGACAGAACTCGATAAGATTTTTGAAGTTCTAAATTGTTTTGATGCACAGAAGGTCAATTTTGGGACATATATACTGAAGGATGAAGCTGAATACTGGTGGAGAGGAGCCAAAGAGTTACTAGTACATCAAGACAAGGAAATTACATGGCACTTATTCCGAGAGACTTTTCTGAACAAATATTTTCCTAATAATGTGAGAGCTGAAAAAGAGATTGAGTTTCTTTAGCTTAGATGGGGAAATGGGACCATTGAGCACTATATTACCAAGTTTGAAGAACTGTCTAAGTTCTCAAGTACTCTGAAGAATAATCCAGATGAAGCTTGGAAGGCGGAGAATTTTAAATCAGGACTGAACCCAGAGCTTAGAAATGTTGTAGTGGTATTAGAGATTCGGGAATATGCCCGTTGGTAAATAAATGTCGGATGCTGGCGACAAGTCTAAAAGCAGTAGAGGATGAAAGGGAGAGGCAGACTCACTAGAAGCGGAAGAGAGAGTTCCCAGTTATGGATAGAAATACCAGAGGGAAGAATATCATGAGAGGTAAACAACCAGCACTTATGGAACCCAAACCTTTTCTGAAACAGCCGGCAACGGGTCAGTGTGGGAAATGCAGGAAATTCCATAGGGATAAACCATGTTATTTTGGTCCAGTTTCTTGCTACAAATGTGGCCAGAAGGGGCACATGGCATGGCATTGTCCACTAGAAAATGAGAAAGGTACTGCACAAACTCAGCAAATGATAGGAAGAGTTTTCACGTTGAGCAGTTCTGAGGCAAAATCAGCTCATAATTTAATACAAGGTACGTGCTATATCAACAATCTGCCTCTGATTGTATTGTTTAATTCTGGTGCAAGCTATTCTTTCATAGCATTAGAATGTGTAGAGAAGTTACAACACTCTATTGCGAAGTTACCATACGATTTAACGGTGGTGAGCCCTACAGAAGAAAAAATAATTACTTCCTTGGTGTGTTTAAATTGTCCCATTGTATTTAATGACAGATCCTTTGTAGTGGATCTGATCTGTCTACCTCTAGATGGTATAGATGTCATCTTGGGTATGGATTGGTTAAGTTAGAACCGAGTCCTACTGGATTATTGCAATAAGACTTTTGAGTTTCTCTTGGACCCACCAGAGGACCAAAAGTATAGCATTATTAGTACTTACCGACTCTATAAGGAGATAAGGGATGCGGATCTGAAATGTGTTTTCCTGTATACTATCAACCCGAGTGTAAAACGAGAGCTGCTTGAGATTCCAATAGTCTGTGAATTTCCATAGGTTTTTCCCTCTGAGATTTTTGAACCTCCACCGAAGAGAGAAGTGGAATTTTCCATCGATCTAGCACCAGAGGCAAGCCTATTTCTATCACTCCCTATAGAATGTCTCCTATGGAATTGCAAGAGCTTAAGAAGCAGATCGAAGAGCTGTTAGAAAAGAACTTTATCAAACCTAGCGTATCACCTTAGAGTGTGGCTGTATTGTTTGTAAAGAAGAAAGATGGCAGTTTGAGATTGTGCATTGATTACAGGCAATTGAATAAGGTGACCATTAAGAATAAGTATACATTGCCCATAATATACAATCTATTAAATCAATTAAAGGGAGCTACTACTTTCTCTAAGATAGACTTGAGGTCAGGATATCATCAGATTGGAGTTAAAGAAGAAGACATTCCAAAAACAATTTTCAAAACTCGGTATGGACACTACGAATTTTTAGTCAGGCCTTTTGGGGTCACAAATACACCTGCAGTCCTTATAGACTATATGAATCACATTTTTAGATCCTACTTGGATTAATTCGTAGTAGTGTTCATAAATGATAATTTAATTTACTCTAAGAGCAAGGAAGAACACAACCAGCATCTCTGATTAGTACTTCAAGTCTTGAAGGAAAAGAAACTTTTCGTTAAGTTGGAAAAATGTGAATTTTTGCTGGAAGAAGTGAAGTTTTTGGGTCATGTAATTTCTAAAGTTGGTGTGTCGTGTAACAACTCCATTTAAGTATCAAATTTTTTTTAAAAAAATACCATGAAGTTATTACCTCGTTACAACTTAACTCAATATAATATTTATTTAATTTAAATAATACATAGTTTACATACATGTCATTAATCAAAACATACGTACAACATATCAAACACATAAAAATCTACATCTTATTTATTCTGGTTGACCAATTCCGAAGATATAGGTGCGGGTGGTTGCACCTTCACCGGGATCTAAGCCAACTCGACCACAAACATTTTATTTGCTTCTGAGATCTGCCCAACATAAAGTATTCGATCTAACGTGCACTAAAAGCCAGAGTTATAGAAAAATCTGCATAACTAATTTTCTGAACATGATATGGAAATATAGTGAGAATTAAATCCCAGTAAGTTCAACAATAAATCATCATCAATATAGCTCATCACGTCATGTTCAGCTATATAAACTATAGAAAATATCTTTGGTCATATAATGCATTATATCTATGCACATAAGAATCATACAGTAATGATATGTATGACAGGATTAACTATTTTCAGAATATCATATGATAGCCATCAACTTATTCTCATTTCAAGCTACCCCGGTCAGAGTGAGTATCCTCTACTCTCCGGTACAGGCTTTTCTCGCTCCGTCCGACATGGCACACTTCTTCTTTCTTTTCTCATAATCATAATTATAACCGTTGGTAGGGCGTTCCCTACTGGTGCACCACACGGATTGCCATGTGACTGTGCTAATTTCTTTTCTTTTCACAATGATAGCCAAAAATATGCTTTCAATAACAAGTATGTTCATCAAAATATAACTATTATCATAAATCATTGGTAATCATGCCATGAACATAACCATTTCAAATATCACTTTATAAAATATTTCCATGTCAGAATTTTACAATTAAGATGGTAAGAAGTTCATACAATGGCAATGGCTATGGCATATACTAGTCATTTATAAGATTCGTCTTCTTTTTTTAAAATATTAATTTTATTTCTTTATTTTCTTGATGCAAGTTTTCATCAAATCTAACCTTCTTTTACTAATCAGAGCATAACTCTGTCATTTGAATTCCGATGTAGGTGATCTTGGTGTCAATTTCAAGATAAAACAATTATCTAAAACTATTATGTTGAACAATGTAGAGAAATATTAAGAAATCAAGGTGATATTACTCCCTAAATGTACATGTTATTTCTTCTCGGATAGGTTCTGACCTCTACCTACTAATCGGACCATATCTACCTCATATGGACTCCAACTTGAGTGATTCCAGTGGTTAAAAATCCATGACACACATATATATAATTCTTATGTTAACCATTTATTTTAATTCCATACAGATAATTCCCAAAAATTAAAATACAGAAGCTCTCCTAACATATTCTTCCCTGATGAACCAATTTCTGACTTTTGACTACTAATCAGCTCATTTCTTTATCATATGGACTCCAAATTGAATGATTCCAGTGGATACAAATCCGTGAAACACATATCTATAATTCTTATGTTAACCATATATTTTAATTCCATACAGATAATTCCCATAAATTAAAATACAGAAGCTATCCTAACATTTTCTTCCCTGATGAACCATTTTCTGACCTTTGACTACTAATCAGCTCATATCTTCCTCATATGGACTCCCAATTGAATGATTCCAGTGGCTAAAAATCTATAACCCATATAGCTATAATTCTTATGTGAACCATTGATTTTAATTCCCTACAGATAATTCCCAGAAATTAAAATACAGAAGCTATCCTAACATATTCTTCCCTGATGAACCATTTTCTGACCTTTGACTACTAATCGGACCATATCTACCTCATATGGACTCCAAATTGAATGATTCCAGTGGCTAAAAATCCGTGACACATATATCTTTAATTCTTATGTGAACCATTTATTTTAATTCCCTTCATATTATTCCCAGAAATTAAAACACAGAAGCTTAAAATTCTGCCACCTATAGCCATACCCATGCAGAACTATCTACACCAACCTAAGTATTCAAATATACATCACATGCAAGATAAATATGTAACATGATATAGCAACATACATGACCAATCATCAAAGTTCTAAGATCAAAATCTCATATAAATATTATAAGTTTCAAAGATTTTCTTCAAAAAGAAATATTGTTAAACTTACTTGGAGCACTTAGTCCCCTAGACTTCTCCTTCCTCTTTCTTCCTTTCTTCCTCTCCTTTCCTCACTCTACCTTGCTTCTATTTTTTCCTCTCTCTCACTTGGACGAAATTAAAATGTTGTAGGGGTGGGTTTTGCTTAAATAGACCACCAAGTAATACAACTTTCATGATCATGGGTCTACCTTATCACAATTAGGATACACTTTGTTGAATTTTTGGAAAACAAACAACTTATGTTCTTGTCTTCCTCTTCCTTAGTCAAGATATGTATAGGAAAAGGAGATTTGTATTTTGAAAATTATGATGATATGTTCTTAAGATAAGGGACAAGGTCCCTTTGATTTAGGGATTCATTTCCATTTTCTTTTGTCTTAAACAAGTATGATAGGTTTGCCTTTTTACGTGGCAAATTTCTAGCCCTTGAATCTCTATTATTTGGTTGATATTATTTGTGTGGGATAGGAATGTTTTGTCCTAATGCCATGTATTATCATACCACTTGCTAAAATTATGAGTGTAGGATATAGATGTTTTTGTCCTAAAGCCTTGTATTATCATGCCACTTGCCAAAATGATGAATGTAGAATCACACCACTTGCTAAATTTTTGTCTTAATGCCATGTAACATAATCTTTATTATTATTACATTATTACATCATCACCTAATTTATTTTATTTTATTTTTCCTCTTGGATTTGGGCTTATTCCTACCCATTATGGGCTTGTTCCTACCCATTTTCTTTGTTTTGGATAAAATTCTTCCTTTCTTGGAGGGCTTGGTCACATTTTCATAATTTTTGGGTTATTGGTCCAATTACTATATCTTAGTCCAAGTCTATGTTTTATTTCTTGCTTAGGTTATCCAATGGGCTTGCTAGAAACTTATGTGAAGTGGAAAAACTCTATATGAAGTGTCCATAGGTAAAAGCCTAATGTATGGGTAAAGATTTTAAACTTAGTAACTCTAGTTCTTGAATTAGGAAAAATTACTCTAATCCAATGTTCTTGAAATTTTATGACCTTTACTTGTTTCTAAAAATTTATCTTCCTTATCCAAGAATTTTGCATCTCTTTAGTATGTTATTTCTAATTGTTTTTCCTATTAGGTTTTCCCTCTTTATTTGTTCTCTTAATGTTAGAAACATTTTCTATGCATATACATAAGGTGAAGAATTTCTAAGGATTATATTTCCTTAGATATCTAAAATATTGTCTAATAAATTTTATTTCCTTAATTAAATATTTATGTACTTTTATCAATAAAAGAAACGAAATTAGGGATGTTACATGTCGGTGGATCCCAATAAAACTAAAGCAGTGCTGAAATGGGAAAGGCCAAAAACTGTGACTAAAATTAGAAGTTTCCTGACTTTACCAGGATATTACAAACGTTTTATACAGGAATTTTCTCAAATAGCTTTGCCTTTGACTCGATTGACCAGAAAAGGAAGTCCATTTAATTGGACTGAGGAATGCAAGAATAGTTTCCAAGATCTTAAAGTCAAATTGACTTCTCCACCTATTCTAGTTGTTCCCAACCCTTCTAGATGCTTTGTAGTCTATACGGATGCTTCCAAGAAAGGTTTAGGTTGTGTTTTGATGCAAGAAAGCAGAGTTGTTGCTTATATGTCTCGACAATTGAGACCGCATGAGGAGAATTATCCTACTCATGATTTAGAGTTGCCTGCAATAGTTTTTGCCCTGAAAATGTGGAGACACTACTTGTATGGAGTTGTATTTGAAATATATAGTGACCACAAGAGTTTAAAGTATCTCTTTGACAAAAAAGAATTGAATATGAGGAAAAGAAGGTGGATGGAATTCATTAATGATTACAAATTTGAATTAAAGTACCCAAGGAAGGAAAATGTAGTAGCTGATGCATTGAGCTGGAAGTCGTTGCATTTAAGTCAAATACTAATAAAAGAAATTGAGCTAATTGAAGAATTTAGAATTTGAAATTATCAGTTATGACTGTCTTTGGAAGTCTGATTGTTAGTGAATTAAGAATTGAAATTGATTTGAAGACTCAGATTAAGGAAGCACAGATACATGATCAATTTTTACAAGATTAAAGAGATCAGCCTGACTTTGCAATGTCAGAGGATGGAATTATTATGTGCCAGGGCAGAACATGTATACCACAAGGAGAGAATTTGAAGGCTAAGATTCTAGAAGAAGCTCATCAAAGTAAGTATATAATCCATCTAGGATCTACAAAAATGTATCAAGATTTGAAAAGATTATACTGGTGGCCAAGAATGAAGAGAGATATTGCAAAATACGTGTCTAAGTGTCTGGTTTGTCAAAAGGTGAAGATAGAACATCAAAAACCTTTTAGGATGTTACAACCTTTAGAAATCCCTAAGTGGAAGTAGGGTAGTATATCTATGAATTTTATTGTCGGATTAACTAAGACTCAGACATGTCATGATGTGATATGGGTAATAGTATATAGACTGATGAAATCTGTGCACTTTCTACCCATTAAGAAAAATTACTCATTGAATAAGTTGGCCTAGTTGTATATGAAAGAAATTGTACGGTTGCATAGAATCCCTAATAGTATCATTTTAGATCGAGATCCCCGATTTACTTCAAGATTTTGGATAGCACTACAAGAAGCTTTTGGCACTCATTTGTGTCTTAGTACTGCATATCATCCTCAAACAGATAGACAAACGGAGAGAACTATACAGACTCTAGAGGATATGCTAAAAACATGCATGGTAGAGCAAGGAAAAGGATGGAATGGATATCTGTCACTGACTGAGTTTGCGTATAATAACAATTATCATTCTAGTATTGGAATGGAACCTTACGAAGCTTTGTATGGTAGGAGATATAAATCGTCTTTATGTTGGAATGAAGTGGGGGAGAAATGGTTATTGGGGCCCGAGTTGGGGCCCGAGTTAGTGCAACATGCTTATGAGCAAATACAGATAATTTGGGATAAAATACGAATAGCTCAGAGTCGACAAAAGAGCTATTTCGATAGGAGAAAGAGACCGATACAATTCCAGGAAGGGGAGCATATGTTCTTGAAAATTTCTCCTACTACCGGAATTAGCTGAGTAATGAAAATTAAGAAATTGAGTCTAAGATATTTAGGACCTTATCAAATTCTGAAAAGGATAGGGTCATCGGCATATCAGATTGCACTTCCTCTGCATTTGTTAAATCTGTATGATGTGTTCCATGTTTCTCAACTTTAAAAGTATCTACCAGATCCGTCGCACATAATTCAAGAAGAAATAATAGCTGTAGACAAGAATCTAACCTACCGACCGAGGCCGATAGTAATTCTGGATAAACACATGAAACAGTTGAGAAATAAAACCATTCCATCGGTGAAGGTAGGTTGGGAGAGTTTAACAATGAAAGAAGCCACACGGGAAAGGAAAGATGACATGAGACAGAAATATCCACAACTTTTTGAAGACAGGTATACCTTGAATTTTGAGGATAAAATTCTTTTTAGTGGGGAGAACTATAACGTCCCCAATTTTTCCTTATGTTACTAATTGGAATTTATTTCTTTTAGAGAGGAGAAAGCATATTGGATCTCAAGGAAGGATTAAATTATGTTACAATTTTACTCAAATCAAACAAGATCTTAGGATGGTTAAAATGGCATTTATGTAATTTAATTGCATTTATGTAAATTTCTTGAGATGGTATTTATGTAAATTTCTTAAGATGGCATTTATGTAAATTCTTTAAGATGGCAGTTTTGTAAATAATTTAGGATGGCAATTTTGTAAATAATGGAAGATGGCAAAGTTGTAAATATTGGGTGGTAGGTAGGAAAAATTTTAATAATTATGAGGGAGGTAGGTGAGGAAAAATGAGTGATAATTATGAAGGAGAGAAAGGAGTGTCGATAAGGAGTATTGGTAAGGAAGAGAAAGAAAAGAAAAAAAAAGAGAGGAAAAGAAAGAGGAGGAAAAAGAAAAAGGAGGAAAAGGAAGAGGAAAGGGAAATCAAAGCATCAAATTTAACGATTTGTTTAAGGTAGGTTTAACATCTACTAATAAATTTTGTACAAAATTATATATGCTTTTAGATTTGTTTAGATGTGATTTTGAATAACATGTAGTCTGGATATTTATATAGAATTATATTTTGGTTGTATTGACATGTATATAGGTGCATGAGATTACATAAAAGAAAAACAAGGGAGAAGTTAGACTAAGCTAAATTTCTGAATAATTTGGGAAGCCTTTGTTTATGAACTTTTTGAAAAAGTTGACAAGGATTTTAAATAAATTGTCAACATATGAATTGTATATATATGTCTCACGGATCTATGGGCTTTGAAATGACTTAATTTGGAGTACATATGAGTGAGATATGACTAATTAATTTAGCAGAGGTCAGAATCCAGGATAGTAAAAATAATCTTTTTATCTTTACTTTTTTGGAAATAATCTGTAAGGAATTTAAGGAAATGATAAACATAAACATTGTATATAATGTTCTTATACTTTTATAGGCTTTGACATCACCTCATTGGGAGTCTATGTGAGGGAGATATGGTTGATTAATTGAACAGAGGTCAGAATTAGTCTAGAATTTATATTGTTAAAATAATTATTTTAGTTTTAAATTTTTTGGGACTAATACTTAAGGAATCCAAAGGCATGATAAACATTAAAGTTGTAAATAATTATCTTATATTTTTATATGATTTAGAATCAGCTTAATCGGAGTTCGTATGAGGGAGATATGGTTGAATAAGTGAGGAAAGGTCACAGAACAAGGCCAGGCCGCGTTTTGTGGTCCTTCAACATGGTTAGGCCATATTTGGGGCTATTTTTGAGTATTTTTGAAGTAGTTTTCAAGCATGGCCGTGTTGGTTGCTGAATTATCATATTTTGACTGTTTTCTACCTAAAAATAATCTTGTTTGTTGAAATATTTTTAGGAAACATATATCCAAGAAAAATAATTTTAAAATAATGATTTTAGGATCACAAATTACTCCTTTTCTTTATTTGATTTAAAATGAATCATATTGGATATTGGTATGTGATAAATGATTATTAATCATTTGGTATAAAAATGATGCATCATATTATGAAAGCGATTAAAAGGGCAAGCGTAAAGCTCATGGCGAGTTGCTTGATAAATATATATTGCATTTGATGAATATGCATTTATATATATACATTTATATGTATGGATGAATATCAACGGGTTGTATGGCTTGAGACAGTACCGAGTAGGGGATGCCCTATTAGTCTGAGTGAGCCAAGGGAGGGCCCCTCCAACTGGGTGACAGAGGTAATGTGAGAAGGCAGATGGGTGATGGACTCACATTCCCTAATCGCTTATTGTGACTGTAGTCGATTGGTCACTATGTGTATAGCAAATGAGTGAATTGAGAACTGTGATATGATTGAGCATTTTTAAAAAAAAGGAGTGAATTTTCAATGCATATATAGTATGTTGATTATGCATCAACTGAAGTGATGATTTTATCTTCAAATCTTAATATTTTCTATAGCTTATACAGCTGAACATAACTCCTATTTTTCTCATTATATTTTATTTATGTTAAGTCTACTGGTAACCTTTATTCTCACTATTATTGTGGTATTATGTTCAGATAAAAAGAAATGAGATGCAACAGGGAATGGGGTTACTGATGGAGATCTTGATGTCAGCACCACCTCCTCACCCTTTGTATTTCAAGGGTGAAGTGCTGTATAAGGACTTTTATTTATGTACTAAAATTTTGTATTGTATAATTATAATATGTGTGAGGTTTGTAATATATATATGTATACATATATATTGTGTTTTAAAATGTTGTATTGTATAATAATAACATGTGTGAGGTTTGTTTGTAATAAATATGTATACATATATATTATTTTTATACATATGGCGTATTTAACATGCGTAATGTGAAAAAAAACTAGACGTTACACAAACTACTAGAGGCAGGCATTATCTATCCTATCTCAGATAGTGAGTTGGTGAGCCTAGTCTATGTAGTTCTTAAGAAAGAAGGGATGATTGTTATTAAGAATGATAATGATGAGTTGATCCCTACTAGATCTATTACATTTTGGTGGATGTGTATTGATTATAGATAATTGAATAAGGTCACCCATAAAGATCATTTTCCTTTGCCATTCATTAATCAATTATTAGAAAGGTTGGCAAAGCATTCATATTTTGGTTATCTGGATTGATATTTATGACTTTTTTCATATCCTAATCCACCCAGACGACCAAGAAAAGACAACGTTCACATGTCCCTATGGCATATTTTCTTATAAAAGGAAGCCATTTGAACTGTGTAACGCTTCAGCTACTTTCCAACGTTGTATGATGGCTATTTTCTTATATTTTATTGAAAATATAATGGAAGTATTCATGGATAATTTCTTTATTTATAGTACTTCATTTGATAATTGCTTGAGTAATTTGACACATGTACTAAAGATATGTGAAGAAGTCAACCTAGTACTAAACTGGGAAAAATGCCACTTTTTGGTAAGGGAAAGTATAGTACTTAGACACTTAGTGTCTGAAAAAGGAATTAAAGTTGATAAAGTAAAGATAGAACAAATTTAGACTATACCCCCACCATATAATGTTAAGAAAGTGAGAAGTTTTCTTGGACATGGAGGCTTTTATAGAAGATTCATCAAGAACTTATAAAAAATTTCTAAGCCCTTAACTAACTTGCTTATCAAATATACCCTTTTTATATTTGATGATGATTGTCTTGATGCTTTTTGCTAGTTAAATAAGGCTTAAATATCCATACCGATTATTCAACCTCCTGATTGGAATCTCCCTTTTAGGATTATGTGTGATGCTAGTGACTATGCCGGAGGAGCAATACTTAGGCAAAGAAAAGACAAAAAGCCACATGTCATTTATTATGCCAGCAAGACTCTGAATGAAGCGGAAGTGAATTATTCTGCTACAGAAAAGAAGCTCTTGGTGGTGGTATTTACAATTGATAGGTTTTGAAATACTTGTTGGGATATGAGGTCATTGTGTATACATACCAAGTTGCTATTAAGTATTTATTGAGTAAAACTAATGCGCAGCCAAGGTTGATCAGGTGGATGCTTTTGCTACAAGAGTTTAATTTGGTAATCCAGGATAAGAAAGTGGTACGTACTGTCATAGGTACACCCAAATTAATACATTACCTCTCAACTAACCTGTAGTCGTGGGAGTAAGGGCCGATCCCATAGAGATTGTAATTACCTTTTGTGATTCCTATATGGGGGTTTTGATAATTGAAAGTAAAAAAAGTAATAAAGAATGAAAGTAAATAAAAAGAGAGTTATTAATAATAAATGTGTTAGTTTCGGTTGATATCTACCATCAAGGAATCACATTGATCATTAACAACATATTCAATCTTAATCTGAATATCTATCATTAGAATTCTAACCCTCCTGATTAAGTCTAGTAATTGATGACAATTGCCTCAATTAACTCTAATTAACAAGCAATCCTTAAGCACATCGGTAAAGTCTAACCTATTAATTGTATGAAGAACTAGAGAAACTGATAGATCTAAACAAATATAAACACATAAACTATATCTAATTTAGTCAATTATTCACCATAAGTTTAATGAATTATAATCCAAAATCCATAACCCTATTTGCCTTATGAATCACAATAATGAAAACTTTGTTCAAAATATAATTAAAAAGTAGATTAAGCTAGATAATATACTAGTACACCTTCTTAGAAATTATATGAATAATCATTGAAAAGATTAGAGCAGATAAATAATCAATAATCAATTAAGATTAAACTAATAAAATCAAATCTAAATCTCACAATGCATAAAGATTTTTTGAGGTTTCAATATTCCTCTACCAACTAAAAGTAAATCTGCTGCATAGGGCCATAAGAAAATCTAGAGAAGAATTAAAGAAGGTGATTCAGAATTGGATGATCTTGATGCTTGCTTTCTCCCCTTTTTTTTTTATAGATTGCCTCCTCTTAATTGAAGTAGAATTGTTTCTAGGTTAGTTTCGAGACCATTGGGCCTCAATTAGAGCTAAAAAGACCTAACAATCGCAATTTCAGCATTCTGATGCGGCAGCAGTCATCGTGGCACTTTGGAATAGAAAGGACAAGGCACCGTGGCATTCTAGTTCTAGGTAGCTCAGCACTGTAGCACTGTGGCGCTTTCTTGCAAAGGCTGTGGTGCCTAGAAAACTTCAAAAATTGCCTTATGTGTTTATAATTAAGAATGATTTTAATACCTTTAAGCTTACTTTTTATTTGATTTAAGTAGAATATAAATAAGAATTAATTAAGTTTTGTGTTTTGTGTTGTAGGAACAAAGGAAGAAGAAAAGAAGAGAAAAAGATAAGAAATTCATCGAAAAATGCTAAATTGTAGTTATTCCAAACCTTATAGCACTAAGTAAACCATATGATCTCGAATCAAAGTTCTTCAAGTGGCATTGAAAATAGACAAGTATCTACAACTTCTATGTTGATTATTTTGTCTAATTCAATATATTTCAAAGTGCTATAGAGCTTGAAAGTCAAATTTATAGTGCAGTAGATAAATCCAAATCTTCGGTAACTCATTTGGGTATATCTCCCATATTTTAGCTTCGATTAAGGTGATTCCAGTGGATATAGAAAGAAAAGAGTAGGGAGCATTGGCACGGTGCCCAAAAATCAGTGTTGTGGCATTGGCGCGCCTAGTAGGGAGCACCACGGTGCTACAGACTTTTAGCAACAAGGCGCCACGGCGCTGTATCAGAGCGCCGTGGCGCCCGTAGCCACTGCAAAATGTAAAAAAACGCCATTTTTATGTTATTTTAACTCCAAATGAAGCCCTGAAGCCCATGAACAACCCTAAAATCAATACTAATTCATTTAGGACTCTTCTAACCTATAAATAAGAGGCAAAGCAAGCATCAAATGTGATCAAATCCATCAAAGGAATTCTAGGAGTAATTTCTCAAGTTTCTTCTTCTTCTCTAGATTTTCTTATAGTCTTGCGTGGCTAGTTTATTTTTGTTGGTTGAGGAAGATTGAAACCTCAAGGATTTTTTATGCCTTGTGAGATGTGGATTTGAGTTTATTAGATCAATTTTCATTGAGTAATGATTATTCATCCATTCTTCTTCCTATGATTGTTTCCATTGATATTTAGGGTGCACACTAGTGATTTCATTGTTTCAATCTATTGTTAAATCGTATTTTGAACAAAGTTTTCATTATTATGATTCGCGAGGAAAATAGGATTAATGATTTTGGATTATGATTTGTTAGACCTATGTTGAATGATTGAATAATTTAAATATAGCCGATGTGTCTATTTTTGTTTAGCTCTATCAGTTTCTCTAATTCTTCATGTAGTTAATAGGTTATGCTTTACCGATGTGCTAAATGATTGCTTGTTAATTAAAGTTAATTGAGGCGATCGTCATCAATTACTAAACTTAAGAAAGAACATGGATATAATCCTAATGGTAGATAATCAATTTAAAATTGATTATGTTGTCAATGATCAATGCAATTCTCTGATGGTGGATGTCAAACTGAAACCAATGTTTTTATTCTTAATCACTCTCTTTTATTATTTGCAATAATTCTCTTTTTATTTTATTAATTTACTTTTAGCATTTAATCCCCCCTTTCTTATTGACAAAAGGTAATATCAGTCTCTTTGGGATCGACCCTTACTCCCGTTACTACAGGTTAGTTTTGAGTTAAGGTATTTATTATCTTTGATGTACCTGCGACAGTACCCACCAAATTTTGGAGCCGTTGTCGGGGACTGCGTCTATTTACCTATTGTGTATTTCTTTTCTTATTCTTTTTTTCTTTTCTTTTTGTTCATAACTTTGAATATGGCAGCCAATTTTCAACATTTTAGCTCTAGGCTAGGCTCTCCATTAAGACATGCCAGTGAGGTGTGTAGTTCTTCCCTTAAACAGAAACTTGCAAATTTAACTTCTCTTGTTCGTCACCGTGTATAAAATATGCAAAGAGAGAAGTGCTATGGAAATCATTCAGCCATAGGCCATCCTTGTAATGGGTACCCAACTTTCTATGAAGAATCATTTGAGCAAGTAAATATGATTAGTGGTTTCCCAGGGCCACCACAAGGGAGATATGATTCCTATTCAAACATGTATAATCCTGGATGGAAGGATTATCCCAACTTTAGGTTTGGGAATGCACAAAATAGGCCTACAAAACAAATTTTATAAATTTTCAGTATAACCAACAGGCCTATTATCCTAGATAGACTGCATCTTAGAATTTCCAAGTAACTAGTTTTTTATAATAAATCATTAAATCTCTTGCACATAATACTCATCAATTTCAACAAGAGGTAAGGGCTAGCATTCAAAGTTTAACAAATCAAATGGGTCAACTAGCAACAACAGTCAGTCGGCTAAAGGCTCAAAATTTAGAAATTAAAAGTCCAGCCCCAACATCATTAATACAAAAAGAGGAAAATTCTACACTTAATGAAAAAGATGACTTGGAAGTTGACACTAGTAAGCCTACTAAGAAAGAGGCTGTGAAATCTATCCTGAATGCCAAATTCCAAGATAAAAGTACAACAGGAGAGGAAGCACCAAAAGTGCAACAAACAGGTAAGGATCTTTCTTTATTGTTACCAATTTCTAATAAAATACCTATACCTTTTATTTTTTAGTATCCTGACCTAGGCTTAAAGAGCTTCTCTAGTCACTTAAAAAGCATATACAGTGGAGAACCACCCCTAGTGATAACCTCAAATAAATATGCCTTACACAAAGATAGAGGAAAGCTGCCCCTTGCTTTGGCAAAAACTCAAAAAGATGAAATTAAATTGGATGCCAAAAGCTACTCAAGACATTGGTTATTCCCAGGTAGGTTGAGTTCTCATTTAATTAAACCTTTGACTAATGCTGACTTCCCTCCTCATAATGCAGTTGAACCTTAAAATTCTGCACATTCAAAGGCAAGTCAATTCAAAGTGGACATCAATGATCTTCCTTGAATAAAATAAGGAGCTTTAAGTCAAGCCGAGGACTTTAAACAAAGGCGCTTATTGGGAGGCAACCCAACATAGTAAAAAAAAAGATGGATATCAGAAAAATTTAGGGTCTAATAATGCAACACACTTATTTCAACCTAAACAAATTCAGGGAAGTCACTTAACTCATGTTTTCATATATCCTTCCCTATCCTTGTCTTAATTTTAAATTGAGGATAATGTAAAGTGTAACAACTCCATTTAAGTATCAAATTTTTTTTAAAATACAATAAAGTTATTACCTCGGTACAACTTAACTCAATATAATATTTATTTAATTTAAACAATACAAAGTTTACATACATGTCATTAATCAAAACATACGTACAACATATTAAACACATAAAAATCTACATCTTATTTATTCGTGTTGACCAATTCCGGAGATACTGGTGTGGGTGGTTGCACCTTCACTGGGATCTAAGTCAACTCGACCACAAACATTTTATTTGCTTCTCGGATCTGCCCAACATAAAGTACTCGATCCAACGTGCATTAAAAGCCAGAGTTATAGAAAAATCTTCATAACTAATTTTCTTAACATGATATGGAAATATAGTGAGAATTAAATCCCAGTAAGTTCAACAATAAATCATCATCAATATAGCTTATCACGTCATGTTCAGCTGTATAAACTATAGAAAATATTTTTGGTCACATAATGCATTATATCTATGTACATAAGAATCATACAGTAATGATATGTATGACAAGATTAAATATTTTCAGAATATCATATGATGGCCATTAACTTATTCTCATTTCAAGCTACCCCCGGTTAGGGTGAGTATCCTCTACTCTCTGGTACAGGCTTTTCTCGCTCCGTCCGACATGGCACACTTTCTCTTTCTTTTCTCATAACCATAATCAGAACCGTTGGTAGGGCGTTCCCTACTGGTGTACCACACGGATTGCCATGTGACCGTGCTCATTTCTTTTCTTTTCACAATGATAGCCAAAAATCTGCTTTCAATAACAAGTATGTTCATCAAAATATAACTATTACCATAAATCATTGGTAATCATGCCATTAACATAACCATTTCAAATAACACTTTATAAAATATTTCCATGTCAGAATTTTACACTTAAGATGGTAAGAAGTTTATACAATGGCAATGGCTATGGCATATACTAGTCATTTATAAGATTCGTCTTCTTTTTTAAATATTAATTTTATTTCTTTATTTTCTTGATGTAGGTTTTCATCATATCTAACCTTCTCTTACTAATCAGAGCATAACTCCCTCAATTGAACTCCGATGTAGGTGATCTTAGTGTCAATTTCAAGATAAAACAATTATCTAAAACTATTATGTTGAACATTGTAGCGAAATATTAAGAAATCAAGGTGATATTACTCCCTAAATGTACAGGTTATTTCTTCTCGGATAGGTTCTGACCTCTACCTACTAATCGGACCATTTATTTTAATTCCATACAGATAATTCCCATAAATTAAAATACAGAAGTTGTCCTAACATATTCTCCCCTGATGAACCATTTTCTGACCTTTGACTACTAATCAGCTCATATCTTCCTCATAAGGACTCCAAATTGAATGATTCCAGTGGCTAAAAATCCATGACACACATAGCTATAATTCTTATGTTAACCATTTATTTTAATTACATACAAATAATTCTCAGAAATTAAAATACAGAAGCTGTCCTAACATATTCTTCCCTGATGAACCATTTTCTGATCTTTGACTACTAATTGGACCATGTCTACCTCATATGGACTCGAAATTGAATGATTCCAGTGGCTAAAAATCTGCGACACATATATCTTTAATTCTTATGTTAACCATTTATTTTAATTCCCTACAAATAATTCTCAGAAATTAAAATACAGAAGCTATCCTAACATATTCTTCCCTGATGAACCATTTTCTGACCTTTGCTTAATAATCGGACCATATCTACCTCATATGGACTCCAAATTGAATGATTCCAGTGGCTACAAAACCGTGACACATATATCTTTAATTCTTATGTTAACCATTTATTTTAATTTCCTTCAAATAATTCCCAGAAATTAAAACACAGAAGCTTAAAATTCTGCCACCCATAGCCATACCCATGCAGAACTTTCTATACCAGTCTAAGTATTCAAACATACATCACATGCAAGATCAATATGTAACATGATATAGCAACATCCATGACCAATCATCAAAGTTCTAAGATCAAAATCTCATATAAATATTATAAGTTTCAAAAGTTTTCCTCAAAAAGAAATATTGTTAAACTTACCTGGAGCACTTAGTCCCCTAGACTTCTCCTTCCTCTTTCTTCCTTTCTTCCTCTCCTTTCCTCACTCTACCTTGCTTCTATTTTTTCCTCTCTCTCACTTGGACGAAATTAAAATGTTGTAGGGGTGGGTTTTGCTTAAATAGACCACCAAGTAATACAACTTTCATGATCATGGGTCTACCTTATCACAATTAGGATACACTTTGTTGAATTTTTGGAAAACAAACAACTTATGTTCTTGTCTTCCTCTTCCTTAGTCAAGATATGTATAGGAAAAGGAGATTTGTATTTTGAAAATTATGATGATATGTTCTTAAGATAAGGGACAAGGTCCCTTTGATTTAGGGATTCATTTCCATTTTCTTTTGTCTTAAACAAGTATGATAGGTTTGCTTTTTTACGTGGCAAATTTCTAGCCCTTGAATCTCTATTATTTGGTTGATATTATTTGTGTGGGATAAGAATGTTTTGTCCTAATGCCATGTATTATCATACCACTTGCTAAAATTATGAGTGTAGGATATAGATGTTTTTGCCCTAAAGCCTTGTATTATCATGCCACTTGCCAAAATGATGAATGTAGAATCACACCACTTGCTAAATTTTTGTCTTAAATGTAACCTAATCTTTATTATTATTACATTATTATATCATCACCTAATTTATTTTATTTTATTTTTTCTCTTGGATTTAGGCTTATTCCTACCGATTATGGGCTTATTCCTACCCTTTTTCTTTGCTTCGGATAAAATTCTACCTTTCTTGGTGGGCTTGGTCACATTTTCATAATTTTTGGGCTATTGGTCCAATTACTATATCCTAGTCCAAGTCTATGTTTTATTTCTTGCTTAGGTTTTCCAATGGGCTTGCTAGAAACTTATGTGAAGTGGAAAAACTCTATATGAAGTGTCCATAGGTAAAAGCCCAATGTATGGGTAAAGATTTTAAATTTAGTAACTCTAGTTCTTAAATTAGGAAAAGTTACCCTAATCCAATGTTCTTGAAATTTTAAGACCTTTGTTTGTTTCTAAAAATTTATCTTCCTTATCCAAGAATTTTACATCTCTTTAGTATGTTATTTCTAATTTCTTTCCTATTAGGTTTTCCCTCTTTATTTGTTCTCTTAATGTTAGAAACATTTTCTATGCATATACATAAGGTGAAGAATATCTAAGGATTATAATTCGTTAGATATCTAAAATATTGTCTAATAAATTTTATTTCCTTAATTAAATATTTTTGTACTTTTATCAATAAAAAAAACGAAATTAGGGATGTTACATAAAGTTTGAGTGTGGGAGGTGGAAGTATATTTGTTTTAAGAATTGTGACCTTATTTTGAGCATGAATTTTTTGATTTTCACTATTAATGCACTTTTATTGCTTTTAGCAAGTTGAGTGATTGTGTGAGTTTTTTAATTAATATTTTGCGATGTTAGGTATAACCAACAACCAATGATATAACTATCCAAATTTTCTTTAGCTCTTGAAAAATGTAAAAATACATGGTTGTGTATAATTTGAACCCTTTTGTGATTTATTATTTTTTACTTTAGAATTATGAAACATTGTTACATAATAACTTTAGGCATTTAATTTCTCTTTTACTTAGCGAAGGTTTATATAATTCAAAATTATTTCATAATCTCAACAGGATTCTAGAACTTATTTGAATGTTGCTTGAGGCGAAATCTGAGGCTAATACTATTATTTAGGAAATAATTTAGGCATTATTTGATAGATTGAGTCTTTCAAGCCTAACCTAAGTAAAGAAATATCCTTAGATCCTCTATTTTGAGCTTAATGAACTTTTCCTTCTACAAACCACAAAAGAGCGAAAAGCCAAATTTTGTATGAATATCCTTATTTTTTATCCTATTTGCTCACTCCATGATTATATTTTTTGAAATATTTTTTTTGTAGAGCTTTATTAACCAAAGGGTGGAAGGGTGGAGCAAAGGAAAGAAAAGAAATATGCGAAGAGAAGAAAAGAAAAATTCCAAAGAGAATAAAAGCATATGCTGTGGGTGAAAGAAAAGAAATAGAGAACTAAGGAAAATGATGAATTAAATCCAATTGGAGCAAGAAAATGAGTGAGGGGAGGAAATCCTCCACCAAAATTGAGAAAAGTTCAAGAGATTAGATTTAATCATGTGGTGCTGGGTGATTAAGCCGAAAATTGTATCCTTTATAATACCTTATACCCTGGCCACATTATAAGTTAAATAAAACCCTATTGATCCTAGAAGTAGTTTTGGCCTACATTAGTGGAGAGTGGCATGAAGAATAAGCATATGGAATTCCTAAACTAATTAGAGATCTACAACCAAAATTTTGTGTCATATAAACTCATCCGGGTAAAAGGTAATTTATTGACCCAAGAACACACACACTAGGGATTCAGAAGAATAAAATAGTGGATTGCATTTATGTTAATCTTGTGCATGATTATGACCTTCCAAAATTTTTTTGGAGTATATTTTCATGTTATGAGGCAAACTTTTGGTAAGCCTAACACTTACTACATATATTGATTGTTATTTTTTGTCGTCAGGGATTATTTTGCTTGAGGACAAGTAAAAGGTTGAGTGTGGGGGTATTTGATGTGATCTCAATTAAGTATGATATTAATACCTTTAAACTTACTTTTTGTTTAATTGAAGTAAAATATGATTAATAATTAGCTTAGCTTTGTGTTTTGTGTTGTAGGAACAAAGGAAGAAGAAAAACATAAGAAATCATGGAAAAATAATGAATTGTAGTGATTCCAGACCTTTCAGCACTGTTTACAACATATCTCCCCCATATGAACTCCAATCAAAGTGATTCTAGTGGCTGCAAAAAGATAAAATAATTATCTACAACTTTTAAGTTGAACACTTTGTACAATACGGGAGATTTCATAGTATTACAAAGTTCGCAAATTAGAATCACAGTACAGTAGGATGAATCCTGACTTTTGGTCACGAATTTTTCATAACTCCTTCAATTTAGATCTGATTAAGGTGATTCTAGCAGCTATGGAAAAAAAAGACATTGAGATACAACTTTTATGTTTGACACTTTAGCAAATTCTAGAATTTTCCTAGCACCGTGGCGCTCCCCAGTGTGTCGCGGTGTTTGCAGCCTAGAAGCACTGGGGGCCGCAGTGCGCGAGACCCATTACCCTCGCAACCGAGCGTCAAAACTAGAGCACCCAGGTGCTACCTCAAGCACTGTGGCCCCCCGTTAGTCAATTCTTGAAGCATCGCAGCGCCCGAGTAGCGAACTGCCGCGCTCACTACTGCACCAGAATGCTAAGATAGCAAATTTTAGGGTTTAGCAAATTTTGGAATTGTCCTGGTGCCGTGACACTCCTGAGCGCGCCGCGGCGTTGGCTGCCTAGAAGCACCGGGGGCTGTAGTGCCCGAGACCCATTACTGTGGCAACCGAGTGTTAGAACTAGAGCACCAAAGCGCTAGTTCAAGCATCGTGGAACCCCATTAGTCAATTTATGAAGCACTGCACTGCCCGAGTAGTGCACCGCAGGGCTCACCACTGCACCAGAATGCTAAGATCGCGAATTTTAGGGTTTTTTAACTCTAAATGAAGCCTGATGGGTCGAGATTTACCGTGAAAACAACCCTACTTTATTTAGGAGCAGCCAATATATAAAAGAGGGAGAACGAAAGCATAAAAGGATATGGATTCAATTATTGAAGCTTTTAATTTCCTTATTTAATTCTTCTTTATATTTTTGTATGGCCCTACGCGGCTGATTTATTTTTAGTTGGTAGAGGAACATTGAAACCTCAAGGGGTCGTCATGCATTGTGAGATTTGGATTTGATTGTATTATTTCAATCTTAATTGAGTATTGATTATTCATCTACTCTTATTTTCTCAATGATTATTCATATGATTGCTAGGAGGCCTATTAGTATATAATCTATTTTAATCTACTGCTGAATAACATTTTGAATAAATTTTTCATTACTATATTCATGAAGCAAATATGATTAAGGATTTTTTATTATAAATCATTAAACCTATGGTAAATAATTAACTAAATTAGATATAGCCAATGTGTTTATATATGTTTTGCTCTGTCAGTTTGTTTTGTTATTCGTGAAATTAATGAGTTATGCTTGACCGATGTACTAAAGAATTGTTTGTTAATTAGGGTTTAATAGGTGTGATTGTCATCAATTTACTAGACTTAAGGAGGAACAAGGTTAGAAGCCCAATGATAGATATTCAATTAAAAACTGATTATGTTGTCAATGATCAATGCAATCCCTTGACGGTGGATATCAACCGAAACCAACGCCTTTATCATTAATTACTTTCTAAATTACTTTCATTAGTGTTTATGTTATTTTATTTCCACTTATCAATCCCCTTTTTTTCTAAATTACATAAGGTAATTTCAGTCTCTGTGGGATCAGCCCTTACTACCACTACTACAAATTAGTTGAGAGATATGGTATCAATTTGGGTGTACCTGTGACAGTATCTCAATAGGATTCTAGAACGTATTTGAATGCTGCTTTAGGCAAAATCCTAAGCTAATACTATTATTTAGGAGATGATTTTGGCATTATTTAATAGATTGGGCCTTTCAAGCATAACCTAAAAAATGAAATATCCTTAGTTCCTCTATTTTGAGCTTAATGAACTTTTCATTCTAAAAACCACAAATGAGTCGAAAGTCAAATTTTGTATGAATATCCTTATTTTTTATCCTATTCACGCACTCCATGATTATTTTTCTAAATACTTATTTTGTAGAGCTTTATTAACAAAAGGGTGGAAGGGTGGAGGAAGGAAAAGAAAATAATTATGCAGAGAAAAAAAAAGAATTATGCAAAGGAAAGAGAAGAAAAATCCAAAGAGGATTAAAGCAAATGCTGTGGGTGAAAAGAAAAATTAGAGAACTGAGGAAAATGATGGATTAAATTCAATTGAAATAAGAAAATGAGTGTCAAGGGAAAAATCTCCCTAAATTTTAAAAACTCAATAGATCATATTTAATTATGTGGTGTTGGGTGATTGAGCCTAAATTTGTATCCTTTATGCTACCTTATACCCTGGCCACCTTAAAAGCTAAATAAAGTCCTATTGATTCTAGAGGTAGTTTTAGCCTACATTAGTGGAGAGTGGCATGAAGAATAATCATATGGAAATCCAAAACTAATTAGAGATCTACAACCAAAATTTTGAAATATGTAAACTCATCCGGGTAAATGACAATTTATTGACCCAAGAACACACACACACTAGGGATTCATAAGAATAAAATAATGGATTACATTTGTGTTAATCTTGTACATGATTATGACCTTCCAAAATTTTTCTTGAGTATATTTTAATGTTATAAGGCATATATTTGGTAAGTCTAACACTCACTACATATATTGATTGTTGTTTTTTGTCTTTAAGGATTATTTTGCTTGAGGACAAGCAAAAGGTTTAGTGTGGGGGTATTTGATGTGATCTTAATTAAGCATGATATTAATACCTTTAAACTTACTTTTTGTTTGATTTAAGTAAAATATGATTAGGAATTTGTTTTGTTTTGTGTTTTGTGTTGTAGGAACAAAGGAAGAATAGAGAAGAAAAATATAAGAAATCATGGAAAAATGCTGAATTGTAGTGACTCCAGACCATTCAGAACTGTTTACAACATATCTCCCACATATGTACTCTAATCAAAGTGATTCAAGTGGCTATAAAACTTTAAAACAATTATCTACAACTTTTATGTTGAACACTTTATCTAATTCAGGAGATTTCATAGCGTTACATAGATCGCAAATCAGAATCACAGTGCAGTAGGATGAATCTTGACCTTTGGTCACTAACTTTGGAATATCTCCTTCAATTTAGATTTGATTAAGGTGATTGTGGCGTTTATGGTAAGAAGAGACATTGAGGTACAACTTTCAAGTTCAGCATATTAGTAAATTATTGAATTTTCTTGGCACCGCGGCACTGCATCATTTCTGATTCGAAGGGTTGTGACACTCCCTAGCATACCATGGCGTTGGCTGCCCACACGCATTGGGGGCCGAA
The DNA here is from genome assembly GCA_037074535.1 of Gleditsia sinensis. NCBI lineage: Eukaryota > Viridiplantae > Streptophyta > Magnoliopsida > Fabales > Fabaceae > Gleditsia > Gleditsia sinensis. The sequence continues at coordinate 47,385,710 of CM073464.1, forward strand.
GGGCCCGAGCATTAGAACCAGAGTGCCTATCAGCATTAGCTCAAGTATTGTGGCACCCTGTTAGTCAATTTCCTAAGCATTGTGGCTACCGAGTAGTGCATCGCGGCGCTCGCCGCTGTACCTGAATGAAAAGGATGCAAATTTAAGGGTTTTTTAACTAATAAAGCCTGATGGGCCGAGATTTGACATGGAAATAACCCTTCTATAAAAGAGGGAGAAAGCAAGCATCAAAGGACATGCATTCAATCATTGAAGCTTTTAATTACCTTCTTTAATTCTTGTTTAGATTTTCGAATGACCTTGCACGTTTGATTTATTTTTAGTTGGTAGAGGAAGATTGAAACCTCAAGGGATTGTCATGCATTCTGAGATTTGGATTTCATTTTATTATTTCAATCTTAATTGAGTATTGATTATTCATCTGCTCTTCTTTTCTCAGTGATTATTCATATGATTTCTAAGAGGCCTAGTAGTATATTATTTGTTTTAATCTATTGCTAAATTAGGTTTTGAACAAAGTTTTCATTACTATATTCATGAAGCAAATAGGATTAAGAATTTTTTATTATAAATCATTAACCCTATGATGGATAATTAACTAAATTAGATATAGCCGATGCGTTTATATTTGTTTAGCTTTGTCAGTTTCTTTTGTTCTTCATGTGATTAATGAGTTATGCTTTACCGATGTTCTAAAGGATTTCTTATCATTTAGGGTTTAATTGGTGCGATTGTTATCAATTTACTAGAATTAAGGAGGAATGTGGTTAGAAGCCTAATGACAGATATTCAATTATAGATTGATTATATTTTCAATGATCAATGCAATCCCTAGACGATAGATATCAACCGAAATCAACACCTTTATCATTAATTACTTTCATTACTGTTTACATTATTTTATTTACACTTATCAATGCCCCTTTTTTTCTCAATCACAAAAGGTAATACCAGTTTTTGTGGGATCGACCCTTACTCCCCCTACTACAAGTTAGTTGAGAGGTAAAGTATCAATTTGGGTGTACCTGCAATAGTACGCACCAAATTTTTGCACCGTTGCTGGGGACTTCGTTTATTACCTTTTATGATTTTTATTTATGCCTGTGACTCGATCTGCTAATTCTCAAGATTTACAGTTCATTCCAGATATTGGAAAATCTATTCACAAGCATAGAAGAGAACATTCATTAGAAGAAGGAGGAAGTAATCATGGCCAAGCACCCTACTCTGAAGGAGCTTGTAGCTCCAAATTTACACCATCAGCTTTTATGCATTACTTTTCTTAACCTTGATGAAAACATTATTTTTGAATTAAAATCAAGACTAATTCATCTCTTACCCAATTTTCATGGTCTTACAGGTGAAGACCCATATAAACACTTGTAGGAATTCCATGTGGTGTGTACTAGTATGAAGCCCCTTGGAGTAACAGAAGAAAAAATTAAACTCAGGGCTTTCCTTTTGTTCCTTAAGAGACTCAACTAAAGATTGGCTATATTATTTACCATCTGGCACTATTAATATTTAGAATGAGATTAATAAATTATTTTTAGAGAGATATTTTTCTACATCTAAAGTCACAAATATAAGAAAAGAAATATGCGGCATTAGGCAATTATATGGAGAGACACTTTATGAGTATTGTGAGAGGTTTAAAAAACTTTGTGGAAGCTACCCACATCATCAGATCAGTGAGCAGCTACTGATTCCATACTTTTATGAAGGTCTTTTGTAAGGAGATAGGAGCATGATAGATGTAGCTAATGGAGGAGCACTAGTAGATAAAACTCTTGAAGCAGCCAGAATCCTAATATCCAACACGGCTGCCAATTCCCAACAATTTGACATTAGGCATGATTCTCCAGTTCAACATGCCTATGAGGTAAGTAATTCCTTCCTTCAGCAACATATATCTGAACTGACAACTTTTGTAAGCTAAATTGCTACAGGTACACCACAATAAGTGAAAATATGTGGAATATGTTCAGCAAAGGGGCACCCAACTGATATGTGCCCTACACTTCAAGAGAAATCCACAGAACAAGCTAATGTTGTGAGAGGGGTCCTTGGCCAACCAAAAAGGTATAATCCTGACGCTAATACATATAATCCTGGATAGAAGGATCATCCCAATTTTAAGTATGGGAATACACAAAATAGACCTGTAGAACAAAATTTTTAGCATCCTCAATAGGCCTATTATCCTAGATATAATACATCTTAGGATTCCCAAGTAAGTACTTCTTTAGAAGATATTGTTAAATCTCTTGCACATAACACTCAACAATTTCAGTAAGAGAAAAGAGCTAGTATTCAAAGCCTGAAAAATCAGATGGATCAATTAGCAACCACAGTTAGCATATTAGAGGCTCAAAATTTAGGTAAGTTACCCTCTCAAACTATGATAAATCCAAGGGAAAACGTGAGTGCAATCATGCTACAGGGTGCTAAAGAAGTTGAGATCCCAATGTAAGAGGTACATGCACCAACTGAGCAAGAGGAAGAAAAGAATAATTCAACCATGGTAAGTAAGCATCCAAAAAATTGGCATGGTAAGGTTCTTGACTGATTGCATCTAAAAGAGGAAGATTCATCTCACACTTTCTAAAGGTATCATATAATTCAAAAGTTCTCTCATTCATCCTATTTTTCTTTAGAGCTTCAGGAAATGGAGGTTTATATTCATATTCAAATAAAGGTGTAGACTTATCTTTAGTAGCCAACTCTAGATCATGAGTAGGATAGTTTTCTTCATGTGACCTCAACTGTCTAGAGGCATAAGACACTACCCTACCTTCATATATCAGAACACATCCCAGCCCCTTCTTTGAAGCATCTATATACACTTCAAAATTTCTAGAGGGATTTGGGAGAATTAAGACAGGAGGTGTAGTAAGCTGAGTCTTAAGCTCTAAAAAATTGTTCTTACATTCTGCCATCCACTTGATCACACTTCCTTTCAAAGTTAATTTGGTCAAGGGTAATGCTATTTGCGAAAAACCTTATATGAACCTTCTGTAATACCTTGCTAGACCCAGAAAACTTCTAATTTCGATCACTGTCTTTGGTCATTCCCAGTTGAGGATAGCTTCTGTTTTACTAGGATCTATAGACACTCCATCCCTTGACACCACATGCCCCATAAATTTGACTTCTTGCATTCAAAATTCGCATTTCTCCAATTTAGTGAAGAGTTTCTTCTCCTTCAAAACTTGAAACACTAAACAAAGATGACGTCCATGCTCCTCCATATTCCCCGAGTACATGAGGATATCGTCGATGAAGACTACTACAAACTGATCCAAATTGGATCGAAAGATTTGATTCATGTAGTCCATGAAGACTGTAGGAGCGTTGGTAACTCCAAATGGCATGATCAGGAACTCATAATGCCCGTATCATGATCTGAAGGCTGTTTTAGGGATATCTTCCTGCTTTACTTGAATCTAATGATAGTCTGATCTCAGATTAATTTTAGAAAAAATAGTTGCCCCCTTGAGCTGATCCAATAAATCATCTATTCTCGGCAACAAATACTTATTCTTGATAGTCACCTTGTTAAGCTGCCGGTAGTCAATACATAACCGCAAGCTTCCATCTTTCTTCTTTACAAACAGCACTGGAGTTCCCCAAGGCGAAACACTGGGTCGAATGAAATTCTTCTCCAGAAGGTCTTCAATTTGCTTCTTAAGCTCTTTCGACTCTACAGGAGCCATCCTATACGGGGTAATCGAAATAGGAGTTGCTCCTGGCATTAAGTCAATGGAGAATTCCACTTCCTGCTTAGGTGGTTATTCAGTAATTTTCAAAGGAAAGACTTCTAGAAAATCACGAACTACCAAAAACTTAACCAGCTCTTGCTCAGCCTCCTTGTTGAGGGCACATAAGGAAATACTGTCTAAATCTTCACCAACTGATCCCCTCTGGAGTTCATTGATCTGTTCATCTTTTCTTTTAAATTCCCTGTTGGATTCTGAACGGAAGACTAGAGTCTTCTTAGAACAATCCAAGAGAATCTAGTTGTTGCTGAGCCAATCCATCCCCAGAATCACATCTATATCCTCTAGGGGTAAATAAATAAGATTCAACTGGACAGTCTTTACAGACTAAAGAGGTACTCACCTTCCCTTCTGTAGGGGTTAACACTATTAATTCATATGTTAATTCGGACACAGAGTAAAGCAGCTTCCCCTCATAAGCAGATGATATGAAAGAATTACTGGCACCCGAATCAAAGAGCACAACTAGAGGATAGCCGTGAAGATAGCACCTACCTTGAATTAAATCAGGAGATTGCTTCGCTTCGGTCCTGCTCAAAGTAAAAACTCTCCCTTTAACTGACTGAGTTTGATCATTCTTCTTCCCATCCTTTAAGGGAAACAGCGAGTTGTGTGACCTTTATGCCCACACCAGAAACAAGGTTCATTCCCATGTTGTCACCCACATTTTCCGTACTCACTCCCAACAAAGTTCTATAATGAAGGTCTAGCCCCCATGGCCAAGGGTTTCTTACTTCCAGCAGTGGTTCTTCCTTTAACAAAGTGATCAGGAGCTAAAAATTCTCTCTTTCTCTTCCATAGTGCCCGTTTTTCTTTTCCTTCCTCTACTACATTCAAATTCTTTTCCAGCAACCGACACTTGTTAATCAAAGGAACAAATTCGCAAATTTCCAGGGCCACTATTGCATTGTAGATTTTAGGATTCAAACCAGCTTCAAACTTGATCGTCTTCCAAGATTCATCTAGATTGTATCTTAGATAGGACGAGAACTTGGCTAACTCATCGAATCTTGCAATGTACTAGTCGATTGATCAGTTCCCTTGTCTAAGTTGAAGGAATTCTATTTCCTTCTCGGCCCTGACTCTTCTTGGAAAATACTTGTCCAAGAAGGTCTCTCGAAAGAAAGACCAGATAACTTGTTGACCCTGGTGGACAAACAATTCACTAGCTCCTCTTTACCAGAACTCTGCTTCTTCTTTGAGCATGTATACAGCAAAATTCACTTTCTGCTCATCTGAACACTTTAGAACCCTAAAAACTTCCTCTATTTCAATCAACCATCTGTCCACCACCATAGGATCATACCCTCTGACGAAAGACGGAGGTCGAGTGATCATAAAATCTGCCCATCCATTGCCCGCGTTCCTTGGGTTCTCACCCATTTCACCATTAGAATTACTATTGCTCTGAATATCCCGTAAGATTTCGTTTGTGGCAGAAGCTTGATCTTAAATAATAGTGGCTAGATCTTACAGAGTAGCTTCCGCACTAGGTGCTGAATTTCTCCTTTATAATCCCATTTTCCACTGTATAAAATAAAAAAGTTAGTCACTATTGAGGTAATCAAGCTCAAAAATATTTAAAGAACAAATTTATAATACAGTAGTGATAACATCATCGAGCATAAATATTAGGAAAAATACTAGCAATTTTTCCTTAACAATTTTCCATGCGCTACTCTACTTCATCTATCCACATCTTATTCAAGATGTTTTTATATCAATCCAAGTAACCATCCACCCCCATGGCCACTTAGGATCGACCTGCTCAGAGTTAGCAGTATATATACATACATATGTAACCCAAGGTACTGAGCATACATCAGAAAAGGCAGAGTACCATGGGGTTACAACAAAACTATGGGGTTAGCCCATTTACATCACAAAAGTAGCTATATACATAATGTTATCCTACTGCCTATCCCTGGCCGTCACCCCTGGGGTACTGCTGGTGGAGGAGGTGGGCCAGAAGTGGGGACCTTGACTATGTTGATCACCAACTAGTTCACTATGACTATGCACTGTCCCAAATAAGGGGCATCTACCGTCTGCTGCTCTAGGAGAATCGTCAGCACAATGAAAGACATCTCTACTGATATGAACATAACATTAAAACATAGTGAGATATAAAATCCCAACAAGGTCAACATCCAATACATATAAGCATACAGAAAACTTACATCCTATGTCCAGCTATATAAGCTACAGAAAACATTTTCTCTTTTTATGCAATAAAGGTACATTAAAGTACATGCCAACCTTTTTATAGGTTATGCATCAATATCACACATGCTAAAATAAAACATGTATTTGTAAAATACCTATGTCGTTGTTTATGGCTCATACATTACTCACAGTGGCTCATCATCACTCACAGTAGCTCATAGACCATTAATCTCTCTTAATTGCAATCCTCAATGTGGTGTGAGCCTTACCCCTCAAGCTACTCACCCACCCTTTGAGGGCCATTGGTCGGAGGGTCCTTCATGTATTGACTACTTTAGGCTATAGGGCATCCCCTATCTCGGTATCGTTTCGAAGCCACGACCCTTTAGTTGCCTTAACTCATAAGGTGCCATACTCCCAGGTCACCTTAATGGGTAAGGGTCATTCTGGACTTGTCAGTCTCCTCAATACAGCAAGGGAGACACCTGTTTCTAGGCCACCCTACTTCAGAGAAGATCATTCTGACTTGTCAGTCACCTCAATACAGCAAGGGAGACACCTATTTCTAGGCCAACCTGCTTCAGATATGGTCCTCCTAACAAAGCTTAAGTCTTTTATATCTCTCCAGCCACTTAACATAGCAAGGATATGCACATTAATAAATATCCAGAGAATAAACCATACTTATACTCAAACATGTTACCATAACTCATCATAGATAAACATACATGTCTTGATAGCCTTTCATAATATGCATACATCAATAACTCACGTGCAATCATACATACAAGCAGTCTACAGTATGCAAATATTGTAACATCCTTTTTTTTATACAATATTGAGTTCACATACACGTCATTAATCAAAATGTACATGCAACATATCAAAGACATAGATATTTACATCTTGTTTATTTTGGTTGATCAATTCCGGAGATACAGGTGCGGGTGGTTGCACCTTCACCGGGATCTGTGCCAACTCGCTCACAAACATTTTATTTAGGATCTGCCCATCATAGAATAACTCGATCCAATGTGCACTAAAAGCCAGAGCTATAGAAAATCTGCATAACTAATTTTCTAAACATAATATGGAAATATAGTGAGAATTAAATCCCAGTAAGTTCAACAATAAATCATCATCAATAAAGCTCATCACGTCATGTTCAACTATATAAACTACAGAAAATATCTTTGGTCACATGAATGCATTATATCTATGCACATAAGAATCATACTGTAATGATATGTATAACAGGATTAACTATTTTCAAAATATCATATGATGGCCATCAACTTATTCTCATTTTAAGCTACCCCGGTCAGGGTAAGTATCCTCTACTCTCTGGTACGGGCTTTTCTCTCTCCGTCCGACATGGCCCACTTTCTCTTTCTTTTGTCATTAACATGATCATAACCGTTGGTAGGGCGTCCCCTACTGGTGCACCACACGGATTGCCATGTGACCGTGCTCATTTCTTTTCTTTTCACAATGATAGCCAAAAAATATATGCTTTCAATAACAAGTATGTTCATCAAAATATAACTATTACCATAAATCATTGGTAATCATGCCATGAACATAACCATTTCAAATATCACTTTAATTTTATTTTTATTTTTTATTTTTCCTCTTGGGTTTGGGCTCATTCTTGCCCATTTTCTTTACTTTGGTTAAAATTCTACCTTTCATAATGGGCTTAGTCACATTATGATGATTTTTGGGCTACCGGTCCAATTTCTATATCCTAGTCCAAGTCTATGTTTTATTTCTTCCTTGGGCTATCCTATTGGCTTGCTAAAAATTCATGTGAAGTAGAAAAACTCTATATGAAGTGTCCATAGGTTAAAGCCCAATTACGGGTGGAGATACTAAACTTAGTAACTTTTGCTCTTAAATTAAGAAAAATTACCCTAATCCGATCTTCTTGAAATTTTAAGACCTTTACTTACTTCACAAAAATTTATCTTTCTTTACCTAAGAATTTCACCTTTCTTTAGCATGTTTATTTCTAATATTTCCTTAGGTTTTCTTTCTTTACCTATTCCATTAATATTAAAACATTTCTATGCATATATGTAAGGTGAAGAATTTCTAAAGAAAATATCTAAAAATTACAGGATGTTACATTCTTCCCCCTTAAGAAATTCGGTCCCCGAATTTGAATCTATCCTGCCACATGTAGGGAATGAAATTAAGGCATTATTCAGAGTTACCAACCTTATTACCTAAATAATTAGGGATATCTTTTCTGTATAACATCTTTACTTTTTAATATGTCTATTCACTTGAGTGATTTTGCCATATAACTTAACCATAAGGATTTCTTTCACTCATAAGTTCTTCAATTGATATCCTCTAGCTCGCATGGATATATCTATGGGTCGATATTAGAAAGCACACATATAAAGGAACACATACACCTTCATATTGGGTAACTATCTTTTCTTATTCCAAACTTCTATCAAGTCATTATTTTTTTTTCATATATCAACATCATCCCCTGAATATCATCATCTTAATCTATCATCTATTTTTATCCTCAAATCCTTTAATCAATATGTTAAACATACATAGCAATAAATCCTTCAAACCTTTAATAACGTGTGCCATTGACACATGTCTAATAATTTCAACTTAACTCATCACGATAATTCTATACAAGCTTATTAACACCATTAAACTCATTGTCAAAAATTTCAATTATTTCTTCTATCATATCCAAAAGCACCTCATTCTAGCTTATGTCAATCCCATTTAATTCACCCAATCATTTCAAGAAGATTTTTCCTATCAATTACTCATACATGAATTCTCAATTCCAACATAATTCACATCCTAGATACTAGACTCAATTTAGCATGATATAATCATTTAACATAAATATCTTGATCACTTACATTATTTTCGGACATGGTTCTCAGAATATTCTCTATATTTCCAAATTAAGAGTTGAAAGACTAACTTAAATTCTACTTCCTATATTTTATTCCTCAAGAACTTCAACACCACTAGTTCTCTTGATTACATTCGTCAAAACACCATAAGACCATCATCCGTCCATTCTTTTCAAACTTTTCATTACTTTAACCTACTAACAACTTAGACACCATAATAACCGAGTTTCAAAGAAAAGAAATTATCTTTCATTGCATTGAGGGAAAACAACCTTGCATTTAATGCCAACCGTTAATGAGTGAAACAGATGAAAAGCATAATAGAGAATGGTTCCAAAAGCGAAAGTCAAAAATTTCGAAAAAACATTGAAAAATATTAAAATCGGTGGTCGTAATTCTTGAAAATCTGTAAACAAAATCTATCTATGATTTCAGCAAAAATCAGTGGCCGCAAATTTTGAATATATGTGTCAGAATCTACTTTAAATCTATTGGTATTCGGTGGAAAGATGTCACATGGAAAAAGAAACATTTCTGAGCTTATAAAAGTCTGTGAAAATCAAAGAATATGTAGTTAACTGGTAGGATGCAGTTGATTGCTTCAAAATAGATGTAATCAATCAACTGCAAGATAACCAGTCCAAATTAAAATTTCTCAAAATAGCTAGTCGACTTAATAATACTGATAGTAGACTGGCAAAAACATTGAGAATACAAAATAAATCATTTGATTGCATTTTTTTTTTCAATGACGGCTATCACCTACAACTTTTCTACAAGAATCAAGACATCAATGCTTTATCAAAGACAACAAGATAAAGACAGATTTCTGGTGATATCTTATCTTATGCTCTTTATGTGCTTAATATGGGTCACAGTCATACTACTGTACATATACATGCTTGCCGTCATTTTTGAAATTTTTTTTTATTTACCTTTAATTTAGCTGATATCCACCAATCACTCATATAGTTGTTCTAATAATACCCGGCCTATTCGCATAGCTATTATAAATATGCCCTTCTCTGAATTCTATAAATACTTACATTAGTATCTTTGTCTATACTCAAAGTTAAGGTGATAGAAATTATGGAGGGAACCGCATTCCGTCAGTTTCGAAATATCTGTGTCTTTTGTGGTTCCAGTCTTGGAAAAGATGAAGAGTATATTAAAGCAGCACAAAATCTGGGTATGGTGCTGGCTAGGAGAAAAATTCATTTAGTGTATGGTGGAGGTAACTATGGGTTAATGGGGTGTGTGGCTACAGCTGCACATGTAGGGGGATGCCAAGTTCTAAGTATTATTCCTACAGCTCTAGCTACATCCAGCAACATAGGGAAGACAATTGGGGAAGAATATAGGGTAACTTCCATGCATGAACGCATGGCTAGAATGATGTGCAATGTTGACGCCTTCATTGCCTTACCAGGTGGTTTTGGTACTCTAGAGGAGATTTTCCAAATAGTCTCTTGGGCACAACTGAATATGCATCACAAACCGATAGATTTGTTAAATGTTAATCACTTCTTTGATGGTTTGTTATCTTTTCTAGATCAAGTTGTGGAACAGAGGTTTATTTCACATTCAGCACAACGAATTCTCATCTCAGCTTCAAATGCTGAAGAGTTAATTGATGCTTTACAAGCCTATGTTCATGTACCTGACCCAACTATTACTCAAATAGAATGGACGGCAGATAACCGCAGGAAGCGTAAATTGGATTTGGATCTTCATCTTTAAATCTAGTAAAATGTAGCTATTTTTTGTACTACTTTTACTTTCTCAGAGTCTACTTGGATACCATATTTACCAACCATACTCCTTTAGAGTTGGTAAAACTATCTTTGAATGTTTCTTACGATCCTCTAAACTTTTGAAATATTCTAGTATATCATCCATATATATAATAACAAATTGTTCCAGGGATGACCTAATTACTATTCATTAAATCTATGAATGCAGCTAAAGATTTGTCAATTTAAATGCATCACCAAGAACTCATAATGCCTATAATAAGTCCTACATCCTCTTCTCTTATCCTTAATTAATGTTACTCATATCCCAAATCTATTTATCGAAAAAAATTTTGAACACCTTATAACTGGTCAAACAGGTAATCTATACGAGCTAATGGGTTTCTATTCTACATTGTCACCTTATTCAACTGTCTATAATCTATGCATAGTCATAGTGATCCATCTTTCTATTTCACAAATAGAACTAGAGCACTCCAAATAAAAGTACTAGGGCAGTTAAATCCCTTGTCTAACAAGTCTTGTAAAATGTTTTTTTTTTAAATTCAATCTGTAACATCCTAAGCTCTTAATAAAGTTAGATAAATTTAAGGATGAGTAGAAAATACATATGACAAGTGATTAAGATACTTAGTTATATGATTTTAAGGCAAGCATAAAATAGGTAACATAGTTAATGTAAATAAAAAAAATTCATAGGATTATAATGGATGGAGAGAGGACACAAATACATTTTCTTTTTAGATATTACTAGTTTAGGATTAGTGATCAATTAAGATATACATGAACAAGGATTAAAATGTATAGTTGATGATAGTAAAAATCTTTATAAAATGTAGAATCATTTCATGGTTAGAAATAATATAAATAAAATATTTTTGGATCATAAATTAGAGGAACATGATACAAATATATTCCTTAAGATGCTACTAATTTAGGATTAGGAAAATAATAAAGAAGGAAAAAGCATTATGTGATACTATATAAATATATATATACATATTTATTCTCACCTCCACCATACACATTATTATATATATATTTGCACATGCAAAAGGAGGAGATTTACGTAGGTATATATATATATATATGCATTTATCCCATTTACACCATGCATAATAGCCACCCATGCATGTACGTAAAGGTGAAACAAAAAGCCAGCAGCCTTGGTGAGTTAAATATACACATGCATGCAGGGAATATAAGCTGAAACATGCAATTAACCTTGCTCCACATTCAGCATAAAAACGTCTCATGTTTTCTCCTAAACCAAGCAGTAAAAACACACCCACTCTTGCTCCACCCAGCCAGCAGAAACCTGCCCTACACAGCAGAAGAATAACCACCCATCTGCTCTAAGAGACCAGCAGAAACATGGCCTACAAGAGAGCATTTCACGCCACCCATGATCCCACATGCAACCAGGAAAAACATCCAGCTGGAACATGCCCCACATCCAGCATGTTCAGCGCCAAATTCAGCAAGTAGAAAACATCCCACTTGACAACATCTCCACACCCATATGTGCTCCATAAACCCAGCAGAAACCCATGCCTCCACATGTGCAAACTCACGCTCCATCTCCGCCCAAGAAAACTACAGCTCACACTCACACTCATACAACCAGAAAAACTCTTCTTTTGATCTGTCATACACCCACTCTCTCACTGACCACAATACACTAGAGCTACCCATGCACACACTCACTTGGAGAGTAGCAGAAAACCGTTCCCTCCCTTGCTGAATCCAGAGGATTCCAGCGCCCAGCAACCAGACTCCATATTGCTTTCACGCCAACAGGAGAAAAGAGAGAGAAGAGCTCCAAAACAAAAACTGAAGAGGAAGAGGAAGGAAGGGGGAGAGAGTAGCCAGCAAGGAGAAGAAGGGGGAGAGAGTAGCCAGCAAGGAGAAGAAGGTTGAGAGAGAGGGAAGCTGCAATTTGAGAGCCATAGGAGTAGGTCTACATAAGGTAAGTCTGCCTTCTTCTAAAAATCCGATTTTGAGTTTATTAGGTCAATTTTCGGGCCTGCATGTAGGACTCTCTGTCGAGAATATAGAAATTTGTTCAACATAGAAGTTGTAGCCCTATGTCTTAGCTTTCCATAGGATTTGGAATCACCTAAATCGGACGTAAAATGAGGGAGATATAGCCACGAAGTGATGAGAGGTCAGAATCGGGTTTAGAGTCCAGGCTGGTGAAGAATAGCTTCGGTTTTCAAATTTCTGGGACTAATACATAAGGAATATGAAGTCGTGGTTAACATGAAAGTTGTAGATAAATGTCTCACGGTCACATAGCCACTGGAATCACAAATTTTGGAGTCCATATGAGTGAGTTATGGTCTGATTAGTGAGCAAAGGTCAGAGAGCATAGAAGAGTTAGGTTGAGAAAATAGAAATCTTTTTGTACCCGAAAATAGTGGCTTATTAAATTGGGTAAATGACCTTTAAATTATCTTATTTTTTGTGATAATAGTCTTAAAACATGAATAATCAATTCTGGAAAGTTTCATAATTTTTAAAAACCTAAAACTAGGTCGTTTACAACTAATATAGTGTTGAGGATAATTTGCTGGGCAGCTTAGACTGTTGATGGAAAGACAAAATATTGAAGGGGTTAGATGTTGAATTTTTGTATAATAATTTTAGGACATGTTAAGGGAATACCAATTAATCATTATACCAAATTCTAGAAAATTCTGGGCAGGTTAAGACACATAATAAAATGTATAAATGTGGTAGTCTGAAAATGAGGCAGGACAGACCATAACCGGGGACAGCTTTAAAACTTGGGTTATTTTATGTGTCAAACGAATTAGTTTTTATTTGAAATTTTTATGGTGATTATATAACATATCTAGAATGCTTCATATAAAATATCATGAATTTTGAAGTAATTTTACTATTCTGAATGGTTGCAAAACAGAACCGAAATGGAACCGAAACTAAATTGTACTGTCCTGAGTATGGAGGTTGTTTTTGGGGTTGAATGGAAGAGTTAAGGGCTGAGAAAATTATGAAATGAAATCAACATGTAAAGGTATCTATATTCCAAATTTTAGAAGTTTTAGAGGACATTTGTCATATTAAATAATAACCCCAAAAACTAAGCAGAATCATAGTTTTATTTTGAGGAGCAAAAACTCTTAAACTAGGTATTTATGGCTTTAGGACCTAATATGCATGCATTAACCAAGAATTCTCGTATGTTTTAGTTTGAGTTGCTGGTAGTAACATTGGCAGCCTTGGAAAGGAAGTGATTATGCTGGAATTGAGGTAGCTAGCCTTTCCTTAAAACACTCTTTATGCTTATGAATTTGAAATTATGAATTTTTACTGATTGCCTGACTTTGATGCTATGATGAATGTTGGTCTAAAGTTATGTTATATATGCATTCTCGGGAATTAAGGGGGTGCACAAAAGGGTGCCAAGTTAGCCCCATTTCCCTCACGATTGGCCAATAATAGGAGATGCATAGCCCTTTGCAGGTATGGCCGTATTTACTGCACTGGGTAGTAGACCATGATGTTATGGGTCCATGTGACCAAGATGCCGTATGATAATGCCGTATGATGAATGTATGGTCAGTGCTTATGTTTCAGTGAAATGATTTGAAATGATTTGAGATGTTTTAAGGAATGGAATGTGCACTATTTTTCTGAAAAATTTGCTAGCTATTGAGATTTTCATCTCACTGTTTATGTCCACATAATCACATTCCAGGTACTCCAGCTAGAAGTGAGCAACAAGGTCTCAAGGTTGACTCATATGATCATGAGTGTATGTTCTTTGGTTGTGTACCAGTTATGCGGGATAGCCTAGATGAGTGCCAAATCCCTTTTAGATAGCTGATAATGTGATGTAATATAATTTATGGGTTGTACCCCTTTTATTTATAGCATGAGATCATTTATGTTGTAAGTAATGCATATCATGCCTAGCTAGTTGTCTATCAGGAAATAAAATTGGAAAATGCTTAGGGTAGCCTTAAGCACTTTTATGAGTATGCAAGAAAGATTACAAATGATATAAATGAATAGGTAAAATTATGGGCTAGTTAGACCTTGTTAAAAAAAAAAAAAAAAAAAAATTTTTCTAGTAATATTTGGAGGTGTCACACAATCGATATCATTCTATATAGGGATATAGATACTAGTTGGGTTCTAAGGAGTAAATCAATACCAATTTCTCGAATTGATGTGGTAAGGTTGTGCAAGATTTCCTCCGCATTGTTTGCCGGATTCCGCCTTGGTGGTGCCATTTCCTACTGTGGGAAAAAATAAATTTATGCTGCTATTGAGGTGATCAAGCCCAATAGTTAGTTTCAAAAAAAATATTTAACAACAGTCATAACACCACCTCAGCATATAGTAAGAAACACTAGTAATTTCTTACCTATATGAGTCACTGATCCCCTACACAGCACAACCACAACATACTCAAGGCACTATAAGATCGATTCAGATAACCATCCACCCACTGGCCATCTAAGATCGACCTGCTCTGATACTAATTATGTAACATCCTTTTTTTTATACAATATTGAGTTCACATACACGTCATTAATCAAAATGTACATGCAACATATCAAAGACATAGATATTTACATCTTGTTTATTTTGGTTGACCAATTCCGGAGATACAGGTGCAGGTGGTTGCACCTTCACCGAGATCTGTGCCAACTCGCTCACAAACATTTTATTTAGGATCTGCCCATCATAGAATAACTCAATCCAACGTGCACTAAAAGTCAGAGCTATAGAAAATCTGCATAAATAATTTTCTGAACATGATATGGAAATATAGTGAGAATTAAATCACAGTAAGTTCAACAATAAATCATCATCAATAAAGCTCATCACGTCATGTTCAGCTGTATAAACTACATAAAATATCTTTGGTCACATGAATGCATTATATCTACGCACATAAGAATCATACTGTAATGATATGTATGACAGGATTAACTATTTTCAAAATATCATATGATGGCCATCAACTTATTCTCATTTTAAGCTACCCCGGTCAGGGTGAGTATCCTCTACTCTCTGGTACGGGCTTTTCTCGCTCCGTCCGACATGGCCCACTTTCTCTTTCTTTTCTCATTATCATGATCATAACCGTTGGTAGGGCGTCCCCTACTGGTGCACCACACGAATTGCCATGTGACCGTGCTCATTTCTTTTCTTTTCATAATGATAGCCAAAAATATGCTTTCAATAACAAGTATGTTCATCAAAATATAACTATTACCATAAATCATTGGTAATCATGCCATGAACATAACCATTTCAAATATCACTTTAATTTTATTTTTATTTTTTATTTTTCCTCTTGGGTTTGGGCTCATTCTTGCCCATTTTCTTTACTTTGGTTAAAATTCTACCTTTCATAATGGGCTTGGTCACATTTTGATGATTTTGGGCTACCGGTCCAATTTCTATATCCTAGTCCAAGTCTATGTTTTATTTCTTCCTTGAGCTATCCTATTGGCTTGCTAAAAATTCATGTGAAGTATAAAAACTCTATATGAAGTGTCCATAGGTTAAAGCCCAATTACGGGTGGAGATACTAAGCTTAGTAACTTTTGCTCTTAAATTAAGAAAAATTACCCTAATCTAATCTTCTTGAAATTTTAAGACCTTTACTTACTTCACAAAAATTTATCTTTCTTTACCTAAGAATTTCACCTTTCTTTAGCATGTTTATTTCTAATATTTCCTCTTAGGTTTTCTTTCTTTACCTATTCCATTAATATTAGAACATTTCTATACATATATGTAAGGTGAAGAATTTCTAAGGAAAATATCTAAAAATTACGGGATGTTACATTAAAACTGAATGTGACAAATATAGCATTCATGCATCATTCTTCATGCTTACATACATGATTCAATAAACAAACATGATGAAATAGATATGGCACATGCAAATATAGCATTCATGCATCAAAAAACCCTCACTAACATCCCAAAATTATTTGTAATTAATTAAGATTCAGAAAGGAAATAGAAAATAGGGAAAAAGGATAAACAACATGAAGCACGACTGTGCTTCATGGCCATGTTTATCCCTGTGTTTCCCTCTTCTCCTGGCCGTGTTTCACACAGGCCAGCCACAAGCACGGCCGTGCTTCAGGCCATGTTCATCATTTTTTTACAAATTTCCAGATTTTTTATTCCCAGCTCCAAGCATGGCCTGGTCATGTCTCTAGACATGGCCGTGCTTCGAGCACGAAAACCCTTAAAATTCCATTTTTTCTGAAACCATCCAATAAAAACCAACAATAAACATACCCACATTTTGAGCATGAAAAACACGATTTTTCCAAAGCAAACAACCAACCAAAACATGGTTTTATTCTTAAAACCAACTACACAAAGTTCACCCAAAACATTACCACATGCACATGAATGAATAGTAACCATGGATGCTATAACTACTTCAAGAAAAGCTATATCTACTTACCCACATACTTTAAATGCTCACATACAACCAGCCATAAAGTCATCCAACCATTAATCTTAAAGGAGGATGTTGATCTTACCTTATTCTTCCCACAAGCTTGCTTTTTCTCTTTTGTTTCTGCTACTTTCTCTCTCTAGAAAGCATCACCAAAATAGCATATTTTCTTCTATCCATTAGTTCCCATAAAAGATTTGGGGATAAGTAAGAGATCAAGAGTTTAAATCTTACTTTTCCTTCTTGATTTTCCACTTCTCTCTCTAGCTATCTTCTTCTTTCTCTCTCCTTCCTTCTTTCTTCCCTTTTCTTTCTTCTCATTTTCTCTTCTTCTTGCGTGGACTTTCTTCTTTGGGCAGGGAGAGTGGCGACTTGGCCACCAAGCCAAGGGAAACTAATAAAAAATAGTGACATCCTCAAGAAGCCACTTGCACCCTTAACAAGAACACCTCCTTTCCCTAACAATTTTTAAAATGCCATTCCATTACATTGTGACTAAGGGGGTTGGCTAAGGCCTTGTTTGGGTGCAAGAAAACTTACCAAGTGTTTAATTTCTTCTTGAGCCTTACCTCAAAGGATTTTTGTGCAACTTTTCTCATGGCTCCCTATCTCTATTATTGTTGTCTATTTGTGGTCTTGTAAATAAGGAAATTATTATCTCTTCCTCAAATAATTCTTCCAAAAATGAGAAAACCCTTATTAAATATCCATAATTATTTCCTTATAACTCCCCCATTTAACCCTTTTTAATCATTTCTCACTATTCCATTTTGTGAATATTATTAATTGAATTTCGGGTGTTACAATAGTTCGTAAGCAAAGCAAATATTTTAACACATTTCATAAATTTATAATAGCATAAATAATTTGTAAATAGAACCAATTATACATTTAAAGTTCAAGAAGATTATGGGTAAGTCATAGAAAAAATTATCTACTCATAAGATAATACTCCAGATTGGACAACCCCAAAATATACTTTTCCAATCGAAACTTAACTAAATAGGCCACAAAAACATGTCTGAAGGGTTCAAAAACCTAAGAAATGACTCAGAGAGCTTCGTCAACATTGGTCAATGATAGGTACTATTCACATCAGTCAAAATCACTATTCACACCGCCCAAATTTACTATTCACGACACCAAAAGTTGTCAAATGGCTGAGAAATTTCCTATCCTATAGTTTTTCTATCTCCTGAATCCATCTACGGTGTCAAATTTTTAAATTAAGGACTCTAAATAGGTGTTTCATAGTTTACCTTTTTCTAAAAAATTTTACTTCCGATCTACGATGATTTTTTTATCGATTTGAAAAATTGTTCAACCAATATTGTAGTACTCTTCCTCCTGAATCTAGTGGTAGCCTTAGGTTTAAGATCAGATGCTCGAAAGTACTCTAGATCTAGAGACAAAAAATAGAAGAGATGAGTGAATAGTAATCTCTCTATAAACCTACGGAAGATTTTTTTAAAAATGATGGAGGGAGCAAATAGCAATATGCTAATTGTTGGAGAAAGTCCTTGCAAATTTCATTATTTACACTTTGACCTTTAAACTTTTAAGAAATTACATTCTGACCCCAAAAAATTTATAATTTCCATTTTTATCCTTAAAACATTTCAATTGCATCCTTAATCCTTTATTTCTTTTATTAATCCATATATAAATGAGAATTACTAATTTTTTAGGGATGTTACATTCTTTCCCCTTTAGGAAATTTGGTCCCCGAATTTCAAACCATCTTATCACAAGTAGGAAATGAAACAAAAACATAAATTATAGTTATTATCCTCACTACTCAAGCTACTGGAGATTCTCTTTTGTATATCATCTTTTCTTTCTAAAAAGTCTCTTCATTTAAGTGATTTTTCCATATAACCTTAATGATAGGGATTTTCTTCAATCATAAGTCCTTCACTTGTCGATCAACAATAGACATTGGTTTTTTCCTTCATAATTAAGCCATTTTTTTCTCCAATTGAATTTCTTGAAATCTGATAATATTAGAAGAATCTGATAGGTACTTCCTTAGTATTAATACTAGAAACACCATATCAATATCACTTAATCCTAATGGCAAGGCTAGACGATATACACTATGCCTACTTTATTCAAGATTTCAAAAGAGCCTACATACTAGAGCTTAACATTTTCCTTCTTTCCAAACCTCATTACCTCTTTTATGGGTGAGTCTTTTAAGAATATTTGGTCACCAACTGATAATTTTTAATGCTCAACATTCCTGGTCCTTAAAGACATTTTGGCTTGTATTTAGTTGCTTGTATTCTTTTCCTAATCAATTTCACTTTATCAATGACATCTTACAATAAGTCTGACCCTACTGAATCATTTAACAAAAAGTTAGTAACATCACTTACATAAGGCTTTAAATCATCCAATATCACTTTATTATAGACGAATTTGGCTACGGAATATCCCACCAAACTCGAAGACATATGCTTGAAGAATGCTCTCCAAACTAGCATCATCAATTTAGGTTAGTCATATTCTATCTATTTTATGTTATTCTAAATTAGATTCCAAAAGCATAACTTTACTCAACTCACTCACATATTAGGAGACCTACGATGTTTCATGTAAAATCTCAAATGGTTCCAATTGTATGTTGGCCTGATAATTACTGATATGGGTAAGTTCAACTAAGGATAAATAATTTCTCCAAATTTTCACCAAAATTATATAAAGATACCTAAAGTAGAACTTATAATGCGTAAACACATCATTTAGATTTACTATTAGCTATAATATAATTTAACTAAGATCCAAAAGATTCCTAAATAACTCTCGTGAAGCAATATATTCAATTTTTAGTTGCTGACTGTAACATCCTTAATTTTATTTCTTTTATTAATAAAGGTATATAAATATTTAATTAAGGAAATAAAATTTATTAGACCAATTTTTAGATATCTAAGGAAATATAATCCTTAGAAATTCTTCACCTTATGTGTATGCATAGAAAATGTTTCTAACATTAAGGGAACAAGTAAAGGGAGAAAACCTAATAGGAAAAATTAGAAATAACATACTAAAGATAGGTGAAATTCTTTGGTAAGGAAGATAAATTTTTGTGAAGTAAGTAAAGGTCTTAAAATTTTAAGAAGATTGGATTAGGATAATTTTTCCTAATTCAAGAGTTAGAAATTTCTAACTTTAACATTTCCACCCATAAATTGGGCTTTCACCTATGGACACTTCATATAGAGTTTTTCCACTTCACATAAGTTTCTAGTAAGCCCATTGGATAAGCTAAGCAAGAAATAAAATATAGACTTGGACTAGGATATAGAAGTTGGACCGGTAGCCCAAAAATTATGAAAATATGACTAAGCCCTCCAAGAAAGGTAGAATTTTATCCAAAGCAAAGGAAATGGATAGGAATGAGCCCAAATCTAAGAGAAAAAATAAAATAAAATAAATCATGTGATAAAATAATAATGTAATAATAATAAAGATTAGGTTACATGGCATTAAGACAAAAATTCAGCAAGTGGTGTGATATCCTACATTCATAATTTTAGCAAGTGGTATGATAATACATGGTATTAGGACAAAACATCTATCTCCTACACTCATAATTTTAGCAAGTGGGTAATAATACATAGCATTATGACAAAAAATCCTTATCCTACACAAATAATTTCAGCTAAGCAAGGAAGATTCAAGGGTTGAAAATTTGCCACCTAAAAAGGAAAACTTATCATACTTGATTAAGACAAAAGAAAAAGGAAATGAATCCCTAAATCAAAGGGACCTTGTCCCTTGTCTTCAGAACATATTATCATAATTTTCAAAATACAAATCTCTTTTTGCTATGCATATCTTGACTAAGGAAGAGGAAGACAAGAACATGAGTTGTTTTTTTTCCAAAAATCATCCAAGTGCATCCTAATTGTGATAAGGTAGACCCATGATCATGAAAGGTGAATTATTTGACAGTATATTTAAGCAAAACCCACCCTTATAACATTATAATTTCGTCCAAGTGAGGGAGAGAAAAAATAGAAGCAAGGTAGAGTGAGGAAAGGAGAGAAAGTGGCAAGAAGAAAGGAAGGAAGAAAAATGAGAAGTCTAAAGGACTAAGTACTCAAGGTAAGTTAGCTTAGTCTCCCCTTAAATCCATCTTTCTTCTTCATCCTTGGGGTTCAAAAAATCACCCTTATTTTCTTATTTAAGCTTCTAGAAGAGCTAAGGGAAGGGAGGAATCTTTCTTCTTCCTTCAAGATGAAACAAGAAAATGAATTCACTTAGCGAGCTAGGGAGATGCTTAGGTAGGTTTAACAATATTTCTTTTTGAAAGTTTTGAAATTTGTAACATTTATATGGAATTTTAATCTTAGAACTTTGATGATTGGTCATGGATGTTTCTATATCATGTTACATATTAATCTTGCATGTGATGTATGTTTGAATACTTAGGCTGGTGTAAATAGTTCTGCATAGGTATGGCTATGGGTGGCAAAACTTTTATTCTTCTATTTTTAAAATTTTGGGAAGAATCGGTAAGGAATTAAAATAAATGGTTAACAATAAAAATGTATATCTATGTCTCACAGATGTTGAGACACTAGAATTGCTCAATTTGGAGTCCATATGAGGTAGATATGGTCCAATTAGTAAGTAGTGGTCAGAAAATGATTAATCAGGGAAGAATCCGTTAGGAAAGTTTTTGCGTTTGAATTTTTAGGAATATTCTGTAGGGATTTAAAATAAATGGTTCACATAAAACTTATAGATATATGTGTCACGAAATGTTAGCCTCTAGAATCATGAAATTTAGAATTTTTATGAGAGAGATATAGAAATATTAGTAAGTAGAGATCAGAACCTACCCGAGAAGGAATGACCTATCACTTGAGGGAGTAATATCCCTACGAATCTTTAATATTTGGCTAAAGTGTTCAATATAATATTTTTAGATAATTGTTTTATCTTTAAATTGACACAGAGATCACCTAAATCAATGTTAAAATGAGGGAGAGATGCTCTTATTAGTAATAGAAGGTCAGATAGGATGAAAACCTACATCAATAAAATAAAGAGATAAAAATAATATTTAAAAAAGAAGAATCTTATAAATGAAAATAATAAATGACTAGTATATGTGTAACAACTTTTTCTTTTTTTAAGTATTATACAATATTGAGTTCACATACACGTCGTTAATTAAACCATACGTACAACATATAAAATACATAAATAACTACATTTTATTTATTCTGGTTGACCAATTCCGGAGATACAGGTGCGGTTGGTTACACCTTCACCAGGATCTGAGTCAACTCAACCACAAACATATTATTTGATTCTGGGATCTGCGAAAATATAAAGTAACTCGATCCAATGTGCACTAAAGGCCAGAGCCATAGAAAAATCTGCATAACTAATTTTCTGAACATGACATGGAAATATAGTGAGAATTAAATCCCAGTAAGTTCAATAATAAATCATCATCAATATAGCTCATCATGTCATGTTCATTTGCATAAACTATAGCAAATATTTTTGGTCACATGAATGCATTATATCTATGCACATGAGAATCGTACAGTAATGACATATATGATCAGATGAACTATTTTCAGAATATTATATGATGACTATCAATTTATTCTCATATCAAGCTACCCCAGTCAAGGTGAGTATTTTCTACTCTCCGGTACGTGCTTTTCTCGTTCCGTCCGACATGGCACATGATAACTGCAACTTATTGCAATTTTTATGAGCTTTCGGAGTATGTTTACTGCATTGTTTTGATACCTTGAGCACTCTTATTCCTGGACTTAATTAAATGGAATGACTCCTTTGGATATAATATCACCCATCTCGTTTGCTGCAACAGTTTTGTAAACATATGTGGCAATTATGGTAGCAACACAAGTGATATTGAGTGAGCTGCCCTTTTTTGTCTTACATGTGGAACTGATTCTGCTGTTATGGCGCAGGTAGCAGAGGAGCAGAGCTGTGCAACAGGTGCAGCACCCACCTAGCAAGAGAAAGCAGCAACCAACTGACATTGCAAGCTGCTGGTTGGGCTGATGCAGAAAGGCCTCCACTAGTGAAAGTGGAGGGAAAAAGCTGACACAAGGACACTGACTGCAGAGTAGGGGGAATGTCAGCAAAAGCCAAGCAGCTGACTGGGACCACAAGGCTGAACCATAAAAAGAGACAAAGGGGGAGACAAGGAGATAGGCACGAGAGAGAGGGTGTAGAGAAAAGAAGCCACAGACTGCATAGAAGGGCACTAGAGCACCGAATAGTGGAATTTTTCCAGATTTCCATTTTTATTCTTGTTGTGTTTTCTTCTGTCTTTATCAATAACTGCCTTTGTATCTTCATACAAATCGCTTGGGATGCATACCAGTAATTTTGGAAAATCTGTAATCAGTGTAACCATGAGGCTTGGCTAGTTTCCAGCTAGGGTTGCAATAGGGTTGTAATGAACTTGAGTATATTTTTAGTATAACACATTTCGCTGCAGCATTGTTTTTACATTCAACTGTGTTTATATTTTAAATTCCCCTGGTAACGGAAGTTAGTGGAAGTAAATTGAGGCCAATATTCACCCGGGAGGGGAATGGAGGCTGGAAAAACAGTTGAATATATGGGGACAGCCAATATAGGCATATATGGTCCACCATCACCCCAGTAGTAGAGCTTTATGCACAACTTGGGGTTGAAGACTGATGCAGGAATCCAGGTCTGAACCTTAGAATTGCAAGGAATGGAAGTCTGGGAAGACTCCATTCAAGACTGAATTGGACACCTAGGACAATTGCTGCAGCAATTCTTGGAGCAAATATGAGTTCAACAGTTCATGGCAACCCTGAGCAACCCTAGACCACCCAATACCATTTTCTTTACACCTTAGTACTTCTCACCTTAGTTATAGTTGCATTTGATTAATCTACCCTTATTTTACCTTGTGCACCATTTTATTTTGCTACAGTATTTCACACAGAAGAACTTGATATAATAGTTTTAGTTCACTCCTTGTGGGATAATACTCACTCATCACTTTATTACTTGGTCACGACACGTGCACTTGCGTTCGGACACTGTATTCATCTTTGCATGAAACACCAATAGCACACTTTCTCTTTCTTTTCTTATTTACATAATCATAACCGTTGGTAGGGCGTCCCCTACTGGTGCACCACACGAATTGCCATGTGACCGTACTCATTTCTTTTCTTTTCACAATAATAGCCAAAAATATACTTTCAATAACAAGTATATTCATCAAAATATAATTATTACCAAAAATTATTGGTAATCATTGCATGAACATAACCATTTTAAATATCATTTTATAAAATATTTCCATGTCAAACTTTCACACTTAAGATGGTAAAAATTTCATGCAATGTGTAACAACTTTTATTTATGTATTTATTATACAATATAGAGTTCACATATACGTCATTAATCAAAACGTACGTACAACATATCAAACACATAAATATCTACATCTTATTTATTCTGGTTGACTAATTCTGGAGATACAGGTGCGGGTGGTTACACCTTCACCGGGATCTGAGCCAACTCGACCACAAACATTTTATTTGATTATGGGATCTACCCAACATAAAGTAACTCGATCCAACGTTCACTTAAAGCCAGAGCCATAGAAAAATCTGCATAACTAATTTTCTGAACATGATATGAAAATATAGTGAGAATTAAATCCTAGTAAGTTCAACAATAAATCATCATCAATATAGTTCATCACGTCATGTTTTATGTTTGAGTAAGAAATAAATAAAATTTAATTGAGTTTTTTGTTTTATGTTTTAGGAATAATAAAGAAGAAAAGAAGAGGAAAATAGAGAGAAAATATGGAAAATGCTGACTTTTGACCTTCAATAACTAATTGAGGCTTATCTCTTTCATTTGAACTCCAATTGAGGTAATTATAGCACCGCAATGCTTGACCTAGAGCACCACGGTGCCCCATCAATGAATTTCTATGGTGCCGCGATGCCCGAGTAGAGCGTTGTCGTGCTCGTCGCCACACCAAAATGTTGATATTGCGATTTTTGTGTATTTTGACACCACTTGAAGCCTGACGAGCCAGATTTTGACCTAAAAAAAATTCTACTTCAAGGAGGAGAAGCCAATCTATAAAAAGGGAAGAAAGGAAGAATCAAGGAGGATTCAAGCTCTTAACTACCTTCTTTAATTCTTGTTTATATTTTCTTATGGCCCTGTGCAACTAATTTACTTTTAGTTGGTAGAGGAACATTAAAACCTCAAGGGATCGTTATGCATTGTGAGATTTGGAGTTTATTTTATTAGTTCAATATTAACCGGGTATTAATTATTCATCTACTCTTACCTTTTCTTAATGATTGTTCATATAATTGCTAGGGAGGTCTACTTGTATATTGTATGTCTTAATCTACTGCTGAATTAGGTTTTGAACAAAGTTTTCATTACTTTATTCATGAAGCAAATAGGATTAAGGATTTTGGATTATAAATCATTAACCCTATGATGAATTATCAACTAAATTAAATATAACCGATGTGTTTATATTTATTTAACTCTATCAGTTTCTCTCGTTCTTAATGCAATTAATAGGTTAGACTTTACCGATATGCTAAAGGATATCTTATTAATTAGGGTTTAATTGGTATGATTGTTAGCAATTCACTAGGTTTAAGGAGGAATAGGGATAGAATCCCAATGATAGATATTTGGTTTAAGATTGATGATTTTATCAGTGATCAATGCAATCCCTGAATGGTGGATATCGACCGAAACCAACACCTCTCTCATTTATTACTTTCTTAATTACTTTCATTATTATTTGCTTTATTATTTACAGTTATCAAATCTCCCTTTTTCTTAATCACATAAGGTAACACCAGTCTTTGTGGGACTAACCCTTACTCTCACTACTATAGATTAGTTGAGAGGTAAGGCATCAAATTTAGGCGCCGTTGTTGGGGACTGCGTTTATTACCTTTTTGTGGATTTTATTTTGATTTATGCTTGTGACTTGTTGTTCTAATTCTCAAGATTTACAATTCAATCCAGATATTAGAACATCTGTATACAGGCATAGAAGAGAACTTCAAGAGGATATTGATCAAGAAAAGAAGGAAGTAATCATGGTGAGGCACCCCACTCTAAAGGAGTTTATAGCTCTAGATTTGCATCAGCAACCCTTATGCATTACTTTTCCTAATCTTGATGACAATGTTAATTTTGAGTTGAAATCTGGATTAATTCATTTTTTACCTAATTTTCTTAGTTTTGCAGGTGAAGACCTGCATAAACACTTGAAGGAATTCCATGTGGTATATACCAGCATGAAGCCCTCTAGAGTAACTGAAGGACAAATAAAACTCAGGGCTTTTCCTTTTTCATTAAGAGACTTAGCCAAAGATTGGCTATATTATTTAACCTCTAGAACTATCACCACATGGAATGAGATGAAAAGAATATTTCTAAAATGATATTTTCCTACATCTAAGGCCGCTAATATTAGGAAAGAAATATGCGGCATTAGACAATTGCATGGAGAGACACTTTATGAATATTGAGAGAGATTTAAAAAGCTTTGTGCAAGCTACCCACATCATCATATTAGTGAACAGCTACTAATTCAATATTTCTATGAAGGTCTTTTGCAGGGAGACATGAGCATGATAGATACAGCTATTGGAGGAGCAATAGTAGACAAGACTCCTGAAGTTGCCAGAGTCCTTCCTGATATCAAGTATGGCTGTCAACTCCCAATAATTTGGCATTAGGCATGATCTACCAAGACATGCCCATAAGGTAAGCACCACTTCTCTTCAGCAACAGATATATAAACTTACCTTTCTTGTGCGCCAAATGGCTCCAAGTACACCGCGGCAAGTTAAAGTATGTGGAATATGTTTAGCCACAGGGCACCCAACTGACATGTGTCCTACAGTTCAAGAGGAATCCACAGAATAAGCAAATGATGTAGGAGGTTTTCATGGCCAATCAAAAAGGTATGATCCTTATGCTAATACATATAATCTTGGATAGAAGGATCATCCCAATTTTAAATATGGGAATGCACAAAATAGGCCTAGAGGAAATTGTTTTTAGTAAAATCAATAGGTCTATTATCCTAGACAGAATGCATCCCAGGATCACCAGGTAAGTAATCCATTAGAAGAGATTGTGAAAACTCTTGTACATAATTCTCATCAATTTTAGTAAAAGACAAGAACTAGCATTCTGAACCTAACAACTCAAGTAGGCCAATTACCAACTACGGTGAGCCAATTAGATGCTCAAAACTCAGGTAAGCTACACTCTCAAACTATGGTAAATCCTAGAGAAAATGTTGATGTAATTATTTCAAGGAATGGTAAGGATATTGAAGGCCCACTATCCCTTTCTTCTCCTAAGGAGCATGTGAAATTAATTAAGGAGAAAGAATAATCTACAGGTAAGTCTCCATCTAATTTAAATTATGAAGTAGTACCTCATTTTCTAGAAGTTCTTAAAGAAAACAGGCTACATGAGAAAAATTTTGATTTATATGGGACCTTTAGAAAATGTGAAGTTAATATTCCCCTTCTACATGCTATTGAACTTTATCTTGTACTTAGAGAAGGTTTATATAATTCAAACATATTTCATGATCTCCACAGGATTCTAAAACTTATTCAAAAGCTACTTGAGGCGAAATCCTAGGTTAATACTATTATTTAGGAGATGATTTAGGCATTATTTGATAGATTAAGCCTTTCTAGCCTAACCTAAACAATGAAATATCCTTAGTTCCTCTATCTTGAGCTTAATGAACTTTTCCTTCTAAAAACCACAAACAAGCCGAAAGCCAAATTTTGTATGAATATCCTTATTATTTATCCTATTCACTCACTCCATGATTATTTTTTTGAATACTTGTTTTGTAGAGCTTTATATACAAAAGGTTGGAAGGGTGGAGCAAGGAAAAGAAAAGAATTATGAAAAAAAAAATTATGCAAAGGAAATAAAAGAAAAATCCGAATGCTATGAAAAAAAAATTTGAGAACCAAGGAAAAGGATGGATTAAATTGAAACAAGAAAATGAGTGTGGGGGGAGAAATCACGCCAAATTTAGAAAAGATCAAGAGATCAGATTTAATCATGTGGTGCTAGGTCATTGAACCTAAATTTGTATCTTTTATCTTACCTTATACCATGACCACGTTAAAAGCTAAATAAAGTCCTATTGATCCTAGAGGTTGTTTTGGCCTACATTAGTGGAGAGTGGCATGAAGAATAAGCATATGGAAATCCTAAACTAATTAGAGATATACAATCAAAATTTTGGGATATATAAACTCATTTGGGTAAAAAGAAAATTTATTGACCCAAAAACACACACACACTAGGGATTCAGAAGGACAAAATAATAGATTGCATTTGTGTTAATCTTGTGCATGATTATGACCTTCCAAAATTTTTCTAGAGTATATTTTTATGTTATGAGGCAAACATTTGGTAAGCCTAACACTCGAGACATTATTAATTGTTGTTTTTTTTTGTCTTTAGGGATTATTTTGCTTAAGGACAAGCAAAAGGTTGAGTGTGGGGGTATTTGATGTGATCTTAATTAAGCATGATATTAATACCTTTAAACTTGATTTTTGTTTGATTTAAGTAAAATATAATTAGGAATTAGCTTAGTTTTTTATTTTCTGTTGTAGGAACAAATGAAGAAGAAAAGAGAAGAAAAAGATAAGAAATTCATGGAAAAATGCTACATTGCAGCGATTCCAGACCTTTCAGTACTGTTTTGAGCATATCTCCCACTTATAAACTCCAATAAAAGTAATTCAAGTGGCTGTGAAACGATAACACAATTATCTACAATGTTTATGTTGAACACTTGGTCAAATTCGGGAGCTTTCATAGCATTACAGAGCTTGTAAATCAGAATCATAGTGCAGCAGGGTGAATTCTGACCTTTGGTCACCTATTTTAGTATATATCCTTCAATTTAGATTGGATTAAGGTGATTATAGTGCCTATGGAAAGAAGAGACATAGCGATACCACTTTCTTGTTTGGCACTTTGGCAAATTCTAGAGTTTTCTAGGCACCGCGGCGCTGCGTCATTGCAGGTTCGGAGGGCCGCAGCGCTCCCTAATGTACCGTGGCATTTGTTGCCCAGAAGAACCAGGCGCCGCGGCGCCCGATCGTCAGAATCCATAGTTCACCAAAGCTAGCCTAGGCACCGCGGTGCCCCGTCAGAATCTTTCTGGGGCACTGCGGCACCCGTGTAGCATGCCCCGGCGCCCGCCGCCGCACCAGTTAGCTGAATTCACAATTTTTAGGGTTTCTTGACTCCAATTGAAGCCCGATGGGCCGAGATTTGACCTAGAAACACTCCTACTTCGATTAGGAGGAGTTAATATATAAAAAGGGAGTAAAGCAAGCAGAGAAGTCATTGAATCTTTCATCTAATTTCTGAGTTACATTCTTCAATTCTTCTTTAGATTTTCTTATGGCCCTGCGTGGCTAGTTCTTTTTAGTTGGTTGAGGTAGGTTGAAACCTCAAGGGATTTTCATACATTGTGAGATTTGAATTTGATTTTATTGTTTCAATTTGAATTGAGTATTGACTATTCATCTGTTCTTCTTCTTAATGATTATTTATATGATTGCTAGGAGGCCTACTAGTATATTATCTATCTTAATCTATCGCTAAATTATGTTTTGAACAAAGTCTTCAATTTTGTGATTCATGAGGCAAATAGGTTTGAGAATTTTGGATTATAAATCATTGAACCTATGATGAATGATTAATTAAATTAGATATAGCCGATGTGTTTATATTTGTTTAGCTCTATCAGTTTCTCTAGTTCTTTATGGAGTTAATAAGTTATGTTTTACCGATGTGCTAAAGGATTGCTTGTTAATTAGGGTTTAATTAGTGTGATTGTCATTAATTTACTAGACTTAAGGAGAAATAGGGTTAAAACCCCAATGATAGATATTCAATTACAGATTGATTATGTTGTCAATGATCAATGTAATCCCTTGACGGTGGATATCAACCGAAACCAACGTCTTTATCATTAATTACTTTCATTATTGTCTACTTGATTTTATTTGCAACTATCAATCCCCCCTTTCTCAATCACATAAGGTAATACCAGTCTCTGTGGGATCAACCCTTACTCCCACTACTACAGGTTAGTTTTGAGGTAAGGTATTAATTTGGGTGTACCTGCGACAGTGCGCACCAGTTGAGCTGCAAAATGTCTCTGATGTGTGTATCCAAGAGGGCTTAAGTGGTATCTGAGAGGGTTAAGTGTATTTTTTGTTTTAGGCCCTGGCTTACGTCCAAGTGAGGGAAAGCGAGGGAGGGGTTAAGGTCTAGGCAGGCTTTTATTTTAATTTTTTTTTTCATTTTTGTTATTTTACTTATTAAATATATATATTAATTTTACTTTTAAAATTTCTTATAGGTTATTGTATTTTTCTTTTGGATAATTTTATTTAGATATATAATAGTTGTGATAATTATTTAAACCATATTTAATTTTTAGACTTATTGGTGTATTTTGAATTTTTTTCCTTATTTTTAAATTTTTCTTTAATTTATTTTAATAACAATAACAAAAATTTACCATTTATTTAATTTTATTTTTAAAATTTTACTTTATCAATTTCATATTTCACTTTATTTTTCAAAAAAATTAATTATGTTAAATAAATTTAAATTTATTTAGTCAAATGTGTAAAAAAAGTGAAGTTTTAACTTTCAGTGGCGACCTTTGGTGGCCACTGAAAGTCCTACTAAGAAAATAAACGCCACTTTTGGTGGCGACACTGTGAACTCGCCACTAAAGGATTACCTCTTCCGTGGCGACATAGTAAAGTCGTCACTAAAAAACACACTTTTAGTGGTGACTTAGTAAAGTCGCCACTGAAAGTCTACTTTCAGTGGCGAAATTTTTAAGTCGGCACTCAAAGTCCTTTTCAGTGACGACTCAAAAAAGTCACCACAGAAAAGCCAATTTCTTGTAGTGTAAATTAGAATCTACTCACATAATTGAATCAAAATCCAAACTCAATTTCATTAAATAAACCATGAATGTTCAATACAATGTAAAGAGAGAAGGAGATAAAGATAGAGAGATGAAACTGATGTAGAATAATAGAGATACAATCTTTGAATCCACATAAATTCTAGCCTAAAAGCTTAAAGAAACTCTAGTTCTGCTTAAAACCTAGCCTAGACTGTCTTGAATGTCTTTCTCAAATATATAACATCTTGGCTACATAAAAATTAAAAAACACAGAGTTGTATAGACCAAAAGCACGATCGTATCCTAGGAAATGGCTTGACTATGCTTCAGGATGGTTTTGGAGAAACTCAACCAAGTTCAACATGGAATACGATTAGGGCATGTTTGAAGGAACAAAACACAGCCTGGTCATGTTAAGGTAGTCTTGGCCTTTTTTGGATCTTTTGAAGCTTGTCCTTTGCGGGGTGTCACACCCCTAATTTAAGGGCACGTGAAACACATACTTTATAAACATATATTAGCCATAATATGCATAATACACTCCTTTATCATTGAAAACAGTTACATATAGGTATTTCCATATATACACAATATACAAACCAAGTCTATAGATATCAAAGTAATAGCAGAAGTAGGGATCCTTCCTATAGCGTTCAGAGCATACTCTAGAGTACAAGTATAATATAACCAAAAATCTACAAGCCCTAAAAACAAAATAGCCTCACCAGAGAATATGTCGCCGAACTGATCACCTATCTGAAGGGAAAAGGCCAAACTCTGTATTCCTATCTAAAAAATATCAAAATATCATGTAGTGATTTTAACAACTTAGTGAGTAGATAATATCTCCTATGACCTCTTAGGTTGGCATATGGATGTATTCCTAAGAACACAGTAAGGGATGGTGTTATGTTTAGCTGTATAAGCTACAGAAAATTATTAAACTTTTGAGATAAAATCATAACTTTTGTTGATGCATAATTAACATACTATATATTCACTAAAAATCCACTCTTTTCACATAATGCTCAAGCATGTCACAATTCTCAATATACTCAATTCACTCATTTGCTATACGCAAAGTGACCGATCGACTACAATCACAATAAGTGATCAGGGAATGTGAGTTTATCACCCATCTGTACCGTCTCAAGCCATACAACCTGTTAATATTCATTCATATATATATATATATATATATGCTTATTCATCAAATGCAATGTATAATTATCAAGCAACTCCCCATGAGCTTTACGTTTGTCATTCAATCATATTCAACAACTTTATAGCTTTACAGATCAATGCCTCATGCACATAATATTCACTTTACCAAATAATGAGAAAAATATTTAGAACTACATATTCAATGAGTTTCAAAATCTATTTTCAAAAAAATACTCTTCTTGAACTATATGCCAGTTAGTAAGTAAAGCAGATATTTTAACACATTTCAAAAACTTATGATAGCTTAAATAATTTGTAAACAGAACCAATTATACATTTAAAGTTCAAGAAGAGCATGGGGTAAGTCATAGAAAGAATTATCTATTCACAAGATATAGCTCCAGGTTAGACAACCCCAAATGCACTTTTCCAATCCAAATTTGAACAAATAGACCTCACAAGTGAGTCCAGATGCTCCAAAAACCAAGAAAATGACTCTAGGAGCTTAATCAATGCCTGTCAATCGATGGTCACTGTTCATGGCTAGAAATACTGTTTACATCAGCTGAAATCACTAGTCATGTCGGCTAGAGTTACTGTTCACGTCTATCGAAATCATAATTTACGTCGCCCAAATTTACTGTTCATGACAATAAAAGTTGTCAAATGGTTGAGAAATTTTATATCCTATAGTTTATCTATCTTCTGAATCCATCTACGGTGTCAGATTTTCAATTTGAGGACTCTAAATAGGAGTTTCAGAGCTTATCTTTTTCTAAGATTTTTTACTTTTAATCTGCGGCAATTCTTCGGCCGATTTGAAAAATTGTTCAGCCAATATCATAGTATTCTTCCTCTTAAATCCAGTGGTATCCTTAGTTCTAAGATTGGATGCTCAAAAGTACTCCAGATCTAGAAAGAGAAAATGGAGGAGAGTGAGTGAATAATGATTTCCTGATAAACCTACGGAAGATTTTCAAAAAATGATGGAGGGACCAAATAGTAATTTGCTAATTTTTGGAGGAAGTCCTTTAAATTTTATTATTTACATTTTGACCCCTAAACTTTTAGAAAATTACACTTTGACCCCAAAAATATTAATAAGTTTTCATTTTCATTCTTAAAACCTTTCAATTACATTCTTACTCCTTTTTTTCTTTTAATAATCCATACATAAATGAAAATTACTAAATCTTAGGGAAGTTACCCGGGGTTCCTCCTTATCTTATTTAGTGTAAACCCATAAGGGAATATCATAGAACCCATAGCCAAACACAGCAATGCAAACCCAAGAGGATCTATACCTTAGAACCCATAGCCATTGTAATGATATATACACCCCAAGAAAGCCCAAGCAGGTCTGGTTGATCTACTAAGAACCCTTGAACAAGAGAGAACAAGGACCCAGTATTGAAGACGCCACAAGGTTGATTAAGTCTTGATAAGTCTGTTAGTTCTATGAAGAACCTTAGAGAGGGACTCTCCTTTCCAATCTGGTATTTCCAGAAAAATATGATTTGATTTCAATGACAAAGTGCCTTACAATAATGAAAGAGGTTACAATATATAGGAAAGTCTGATTTCTATGCAACAAAATCAGCAATGATAAAAGCAACTATGCACATGTAATGGATTGACTAATGAGCCTCTTAAGCCTAAAATTTCGAAGTTTGAAAAAAATTACAATTAATGCACATGGGCAGATTTGACTAAGGAGTCTCCTAAGTCTAAAATTTCGCTCATGTACATTATAGAATACTAAATTAGCATAATTAAGTCCCAATGAGTCAACTATTGTGTGCTCTATGGACCTAGCTCTTTATTTAATTCTACTTAGGCCCCAAAAGCTTTATATAATCTCATCTTCAGCTTGGATAATGTTCAATACGTCCTCATAATTTTTTAACTCAAATTCTTGAGTCATTTGCTTAATTAAGGTATCTTGAACGAGTCAATTAAAAGTTTCTTTAATCATTTTAGCTCGAGCTCTAGTAATTGGTCCTTGGAATTTGAAATGGATCACTTGAACATTTCGAGCTAACTTGATCATTATGATGGTTCTCATCATCTCCTCCTTCTTCAAAAGGATTCGTCATCGAATCTTTACCTGCATTAAAAGGAGAGAGATTAGCAATATTAAAAGTGGCACTAATACTATACTCACGTGTTAAATCAATCTTATATGCATTATCATTGATTCGCTCAAGAACTTGGAATGAACTATCCCTTCTTGGAGCCAGCTTTGATTTCATTTGGACTGGAAATCTTTCCTTCCTCATATGCACCCACACCCAGTCTCTAGGCTCAAAAGTAACATGCCTTCTTCCTTTGTTGGCCTTGTTTGCATATTTTTCATTTTCTTCTCAATTTGCTACTTGACACGTTCATGAATTTACTTAACCATCTTAACTTTCTTGTGGCCATCGAGGCTAGCTCTTTCGTCAATCGGCAATGAGATTAAATCCAAAGGAGTTAACGGATTAAAACTGTAAACAATTTCAAAAGGAGAATATTCAGTAGTTGAATGTTCACTCCTATTATATGCAAATTGAATGAATGGCAAACAATTTTCCCAATTTTTCAAATTTTTTTGAATGATAGTTCGAAATAATTGAGTTAAAACTCTATTGACAATTTCATTTTAACCATATGTTTGTGGATGATAAGTTGTAGAGAACAATAATTTAGTACCATGTCTTCCCCACAAAACCCTCCAAAAATGACTAAGGAATTTTGTATCCTTATCCGAAACAATGCTTTTTGGAACACCATAAAGTCTCACAATTTTCTTAAAGAATAAATCAGCAATGTGAGTAACATAATCAGTTTTATTGCATGAAATGAAATTTGCCATTTTGGAAAATCTGTCAACAACCACAAATATTGAGTTCGCACCCCTCTTTCACCTAGGATATCCCAAAACAAAGTCCATGGAGATGTCTACCCAAGGTTCACTAGGCATTGGTAAAGGTGTGTACAAACTGTGTGGTAAGACTCGAGATTTAGCTTTCTTACATGTAATGCATCTTTCACAATTTCACTTAACATCACGTTTTATTCTAGGTCAAAAGAAATGCTCATGCAATACATCTAAAGTCTTTCTTACACCAAAATGTCCCATTAAGTCTCCTTCATGAGCTTCCCTTACAAGCAATTCACGCAAAGAGCATTGGGCACAAATAACTTATTCTCCTTAAATAGATAACCATTGACTCTATAAAACTTATCGAATGCCCTTTTCACATGCAAGAAACACTTCATCAAATTCATCATCATTTGAATACAAATCCTTGATATACTTAAACCCAAGAAATCTTGCATTCAAAGAAGTAAGAAGAATATACCTCCTAGATAATACATCTGCAACCACATTCTCTTTACCTTGTTTGTATTTGATGACAT